>JANRMT010062791.1:4132464-4164936 GCA_026402145.1 Polypterus bichir lapradei | reverse complement strand
CTATTTGTTGTGATTATTGTATGGGTTCGTGCTCAACTGGTGGGTTGGGTTGGGTCATTGCCGTCTGGGGATATTTAATTTGTAAATTACCATTATGGAGAAGCATGGTTTTGATAATGACCTTGATAATGGCGATACAATGAGTGTTAAGCTTTGTTTGATGAATATCTCCGGTAATAAAGAGATATAACAGGACAGAGCGGTGTATTGGCTAAGATTTATCTCGGCAATTCTTGCGAGACACTCGGAGTCGTGCGGTGTATGGGGCACGAGTGCTCGTTATCTAAAGAGTCGGGTGCAGCTGCGTGCTTAACGCTGGCAATCCGACAGCTTGGAAGAGGTGCACGGCAGAAGTCGGCTCTAAAAATCTTTAAAAACTCCACTCCGGGTCGCTACAATATGTTAAAACGGCAAGGGAGGGGTTGTTATATTCATATAGGGATTTGTCACGGTGTTGCTTTGGTGGAGGGATATTTATAATTTGTTTAGTTTCTGTTTCATTTAATACAATTTATCAGTTTAAGTTTACATATCTGCTTTTCTTTTGTGCTTATTTACATCGTCGATTGTGGAGGAAAGGTTTAATTTGTTAAAGTTACGGCTTGATTAGATTCAACTTCAGCAATTAATCCAGGCCACAGGTCTTGGAGGTGTAGCTGCCGGCCGGGTAAGGGGTCGGCCGTTACAACGTATACATCTCAGTATTTTAGTTATTCAGAGAGCTGTAATACCATGAATGTAATGGATTCTGTGTTCTGTCGGAGGAAGAGAGCCAGTTTAAGAAGCACGTAATGATTCACACACAGAGCATATAGAAGAACACATACAAAACAAAGCATTTAACATGCTACTTCAGTTACGGTGGGATTTGAGAAACTGGTTAATTAAACAATTTTAAGAAGAAGTTTATGATCTACTTTAATGACAAAATAAACTGATTAAAATGGACATTTCGAGATTGAAGTTGACATTTTGTGCTTTTTCCCCACTGTTTTTTTTTTTTTTTTTTTTTTTTTCTCTCTGTACCCTAATGAGCTTTCATGACACCCAGATGGTGGGCTACGACGCGCCTTTTCACGGCAACTTTGATATCTGACAACTTCTTTTTTTTTATTTTGGGTACTGTGCGACTTTGAACTTGAGCTTTTGAGTTTCTCTGACACGCTATGTCAGTCGATCAGCTTCCTTTTGTTGTTTATACCACTGTTTAAACCAACAAATGGTACGTTTTTGCCTCCACATGGTATTCACTGAAATTCTTCCATTTTCCCTCTTGCTTTTCCCATTGTCTTTTCACAGAACACTTAGCTTAAGTGCTATTTATATTGATTTGCATATTCAAAAAGGCGTAATTCTGAGAGGAGTTGGGGTGGGACAGCAGACGCGTGCACGAGCGTTACTTGTCATAACTGCATTTATGTAGCAGAAGAAAGTGGAAGTTGGTGAACACAGAGTTATGCATCTGGATTTTTCTGTGCATAAACACATTTCGGCTTTTGTGCTTACGTCATGTTATAGTGTGTTCTACGCACGGCGTTATGCATGAGGCCCCTGAAGAGGAGGTGTTGTAGCTGTTGCAGGTGATGACTGCTCGTCCTTCTGTCCCTCTGAGGCTTGCTATTTCCTTCCAGCTGATTGTAAATTGTCGAGTTCCCTGTCTCCGCTGGTCCCACATCCACTCAATTCAGACTAAAGTGAGCCATCTGCTTCTACTAAATAGGATCTTGGGACTACCCTCTGCACACTGGATCCCAGCTTCCAGAAACATGTTTGATCACCAGGTGGTGGCTTCATCTGAGTAAGTTTTGCCATCTATTTTCTCTGTCATAGTTTCTCCAGCATCTTCCAAAAAACTGTATTCTAACAATGCATTGGCGGCTGGAAGGGCAGTCTTCAAGTACTTGGACCTTAAGCAGTGTATGGGGCTACTGTCCATTGTTTTAGTAGGTATTTTACATCACTGGAGTATGGCCTTCCAGGCATCTGTGCCACCACGCAGTGCTTCCTTGAGGAGATGTTTTGCCATCTTCACAGCTGCTTCAGCCTTGCCATTAGCCATTGGTTGTCATGGGGAGGATGTGCAATGCTTAAATTCCCATGATGCAGCAAATTGTCTGAACTGTATAGCAAACTGGGGCCCATTATCACTGGTTACTCTTATCGGTTTCACCATAGCAGGTAAACTGTGCCTTACAATGTTTGACAGTTTTTTCTACAGATAAATCAGACAAGAGCTTGATCCAAAAAGTCTTAGAAGTGGTCAACAAGCAGTGAATACGAAATGGAGGTTCTGTTAAGTGGTGGCAAGGAAAAACATACTATTTGGTGGTGTAAGCAGTGGCACAAGCAATAAAAGAAAAAACATGGAGTGGCACAGTGTTTGCGGAGGCACTCAAACTCTCATTCAGAAAGTTGCAAAGCACCCGAAATAAAGTGGTCAGACAAAGTCACTATGAAAAGACGAGTCACAACCTATCATCCGAGTGTCAACATCACTGGTGAAGGGAGCAAAATTCCATTTAAGCAGCGAGTTGCTGCAATTATTGGCAAGACACGTATAACTGGCATTGTACCAGTGGGTGAGGGATATTCTGACAACACCACGGGTGAAGATTAGTTTTAATTTAATTTTGCTCACCATTATCCATACTTGTATAAATAATTTGCATGTTTAAGACCAAGTAGGCAGCACATGCAGCTTTAATTTAATTTTAGTTTACTCTGTTCCAGAAATTATTACAAACGCTGATCCCTATACTTGCCACAATGGATCATCTTCCATATCTTTCTGTCCTCTGCATCTTGTTCTATTACACCCATCACCTGCATGTCCTCTCTCACCACATCCATAAACCTTATGTAATATTGACCAGAAATCAAATGAATGGTTTAAAAATACTCTAAATGCTGCACCTGTTTACCTGTGTTTACATTCTGCTAATTACATTCAATCAAATTTGTAATGCTGTCCGATTTGACTGATCAGTTGGTGGATCAGGTTCATCATACTTCATCTCCTCAGATTTGGGCAAGCCATGATTTTGTGCACACATTATGCTACATGCTTGCACAATGTGATGTACTTTCTGTAGACTACAGAGTAGCACTCCACCAGTTTATGCCCTTAAGCTTCCTTATAGTACGTTCTACCACAGCCTGAGCCCAAGAGTGGAGGTCATTATAACATTGGTCTTGTTCAGTCATTTTGTTGACGAGTGGGGTGAGAACCCATGTCTTCAGAGGGTACCCAGTGTCACCTAAGTAATCATGTTATATGGTTACATCACACAGATAACTTACATTATCGACCAAAGGGGCAATATTTAAATGTCTTGTCTTACTGAAGCCAGCCATCATTCGCAACATAATTTTCAAGTTTGTTCCCAACGCTACTATTTCTCAGGGTAAATGAATTGAGTTGAATCAGGTCATCTCATGCCATTAATGAGATGTGCAAATTATCTGTGATGTGAAAATACATTTAATAGATTGGAAATGCTTTTTATTTACATAAGCACATGTGACGGCGCCCTTATGGCAACGTGTGTGCAGTCCACTGCTCCGATTACATTTGAAAAAAATCAGACATTGCTGAGAATTGTGCTTTGTCTGCATGTTCAACCATGGTGTAAGAAAATCTTATATCTAGATGACAAGCTGATAGTAGCATTCCACACAGGTGGCATGGAGTGACTCAGTGATGACTGACAAATACCCTTTTGGTCAGCCAGTTCACGTTGAGAAGCTCCAGTGGCTCAAAACCCAAGGATGGACAGAACTTTCAAAGGAGCAAGTAGAGCATAATTCCTCAAAGCCTGTCTTTGTAAATCTAGTGCCAGTTCAGCACACAGCTCCAAGAGGATAGCTCTTAGAAATCTGAATCAACTTAGGAGTCAGTCATCATCATGTGCTAGGAAATCAGTATGATCTCTAAATATGCACTGTCTTCTGATTCTTCCATTTGTAATGTCTTCTAAAAATGCTAAAGGGGCCATGGTAGTTGGAGAGTTTGGCCATTTCCATGCACCATTGTATTGTTGCAGACTGATTACTATCAAGTGCCTTCAATTTGTTAACAATATGCAATTCATTTCAGAGAATTTCATGAAGCTGGCGTCATGGATGCAAATCTGAAAAACGGAATGGAAACCACACAGACTGTAGCATTTCTTTGCTAGGTGCCGTCAGTTTGCAAAACCGAGCAGAAAAGTACAGTACGTATACATGGTGTGCGAGTGAAAACGGGCATAAGCAACACTTTTGTGCATACACACCGTTTATACATCGGCCCGAAATTTTTCATTTTGCTCTACATGCTGGGCTAGTATAAAGTGTCAAATGCCTGTCTATAACAGACTTCCCAACCAATGTGGCTTGCATGTATCTGTCTTAACATTTCTGGGCGTGTTGATATTGAGATAATCACTCTGACCTTTATAAAGCACCCCATTTTTCACAATGATCTTCCTGTATTACCAGTATTCTCTGACTGCTAGGTTGGTCTCTTTTAGTTTTGGCCAGCCCATTATAACAGTGAATTTAAACACTTGATGGTTTTCATCTTTTTTCTGTGATGCCTTATTTGGGTAAGGCACTGATCTGCAACATTGAGATAATTGGCCTGATTAATGTGTTCAAGATTAAACTGCTCCTGTTGTAATGGGCAGACTGAGTGCCATGCTTGCCTTAAACTTCTGTTTGTGTCCTCTGTAGTGGCTGATGGTGTCCTTCAAATGTATCTCAGCACCTGGTTTATATAACATTTTGAGGCTGTAATGCTGGAGAGCAAGCAGCATACACTGAAATTCATTCGTTGCACAGAGAAGTGATGTACTAAATTTAGAAATAAGAGGTGTATGTGGTGGTTTTTTTTTGTGCTGTGATTTGGTCTCAGCCATATACAGAAGCACTGGTATACAAATACAATGCTTGGGCATTCCTTCTCTATCTGCATGATTTTGCTCAGTTGAAGTCAATGTGCTTGAAGTAAAAGCAATGGGCTGGCCCTCTTGCATGAGACAACAGCCCAACCTGTATTGGCTTGATTCACTTTGGATGGTAACCGGATTAGACACATCATAATATTGGAAAACTGCCGTTAAGAAGACAAACTTCTTAATCTCTTGCACGGCTGTTTTATGTTTGGGAAGCCGGTGCCAAATAGCTTTCTTACAAAAGAGTTTTCTTAGGGGTTTACACACTTCTGAAAGGCAGGGTAACAACTTGCTCAAGTACGTGATGAAACCCACAAATCACTGTACTGCTTTTACATCTGTTGGAGCTGGCATTTCAATGATTACCTGCAATTTTTCTGCATCAGGTTTTAAGCGACTGGATGACAAAATGTGTCTGAAAGAGAACTTCGGGCACTTTAAAGTGCAACTTCTGAATGCTAAGCCTCAGACTTAACTTTCTGCATTACTCCATGAAGGCATGCAACTTTGTGTCATGATTTTTATAAGCCTTGTCATCAGTATCACCACAACCAACAATGAGGATGTCATCTCCTGCTGGTTACACACCCTGGAGCCCATCCAACAACTCATGCTGCTTGTGTTGGTAGACTTCTGATGAAACACTGATGCCAAAAGGAATCTTCAGCCACTTTTTATGGCCTCAGGGTGTCCAAAATGTGGTCTTGAAGAAACTTTCCTGATCAGGCTTACTGGGCCAAGGCTATGAACAAGGATAGCAGTTGTATGGGGTGTAAGGGAGGGGGAAATATGATTGTTATGCAGGTGGAAATATGCAGACCGAGAGATGTTATTGATGTTGGACTGAAAAGATAGAGTACTATCAAGGATGACACCCAGACTTTTAACCTGTGGGGAAGTAGAAACAGAGGAATTATTAATAACAAATGAAAAATGATCAGTTTTGGATAATGTTGATTTTGCACCAATGAGGAGAACCTCAGTTTTGTCACTATTTAATTTAAGAAAATTTGAAGAAAACTAGGATTTAATTTCTGCTATGCAGTCAATAAGAAGGAGTGTGGAAAAAGTAGGTTTGCTAGTGATGTAAAGCACTGGGTGTCATCAGTGTAACAGTGGAAGCTAATTTTATATTTATAAAAGATATTGCCTAGGGGAAGGAGGTAAATAATGAAAAGGAGGGGCCCCAAGACAGATCCCTGGGGCACATTTGAAGTAACAGGTATGTGAAAGTTTTAAGCTGAACGAACTGAGTGCAGCCTAAAAGATGGGATCTGAACCAATCTAGCGGAGTGTGGGTAATGCCAATCGATCTTTTATTGAGAAGAGTAGTGTGATAAATGGTGTCAAAGGCTGCACTCAGATCAAGGAGGATGAGAATAGTAATTAAACCAGAATCAGCTGCCATAAGGAGGTCATTAGTAATTTTGATAAGTGCTATTTCTGTACTATGGAGGGGGGAAAAAAATTAACTAAGTTCATACAGATTATTTTGAGATAAATGAGAATGAAGTTGAATAGCCACTATTTTTTCAAGATTTTTGGAAATAAAGGGTAGATTAGAAATAGTACGAAAATTACTGAAATTAGTATGATTGGCACCAGGTTTTTCCTGTATTGGGGTTATTGTAGCAGTTTTAAAAGATGAAGGAACAGTTCCAGTGGTGAAAGAGGAGTGAATTATAGCTGAAATAAGAGGAACCAAAGAAAGAAAGCAAGCTTTAACCAGAACTGAGGGAAGGGGATCCAGTTGTCAGGTGTATTGTTTAGACATACAGACGAGATCTGAGATGTCTAAAAGTAGGAAGCTGAAAAGAGGAAAATGAGTGAGAAGGTGGATGAAATTCAAAAGAAGCACTAATGGAATCTGTACCAAGAGACTGGGGTATCCTCTGTATTTCTGTTTATAATTTGCACTGATTTTACAAGTAGAAAAAGTAAGGCTTACTGGCCTTTCTTTTATTATTCCTTTTTGTAATTCATTTTGGTTCACTTCTTGTGGACTGGAATGACGATGGTAGCTTGTGAATCCTCACCAACAGTGCTGAAAAGAATACCAAACTTCAAAGTCAAAAATTGTTGCAAAAATATAAAACTACAAAAAGCTTTTTATAAAAATTTTTTTTGAATGCGAAAATGAAGAACAGCAAAAGGTGTCTTTCATCCATAAACATGGATAGGAAACACATCAAAAGCCAACTTTTTGTTCCTCTGCATCATAACGTTCAAGTTCACCACCTCTAAGGACTCACTCTTAACTGCAAAATGCATCCTTGTGACAGTGTGGGTCGGCTCCTGGCTCCCTCTTCTTTTATAGGAGCCTCTTGAACTCAACACTATTGATAACGTAACCGAGATGAGCTTGGCAGATGAGGACAAAACTCACATAAAGCAAGAGGATGATGTTTGAGTGATCAGTGCTTTTTTTTTTTTAAAAAGTGGTCAAAAAGTGCAGTGCTCAGAAAATAGTTCAATAAATAATCCATAAAAAGGTACATCAGTGGAGGTTAAAATGAGAATAAATAAATCCATTAAAAATGTTGTTAAAATCAACTGGCAGGAAAATGTCTTTACCATAAATTCCTTCTTTCTCACTGGTGGCTCACCTGCTTATCCTATACAGGCCTTGCATTAGAGAAGTCACCCTTCTGACACATGCAGCTGGTCCCTGCCGTCCTATGGCTATGCCTCGGCTCCGTCTCTGGACCTAGGCTTGGGACGCCAACAGCCATGGCGCTCACGTTGGAGCTCTCCTCCCAAGCCTCCTTGACCCCCGCTGCCTTCCCAGTCTTCCATGGTGACTCTCTCCTCTTAGTTCACATTGATCTGGCTCCCCGAGTTGCTCAGCCAAAGCAATCCACTCCTTAAGCCCCCTGGTCATCAGCCTCTCATGCCGCTCAAGGGACTTTCTTTCTCAGCTGCCTGCCTTCTCTCCCTAGAGACTGCTCCCTTCTGCTCTCTCATACTGGATCCTTCCACGTCCTGCCTTCTCTCTTTCTTTCTCCCTTTAACCTCCATCTTATCTTTTTTCAATTTTCCCCTCTCGCACTCATGCTTCCCTTTTAAAATGGGGATGTGGTACAGCTGGGCACTCAGCAGCTCCCAACGTCAATTAGGGTCACGGATAATCCTACACCTGTGCACTAAGTGTAGGGCTGTCCACTTCCGTATTGTACACAGGAACCGTTCGACACACTACTATGCCCTCTCACACGAAGATGCAAAATGCAGCGATTTATTAAAAATGCCAAACAGCCACAGACCTAATTATACCACAATCTTAACAATGGTTACTCAAAATAGTGGCATCCATCATGAATAAATATACAAGTATAGTTATAATTAATACATTACACAATGTGAATATATTCCTGGATCTCACAAACCTCCAAACTTGATAGTCAACATGATAGTTCATTATGGATTAGCATGTTATCACACACCCTAACCTTATAAAACACACACATACAAAGAAAATCTAATGGTACTCGCACTTAAGTACTGATTATGAGTGATGACTGCACAGCATATCACTCCTCAGTGCTCCACATATGGAGTCATTAGCTTTGGCTTGAATCACATAGGTGTCCTCTATACACTGGAGGTTGATACACTTTGATTAAATTAAATGGTGCATTATTCAGTTCTATACTGCTCACTACTGGAGTTGTCCATCCTCAGCTTGAAGCTCAGTGGAGAAAATAAGTGGCTTTCTGCCCACACCAGCTGCATTATATTAACTTAATTATCTCTAACATAAGCTTAAATATGGATTACACATAAAACAAAGAACCTTGCACTAAATAAATAGTATAATGAACTACTAAAGCATAAATAATTCTCAAAGTGTTGCTCTGTATGAAACAAATTCTAGAGTTCACATACAGTTCATCATAGCTCTTCTGAGCAAAATTTGCAGCAAAAAGCATTCTGCTATGGCCTTCCAGGCAAAATGTATGCAATCCTAAAGCGGCACCTTTAGCTTGTCAGGACAATAACCAAAACAGCAGGAAGAGTGGACTAGAAATCAAGATGAATCTGAGAATGAAAATTATAAAAAGCCAAGAAAAAACACAAAATTAACCCTATATAACATATGAGAATACTTTTTACATTCCAAGAAAACATTTGCAAATCCAGTTTTGTAATTTCCATATTGACCCAAAAACCAGGAATATAAAGCTTACTTAGTGTATGTAGAAGTCAAAATAAAAGCAGATGTTGTTTGAGGTGATTTATCTTCTCTTATTCTGCATTCAGAAAAGTACCCTAGCATGAGATTTACATTTATAAGAAGTTTAGAAATACTCATTTTCCCTAGTTTCAAATATTAAAATCTCATTTCTTGTTTTACTTTTATTTGTTTGTTAGTTTTTCTAAGCAGTTTGTCTCCTTAATTGTAACCTCCTAATTACAAAAACAACTTTTATAAAAGCAGAATAGAAATCATAATTCTGATGTCAATAAGAATTTTAAAACACTAAGATAATAATAATACATTAACCACATGTAACATACGTAAATACTATATAGTTTCGCTCAGCACATTCTTTTTCATGTCCTCTTCTAGTGGACGGTGTATTTGTTAACAGTATCATTCTTGCTCAATTCTACCCTCTCTGGACAGTCTTGCCTCGCCTTTTGTTTTGCTTTTTTGGTTTCACTCAGCATATTCTTCTTCATGTCTTCTTGTGGACTGTGTATTTGCTGTCAATAGTATAATTCTTGCATAATTCTGCCCTGTCTAGACAGTCTTGCCTCCTCTTGTCTTGTTTTTTAAATTTTCAGCACTGCTGGAGGTCAAGATTACTCTTCTCCTTTGGTTCTTGTTCCACGGGAAGAAAAGACTCATTCTCTTCAACTTGCTGATATTGTTCATAATGAGAGCAAACCAAAAACTTTAAGCATCTAATGGAAAGAGAAAAAAGGTGGATGCATTATTTGCAAGTAGAATTACTAAAAAAAAAAAAGTAGAGAATATAGTAATTATCAAACAGTGTTGTAGGTTATTTATCAGTAAACCATTTTCCCCATATACTGAATGAGACCTTTATTGGACACACTTTCTTGATTTAAGAAATGTCAGTAGATTTGAAATATAAGAATGAACCTATGAATTTTAAACTTGGAAATCAACTAAATTACAAGATGCAAAACTGAAATATAATAGTTCAAGGCTGAAGTAGATGAATCTACAAAGAAAACAATAATCCATACCCTCCTAGATATATACAATGCAATGCTCAGTAAACTTCACAACTTCATATATCAGGTTTATTCCTTTTTTTTGTGGGTTTATTGATTGCTTCTTCAGAATCCAGTGTATAGTTTACATGTGTTCCTGTTTAAAAGAAGACTCTGATCGCTCTCAGTAAAAGTGCAACCTCAACTGTATGCTCATATCTGTTTGGCAGAATAATACAAAGGTTCTTATGGACTATTGGATACACATTGGTCCAAAGACTTGCCTGGTTTGCACTGGGGTTCATGGGACTTTTGTTAAAAGCTTATTTGTTTTGGTTATTATCTTTGTTTGTTAGAACATTGGAACAATCTAGATGAAAATGGGTCATTCAGCCGAACAAAGTCCTATCCAATTAATTATTCCAAAGTAACATTAATGCTAGTTTTGAAGGTCTCATAAGTTTTACTGTCTAACACACTACTTGGTAACTTATTTCATGTGTCTATGGTTCTCTGTATGAAGAAAAACGTCTTAGTGTTTGTGCAAAATTTATCCTTAGCAAGTTTCTAGCTGTGTCCCCATGTTCTTCCTGAACTCTTAAAGTAACAGTCTCAATCCACCATACTAATTCTCTTCATAATTTTAAGCACTTCAATCATGTCTCTTCCTAATCTCCTTTAATTTCTTTTTGCTTAAACTGCTCAGCTCTTTTACACAATTTTATCCCCTATAGCCTCTAATCAGCCAAGTCACTAATATCTGGACTTATCTAGCATTGCTATGTCCTCTTTTTAGCCTGGAGACAAAATTGTACAGGGTACTCCAGGTGAGGTCTAAGAGCATTATAAAGCTTGAGCATAACCTCCTTGGTCTTGTACTTTACACATTGTGCAACATAATCTAACATTCTATTAGCTATTTTAACAACATCCGAATACTGGCAGGTGATAGAGACAAGTCCACTAAATCCTTCTCATTAGGTGTTCGTTTTATTTTCAGACATCTTATTGTGTATTCAGACCTTATTTTTACTTCTTGTGTGTATGTTCTTGGCCTTCAGCTGTGTATAGCCATATTTTGCATGCTTTGATCTGGCTTTGTATTAATTGAATATTTTTTAGATGGCTGACTTTCTCCACCAGTTAACAGTGATCCAGTGATTCTTCAGAGCTGCTGGAGATTTTGTCAAGTTCATTGACCTGTCAGCAATGCACTGATTGCTGATAAGGTTCCTCCTCCAAAAAGCTGTGGAACTTTAGGGAAGGTCAAAACTGTCTGTATCAAAGAATGCTTAAGGGGGTATGGGGCAGTTGTTGGGGAACAGGGGTGCTTGCCAAAAATGTATAAAAGTGTTAACTGCCTTCAATGAGCTAGGTGTAATAAAACAGTTTGGAAGGCTTGTGCTCCTTCATAAGGTAATATCACCTACTCTGTTACAATGTGAAAATTAAGTATCTGCTTCTTCCACAATATGTACACATATAATGAGTATGCCGCAAAGTAAAAGCCTAACACAAGACACAAGCTTAATTTTGGCATTCACTATCAAGTGACTGAGAGAAAAAGTAAGAATAACTGTTGTAACAATGAAACTAAGCTGGTAAAAACAGTATTTAATATAAAATAATCAATTGATCAGCCTTTCCAAAGTTACTTTTCATAACTATTTTTCTTAATAGATTTACACAGTAACTCTCATTAGAGAACAAGATCAGTACTCTTAGATAAATCAGTACTCAAATATAAACAAATGTCACCGAAATGAGAATAAAGAGAAAAATATTTTTTGTACTCACAGTCCAATGACAGTTACGATCAGGATGATGACTGCAATAAACAATACCCCTAGGATAATCTCATATGTAGCAAATTTCGCTGGAACTTAAAAAAATAAATATTTTATTCTTATCATTTATACCTCATTAAGGAATATGTATTAATAAACATTTTAAAAACTCTGAACCATAATAATCTCTATCTCTATAATCTCTGAATGATATGTTTTTCACAGCTCCCTTCAATATGTCCTCCCTCCATAATCGCACAGGTGAATATATAATATATATGACTTCATTTTTATTTTTAAAGGTCACATTGATCACTTGCAACTCAAAGTAATATATACAAAGAGGAAACAGTTAAAATGAAAATGCTTAATAATGTTAAATAAAAATAAACCGAACATCTAGCTATATGACCTTTTAATACCCACAAGTGAACCTCATTACTCATTATTTTTAAGAAAATAAAAAAAGTAAAAAATAAATAAATAAAGTCAGGTATTTAAAACTTACCACACTGTATTCGAGATGTTGTGCCAACATTATTTGTGAGGTAATTGCTGTTACATGATATACAGGATTCCTTTCCATACTCACTATTGTAGGTTCCATGGGGACATTTGGTGCAAGATGGCAAAGTTGCAGAACTAAATGTACCTGGTTTACACACCACTGTAAAAATAAAAAAAAAAATAAAATGAGTGGCATTTTGGTAAGATATTATTGAATTATTGACTAACATCAAGATTTGATGTAAATATGGCTCAACATTCATTTCCACGTTGTAAGTAAAGACTATTTGGATAAGTGCCTTTCAGTTCTACTTGTTTTTGTCTAGCATACTTGCAAGCCAAGAATCATGTTTGTTTGTTTTTTTTTTTTTTTTTTTAAATAAAGCTTAAAATTATGCAACATTTATTTAAAAGGTAACTGAGAAAAGAAAAACCTGTAGAAACAAAACATTTGATCTGGTATTAAAGTATGTCTTAGTCATACCACAGCAGTTTATGCAGTCACGTTGGTCGCTTTCTTGCCCAAATCCTGGCTTACAGTGTTGAACTGTAAACCTTGTCAATGAGTCATTCAGGTGGAGTAACCTGAAGATATCTGGGATTGTGGCATTAAATTCATTGTAGCTGTGGAAGAACTCTTCTATCAATAAGTAGACCTATAAGGTGAGAATAGAAGATGTTGCATAGAGTAGTACTGCAATTTTGATAATGATAAACATACTACAGCTTTAAATAGGGAGCCACAAAAATACAAAACATTGTTGTACACTTCTGTGGCACAGTATATGCTTTAAGATAAAAATGCACTACATAGACTGTGACAAAACCACCCAATGAGCTTACATTTCTTTTAAGATGTAACTACTGTGATATTTTAGAAAACTCTTGTATAAGGGTGCCACACACGTACACATGGGAGGCAGCTAAAGGGCTTGAGTAAGGGCAGTTCCGAGACATACCAGGATGTGGCAGAGTGCACTGACTCTTTTTCTCCCTTGCCTGCAGACCATTCACGGGAGATTCCACCTGGTCCTCTTGACGTCACTTCCGGGACCGAGCCAATGGAAGGAGATCTTGCTGGCACCGGCCCCTGTGATGTCACGTCCGGGCTCGCACCAATGGCAGAAGACCTCATGAGCCCTTTGACTTCACTTCCTGTCTTCCCTTTTAAAAGCCTCCACCTTTCCCCTATTCCCTTAGTTCTGTTTTGGACTCGGTTTTGTGCACAGCAGTGCTGTATTCATTTGATCGACTTTGCAGCCAGGAAATCAATTATACAGGTGGCTGCCCCAAACCTTTTCGTGACTCATATGTCTGGTTTTTGCGACAAAGGGATAAAACTTAAAAGTAATATTCAGTTTTTCAAACCATTCTTTAGTGAATTTCAAAAGCAAATATGGGCTAAGCTCATCAACCCTGAACTGGGCAATTACATCAATGATGTCACTATGGTATTCAACACAGTATAGCATATTGCTGTAGCAATATTATTGCAATGCAATTCTTTTGTCTAAGTAACAATGAATGAAAACTATCTCAGTAAGATATGAATCATTTAATATAATGTCAATTGTTGAAGGTTACAAGATACAGTACATTTCAGTTATGGCTATAGTAAAGTCATTAAGTGTAAGTATTTAAGCACACAGTTTTTGAAATACCATTGCAGAGTATATGCTCAAGGTATGTCAGAATCCAAATCATTAGAACATATTTTTACCAAAATTTATGGAAAACAGTCCAGTTAATGCTTGATCTACAGATTCAGTTTCGTTGAGAATAAATGCTACATTCTGTGTGTGGCCTACTATTGATGCATACATTATTTTGTTCATAATCTTTTATTTAGGTAAGTTTACACTTATTTGTTAAAACCACTGACAGGTGAAATAAATAACATTGATTATCATGTTACAATGGCACCTTTCAATGGGCTGGAATATATTAGGCAGCAAGTGAACAATCAGTTCTTTTTTATCATGTGTTGGAAGCAGGAAAATTGGGCAAATATAATGATCTGAGCGACATTAACAAGAACACACATTGCATTGCAGCTTGCCCATGTTGACCCCTGTACACCACCAAAAGCACCTACAATGAGCATCAGATCTGTACCATGGAGCAATGAAAGTCGGTAGCCTGGTCTGACAAATGACATTTTCTTTTAGATCATGTGGATGGCTGAGTGTGTTTGTTGTTTACATGGGGAAGAGATGGCAGCAGGAGGCATGATGGGAAGAAGTCAAGTCTGTGAAGCCAGTGTGATTCTCTGGGCAATGTTCGACTGGGAAACCTTGAGTCCTGACATTCATGTGAATGTCACTTTGATACTTCACATTTTTTCTCTTTTTTTATTGATTTTAATTAGAAGCCATACAATCAAGTCAAGCTTAACAAAGCAAACAAAGTAAAATTCAACCCCAACCAAGAGAAAGAGAGGAGAGCAAGCAATCAAAGCTGCTCTATAAAAGGAACGAGAAAGGAAGGTGTAAGAGCCAATCTTAGAAAGTTAATGCTTCAAGTTAAACTCGTGTTTGCTTAATTTGAATAGAATATAATTTTCTCTCATAGCTATAGACTATGGTGTATGTAGCCTGTAAGTTAATATGAGATAAAACTTTCTTAGCAATATATGTAATGCAGTATGTTAATTAAGGTGGTTTGTGTTTGGAATAGTGCCATAGCTAGCATTGACTGAAAGACCCATTTACAGTTTATAAATGGGATACAGGCAGATTTTTTGACCATTTAGAAATGGTTCAACTGTATGAGCAAATTTAAAGAATGAAACAAGATATATAAGCTTTGCTATATCAATTTTCCTCCATTTTTGTGTGAACTGTTTTACTTTGAAATTTTACTGAAGCTTTTTAAAAACAAATGGATCATTTCAACATGTCAAGCTATTGTCAGAATCCCATTAAGCAAACTAAAGTTATAGAACTTTAGTAATTTTGGGTAAACACACCTACAGAAGGGTATCCTTTTCCTTGAAATGGGAACTTATTTTAAAATGTTATTGATTAGATCCTGCCATATTTTAAAAATGTTTTGAAAAGATCCACTAAGTAAGAATTAGATTTTTCCAATTTCATGTAGTATAGAACATCAGTTACCCACTGACTTAAAAGTGGTGGGGTGGGATTCTTACAGTTGAGCAAGATAAGTCTACATGCCAATAGTGAAGTAAAGGGAATTACAGTTTGTTTGTCCTTCTCCACTTTAAGCCCATGATGAAGTACACAAAACACAGCTATTAATGGATTAGGAGGGATTGTGACACTGAGGCTGTCTAATAGATATACAAAGAGTTTTGTCCAAAATGTTGTTAACTTTGGTGCACATCCAGAACCTGTGGCCCAGTGAGGCTGGGGCTACACTGCAACATTCACAGGTTGAATCTTGTCCAGGAAACATTTTGGACAATTTTAAAAGAATGCTTTGCGAATATCTAGCTAGAGTGTATTCTGTGCATGGCTGCCTTCCACTTCTGATCTGAAATATTAAGTGACAGATCCTTTCCTCAATATACTCTGGGGTCTTTGAAAGGACGAGATTTTAAAATATTTTTATAAATTATAGAGGTTCTATCTGAGTCATCAAGACTGATCAATATTTCTTCTGAAATAGAACAAGGTGGGAGGTGAGGAAAATTGGGCAGGTTCTGTTTAGCAAAGATTATAGCCAGTGGAAAAATTGTGTTGATGAGAAATTGAATTTGAAGCGTAATTGTTTGTATGTATCTATGCACAGGTCTCTTGCTGATTTAATCCCAGACATTTTCTAGACATTAAATAGTGTATAAATTTGAGGGTAAGAGGGTGGAAAAAAGCGGTTGTTATGTAGCGGTGCAACAGAAACGTCACATCTTCCTTAAGATTGTTGCAGACAATGTACATCCTTTCATGGCAAAGGCCTGTTTCATCAGGATAATGCACCCCTGCCACACTGCAAAAAATTATTTAAAAATAGTTTGAGGAGCATGACAGATCCATCCAATCTCAATCTTCTTGCGCATTTGTAGAATGTGTTGGAAAAAAAAGTCCAATCTATGGAGACCCCCTGGTAATGTACAGGACTTTAAGGATCTGCTGCTATCATCATTGTGTTAGATATCACGGGACACCTTCAGAAGGTTTATTAATATTATAATAGAAGCAAACAACAACCCCCCCAAACTCACATAAGAACTTCTGGCTTGGAAAATAGAAAGTTGCTGCTCTCAATGACAGGGTTGTAGGTGGCAGTAAGATAAGGTAAGACCTGCTCAAATTGTACCACAGGTATATATTTAAAGTCATTAACATTTGAATAGAGAAGGTCCATATGAATGGAACATGCTGAAAGAAACGTTTTTCTAGTTTCAAGTCACCAGAATTCAGAATGCTGGTGTAACTATTGAAGAATATATACATACGAGGGCAGCACAGACTGATGCACTGACTCAGTGCTCCACAAAGCAGACACCAGGACTTAATACATTTTGGAATCAAATATTAAAAACATGCAATGAAGGATTTAAATAGCATTCTACCAGTTTTTAATTTTATACCACTGGAGAGCATACATAGTCTGGCATGCTCATGGATCATCGCCCCAGTGGTCAGGTTATACAGGTGTGGCAGGAACAGGAAACAGAAGAGAGGCAAGTGTGGTGGGGTAAAGACTAGGTTTTAGCATTTCCCACATAAAACACCATTGACAAACCTCATTGTCACTAACACTAGATCTCTAGCAAACAAAATATGTGAGTTCAGATTACGAACCACTGCAAAAGGATTTAATAAAGACCGCAAAGTCATTATATTCACTGTGAGCTGGTGTCACCCTTTGATTCCCAATGCAGCTAATTAACTCACTGGCCACAAAGTCACCACTTCAACAGAACCTAGAAAAACTGGTAAGTCACAAGGTGGTGGTCTCTGTGCCTATACATTCAGTCTGTGGTGCACTGATACCACAGTTATTAATAGACTTGGAATATTTCACAGTTAGATGCACACCTTTTTATTTACCTAGGGAGCTTACAGTTAACATCAACACAGCAGTATATATCCCACCTAAACCAAATACTAAAGTAGCACTAAATCTTCTGTTCTCGGTCACAGACTGTCAACATAATATGTACCATGATGGAGTTTTTATTACTGCTGGTGACTTTAATCAAAACAATCTGAAGACTGTTCTACCAAACTTTTACCAACATGTTTATGTACAGTACATTGGACTATGTTTATACCAATAGAAAAAAACTGTTATACAGCCACATCTACATTGATTTCCTATATCAAGCTTTGCATGGATTATCTTTCAATCAATCAATTAATAAAGATATCTGGATGTACCAAAATAGGAAACCCTGGATAAACAGAATGTTCGGGACCTCTTGAGAGCTTGTGACATGGCATATAGGCCTGGAGATGTTGTATCATACAGCCTAGACAAATCTAACATGAAAAAAGCATCAGGAAAGCTAAAGCAAACAACAAACAGCAGATAGAAGATCACTTTCAAAATGGAAACCCCTAACAGATATGGTGCGGTATTAAACAACTTACAAACTTAAAGGCAAGAATGTACTTCTCCCCAGTAGTAACAAAGTTTGCAAAGTAACCTTTTTTAAGCCTGCTTTGATTTAGACAACAGGACTAGGGAAACACCACCCACCCCTGTGCAGTCTGGCAGTAGCTCAATACTCAGCATACAGACACACAGTGTGAGGAAGTAGTGCAGACTGTATGTGCATAGAAAGATGCTGGACATGATGGAATACCTGGACAGGTGCTCAAAGACTGCAAACCAACTGGAGGTTGTGCTCACAACCATCTTCAACCGCTTTCTGTCTCTAGCCATTGTCCCCACCTGTCTTAAGTCTGCCACCACCATCCCCAACCCCTAACATCCGACTGCTATTGAATTTAATGATTTCAGACCGGTTGCACTCACCACTATCATCATTCTCATAAATCAAGCCTAAAATTTCAAACTTTTTAGACGCCTATCAGTTTGCCGGTAGACAGAACAGGAATGCATTTTCCAAAAACGATCAATCTTAGTGAATAACAAACAAGATAATAAACAATGCAGGTAAATAATGAGTGAGTTTTGCAAGTGCTTCCCAAAGCCCAGTGTTATTTGACATTTAATGAATTAATTTAAAGTACTTCTTTATTGGACCCCACTTCAGCATCCATGTCATAAAAGCAGATTGTTGATAACAGGAACATTAATCATACGTATTTCAATGGTCAAATATATGTAATATCACTTCAGATGGATTAAAACAACTCATGAAAGAGATAGGGGGGGAAAAAAAGTGTTGTTTTACAAGGCTCTTGGAAGCCTTACCAACACCAAGGTCTGTCATTGAAATCAGGAAAAATGGATCAACTTTGCTAGTGCCGCAAAAAGAAAGGGTGCTGAGATAAGAAGACAGTAGTCCAAAACTGGTGGTGGGCAGTGACAGGTAGTTCCTCTCACCCCAGAGGAGGAGGAGCAGGGCCTAGGTGTGCTGGGCTCAGTTGACACTGAGAGAATATCTGGAGGAGTGGATGTGTGTTCAAATGAGTTTCTGTCCACCTCACCCCAACTTCTATCTCCTGTGTGTTCTTTTCCCTGCTCCAGTGCTGGCTCATATCCAGGGCCATCACACATCAGGCCAAGTCAGAGGGCTGCTCCTGCAAGAATTACTGTACATTTAATGCATAAGGGTGTCAGAGTTAATTCTATTGAAAAAAGAGAGAATTCAGCTGGAGAACATTAGCTGGAGCTGGGAACAGAAATGGAAATGCTGCCAGCAGAGGCAGAGGTACATTCAGGAGCTACTCCTGTAGAATAAGTCGAAATTCAACATTCTGACCATGCAACTTGCACTGGCAGAGGCACAAGTCTGCAGGTCCCCCATTTCAGTTCCCATCATATTACCTTTAGAAGGTGAGTTATTCATTCAAATTGAAATGAGCTAAAAAGGAAGGTGATACATAAAAGTCTACATTCATTACACAACTGTATGTTGTACCTGTGTCAATGATATATGTTCTTTCATTTTAGATACATATACACCAGACCAACCAGCCCCAGTGTTTTAAAGGTTTTTTTCCCTTGTCATATGTACATATTTTTATTTTATTTCTTATTTTCTACCCATAGATACATTTTGGTTGTTTAAATTGTGAGAATATATGTATTTGATGTTTTAAAACAAAACCACCATAATTTCAAATAAACACTGCAAATATTCCAAATATCATTTTCAATAAAAAATCAGGCACACATATTTCTTATGATATGTCCTTTTGGCTTTCAGTTCAGCCTGACGTCACTCCCTCCTCTATCTCACTAATTTAGAGTTGTCTTTCTCTACCTCTTTAATGTCATCTTGCACTTGATCTCAAGGAAGAGGTATGCCAGCATGTACTGCAATGTTATATAGCATAGCACAGACAACAAAAACAGCACTCAAGTGACAATTTTAGACCCTACCGAAGACTTGTGTAGGCCCTAAAAGTGCATCTTTCACATGCCCAAAGCACACTCTACAACACTGTGTAGTTTAGTGTGCGGTGTTGTACCTCTACTGAGTCATAGTTTGAGGATTCAACACTGGAGTTAGAAGGTACCTGCAAAGACGATACCCACTGTCTCCCAGTAACCAGCCACCAGCAAACACATCATCTCTTGCCATCTGACACACTCCAGAGTTTGACAAGATATAATCATCATGTGTACTCCCAGGCCGCTTTGCTACAATATCTGTATAAAGTCCCTGATGGTTGCATATCACCTGGACATTTAGCACAGACAACAACAACAAGAACATTTATTTATATAGCACATTTTCATACAAATAATGTAGCTCAAAGTGCTTTACATGATGAAGAAATATAAAAAAGATAAAATAAATAAGAATTAAAATAAGGCAACACTAATTAACATAGAATAAATGTAAGGTCCGATGGCCAGGGAGGACAGAAAAAAAAAAAAAAAACTCCAGACAGCTGGAGAAAAAAATAAAATCTGCAGGGGTTCCAGGCTACGAAACCACCTAGCCCCCTCTAGGCATTCTACCTAACATAAATGACCTCAATCAGTCCTCATTGTATTCAGGGTTCTCATGGAAGAACTTGATGATGACGGTCATGTGGACTTCTGGCTTTTAATCCATCAATGTAGGGACATCACGGTGCTTTGATTAGGTGGTGGTGGCGCACATCACCAACACAGAAAACCGGAAAAAGAACAGATAACCCTTTCCAGCACATATAGATGGGATTCAAGAGACAGGGAGTGTGAATAGGGAAAAGCTTTGGGGAAGCTCATGTATCCACTGCACCTACAATGCCAGGTATCCCTGCAATGGCATGGAAACCGATCTTCGTGTCACACAAAGCAATGTAGCTGTGTGCATGGCACAGCAGTGACCTAGTCACTGCATGTTCTCATTTGGACAAAGGATCCTTGCTGAGGCCATATGGATCACTGACAGTTTGCAGGAATCCACCAGTGATGTAGGAACAGAGAGCTGTCAGAAGCTGCACAATGGCACTTGGGGCACAATTCTGGTATGTTCATCTTTCCAATTCATCCTACACCAGACCAAGGAGTGTCATCATTTCACCCCTGGGCAGTGTGTATTTTCCTATTAACTTTGGTTACTAAGATGGTTCAAGGGTTCATGTCTGCCCACAAAACAGCATTTAGACCAGTGAGTTGGATTCTTGGGCAGTGCTGCCACAAATGGTGTCCCCGGTTGGGTCGCACAATTCTTTGGATGGCTGCAATTGCTAAGGGGAGATTCACCTTCCAGCTTTAAGCTTTTAATGACTGATGACTTGTCGAGTTTGATTGATTAATTCATTAATTTTCTACATGTATTGCAGGTACAAATAGACCTCTTTGTGCTATTTTATAGCTTACATTATAATTATTGATTTATATACAACATTACTCGGTTATTATTGTTTGTAATTTTATTATTGGTATTATTATTACATTGTCTAAATATGACTGTCAGTGTATTTTTGCGTTAGCACAACCTCTGTGCCACTGTGACAGAGTCACAGGCAGAAGGTCAAATAAAGAATAATGTTAAAAATAACAAGTGGGTCAGATCACTCATTAATGAAACAATGAAATTATTTACTACTTTAGTTATGAGGGGTTTTGGGAAACACTCTTTAATGATTGATCTCAAGTATGAGATAGCGACATTCTAATCGCTATGAAGCTTTCGGAAAACACACCCTAGATCAACAGACGACGCAATCACAGCAGTCTTGCATACCACCCTCACTCGCCTTGAATTCTAGAGATATATGCGTGGATGATTTTTATTGATTATAGCTCTGTATTTAACACCATCATCCCCCACCAATACAGTTATCTGTGAGCCTTGAGCCTCAGCCAACACATCTGCACATGGATTTACAGCTTTTTAACAAACTGCATTCAGACAGTGAAGCTTGAACCCCACTGCACACCTCCCTGCACAGCCTGCACCTCAACCACCATAGTAAAGTTTGTGGATGACACAACAGTGGTGGGGCTGATCTCAGACAGTGACAAGGGGGTTTATAGAGAGAAGGTCCACAGAGCCTCCGTATGGTGCCTGGAGAACAATCTTACCCTAAATACAGACAAGGAGCTCATAATCAATTTTAGGAGATGAAGGAATTAGTTCCTCCCTATCCACATAAATGGTGCCAAAGTAGGCAGAGTATCTAGCTTCAGACTCTTGGTGACACACATCACTGAAGAACTTACATGGTCCACCAACACCAGAGTGCTGATCAAGAAAATACAACAAAGACTATACTTCCTGCGTACATTAAGAAAATTAAATATGGAACAATGATTGTTGGTGTCTTTATATAATTGCTCTATTGAGAGAATTCTCGCTCACAATAAGATAAACTGGTATGTAAATTGCTCTGTTGCAGACAAAGCAGCCCTTCAGAAGATCATAAGGCAAGCAGAAAAGTACATTGGTACTCAGCTAATTCACCTGCAGGACATTTATAACATTGCATGTCCTAATAAAGTCCTGTCCTTTAACAGGAACAGTACTATTTTCCATCCTACTTTGAATTTCATCCATCCCTGAAAACAGCAGTTGACACGCTGAAGCAATATACAAACTTACTTTTAAGAGGTTTTTCTTAATACCACTGGACTAATGAACAATATCTTCCAAATTTTCATGGTGTAACTCAAGTTAGACATCAAATAAACATTATACAGAGAATGGACTTCAATGCCTACACTAGGGAGATGGTACCACTGTTTCATTTAATTTCATTGTGTTTTTAAAAAACAATGTCAATGTTGATCATGGCATTCTAATAATACAAAAAGCTGACATCTTGGGTATTAACCTATATATTTTCTTTTGTAAACATTGGTTATATATATGAATGTGTACATCCATCCATCCATTACCCAACCCGCTGAATCCGAACACAGGGTCACGGGAGTCTGCTGTGTGTACATTTAAAAACAATATTATTTGCCATTACATTTATGAAATAATTTTACAATGATTAAGCATATATGTGCTACACATATACACAGAAATTGTAATGGATTCACCTTTCTCAGTTGTTCTTCTGCCATTTTGTCACAGTCCTTCCTCGTCTTACTGTCAGATGTGGGACACTGTTGCTCCCATAGTAGACCATAAGGAAATGCTGTTCACATAAATGCATAGAAAAATCAAGCAGACATATAAAAAGTTAATTGAGAGTTTCCACCAAAATGATTTTATGATAGCAAATTTAAACTGGAAGGAACAAACTAAGTACTGAGTGGTTTAATGAAAGGATATATAAAACCTATCCCTTAATTAATTTTTTCTGAACCCACTTACTTCATTATAAAGTGCCAAGGAACTTAAGCTTAATCAGGCAGCTCTGGGCAAAGAACCGACCCTGGTTCACACTCACTCATTACAGAACAATTAACACAAAAAGCTAAGATTTCACATATGGGAAATAACAAGAGTCCAAACAAAGAGAAGTGCAAATTCAATCATAGATTGTTTTAAGCACTAATACAATCCACTTTAAACAAAAAAGAGAAAAATCAGGGAAAATAATTAAATATGTAAATATCAAAATTAAGCACTAAGTTAAAATCTTGTGTAAAAATTTTTGGAACACATTATACTAGAAATATGGGAAAAGAAGTGAACAGATCACATTGTAAGTCAGTTACAAAACCAGATAAAAAAACAGCAAGGAATAATAGAAGAATGCCATCCAATATGGGGTATTGTAAAGGATTACAGACTCTGTCTGACATAAATAGTAATGCCTGTTGTTTAACACTAGAATCTCTGAAGCTATGAAAAAACTTGTAATCCCAGGCCACCTTAAATTCCTTCAAACCTCTCCTCATCAGCGTCTTTTGTTTTGCAAATGTGTCAATCAGCACAAGATACCCCCCTGATAAGCCCCCCACCCCCAAAGCTCAAGTGTATTTATTGTGGTGTAAGGTGCCTGGAGTTGTATAGGGTAAATAATATATTATTTGGAACACATACATTTCATGTGTGTTCCGTGTCTACAACAATCTGTGTAAATGTAGGATGTCAGGAAATGCAAGAAATGCAAGAAATGTTGAACACATACCTAAAGCAGAAAACTTTTTCCATGTTATTCTGTTATCTATACTAATAAAAGGCAAAGCCCTCACTGACTGACTCATTCACTCACTCACTCACTCACTCACTCACTCACTCATCACTAATTCTCCAACTTCCCGTGTAGGTAGAAGGCTGACCCCATCTTCACGAAATTTGGCAGGCGGCTTCCCTACGCAAACCGAAACCGACGTATGCACTTATTTCGGTGGTATGACGCCACTGTCGGCCGCCATATTGAACTTTCCAACGTCACTAATTTTCCAACTTCCCACGTAGGTAGAAGACTGAAATTTGTCAGGCTCATTCCTTACAGCTTACTTACAAAAGTTAAGGAGGTTTCATTTTGAAATTCTACGTGTAGCGGTCATAACGGTAGACAACGTCCGCCATGTTGAACTTTCTTATTTATGGCCCAATCTTCACAAAATTTGGTAGGCGGCTTCCCTGCGCTAACCGAAACCAATGTACGTACTTATTTCGGTGGTATGACGCCACTGTTGGCTGCCATATTGAACTTTCCAACGGTCAACGGTCCAACGGTCTCGAACCCACAACCTTTTAGTTATTAGGCAGCAGCTCTTACTTCTGCACCTTCCAGGAATACCTATCAATTTTCTGTCGATTGACATTTGAGCTTGGGCTTTTACCTCATTGGCAGCTACATGTAATTTGATTTTTTTTCTTTGGTTATATTCTTGAATAAAGCACATGTGTTTATTTGATATTTAGACTAAAGTCTCCACATATTATACACTTCACTTCATTATTAGTATAACATGGAAAAGGTTTCTGCTTTAGGTATGTGTTCAGCATTTCTTGCATTTCTCGGGCGGTGGAATATCAGGCTGCTTGCTGCTTGTGCTAATCAACACATTTGCAAAACAAAAGACACTAATGAAGAGGTGCGAAGGAATTGAAAGTGGCCTGGGATTACGATTTTTTTCATAGGTTTCAGGGATTCTAGTGTTAAGGAAAATACAAAACAAGTGTGTACAATAAGTTAGAGATATGAAAGATTGAAATTAATGTGATAAATATAAACAGGAAACAACAGTTCTAACAAAGAGTTCCTCAAAGAGAAGCATGTGTGCTTTGGATACAAACTAAACAACACCAAGAGAATAGCAGAATAGAATTTATCATTGCAACTCATTACATTTTGGAATTAAAATAGTTGGAGCTAATGTACAATGGACAGCTTACTGCTCCCTTTAGAAGTTTAACAACTATTATGAAGAGGGATCCTTATTGTGTGTGAAGAAGAGCATACGTTTTATCTGCTGTAAGAAGAGTGCTCTTGTGCGTACATGTAGTGGAAAACTGATGAAGTATAGGATAGGGAGATACACTTGTGAAACTCAATAAACACAGAAAATGGGATAGATTATATTTTATAATATGAAAAACAACTTACACATTTTTTCAGAGGTGCAACTGAGACAGGAAATAATGAAATTATTAGAATATCAGAGCATTTTCTATGTAACTAGGACAGATGTTTCCTTTTTATCTTCCGGTAAATGTACCAGAAATTTCATAAGAAGAAGAAATACTTCATGAGATAAAAAATCATGCACAATTCAAAAAAGTTTATTTTATTCTGCTGGGAAACACATACCTATTAGGTCGAAATGTACAATGACTTTACTGGAATCTGGAGTAATTTCCTTTGGACTTTTCAGCCAGTGACAAGTAGTTATTTTCTCTAAGACTTTCCATCCAATTTGGATCAAGCTCAGTTGCAGATGAGAAATAACAAACTTAATAACCTGGTTATTAGCTTGCTGATTGCATCCGTGGGAAATAAAGTCAACACCAATGCTCATACTCCAGTCTGGTTTGTGGAAGCCTGGAAATTCAAGATGCAAAACAATATTAATAAGATCAACTAGTACTGGAGCAAAATCCTCAAAGATGGCGGAAAGCTAGAATGCACAATATGTGGTCAGTTACAGGAAATCATTGACCATATCGTGACAGGATGTCCTGAGCTGGTCAAAACTGAATATTTTCATAGACAAAATAAGGCTGCCACATACCTGCACTGGAACATTTGAAAAAAAAAATGCAACATCAACACAAAAGAAAAATGGTATGAGCATGAGCCCAAAACAGTAACAGAGAAAGATAACTTCACAATCCTGTGGGATATGCCAATACAGATAGATCGTGAGGCTAACATACCAGACATTGTCATTAAGAATAAAAAAAGAAGAAAGCTGCCTACTTATTGATATGTCCATCCTGACTGAAAGAAACACCTCAGTAAAAGTAACCAAAAACTGTAAAATTATAAACACAATTTAAATTAAACGAATGTGGGGAATGAAAGCCACAAAAGTGCCAGTACTGATAGGATCCCTTGGAGTTATAAAGAAATGAATGGAGAAATATACCCAACAGATCCCTGGTAAACATCAAAATACAAGAATTACTGAAGATCACACTTCTTGGAACATGTCATATCCTAAGAAAGGCACTATCCATTAAATAGACTACTACCTCATTCCAACCCTAGGCCCAAGGAATAGACCCGGTTATTATGTTGTCTTGGCATGAACTCAAATGGACTAATAATAATAATAATAATAATAATATAACCAAATCAAAATCAGTAAAATAATCTACTACTTTGCACCACACTACTTGGTAATTTATTCTATTTGCTTACTGTACTGTACTTTATAATTTTAAACAATTCAGTCATGTCAGCTCTTAATGTCCATTTGCTGAAGAGGTTCAGCTTATTCAACCTTTCCTCACAGTGTTTATCTCTGAATCAGCCTAGTTACTCTTCTCTATACCTAACATCCTATTGGCCTTCTTAATATATTTTGTATGCTGGATGAGGGCAGTGACAAGGTCCTTTTAATAAGGTGTACTTTCAAGTTTCAGTCCTCTCATCATTTATCTTACATATCTTACAGTTTTACTTCCAATGTGTAGTACTTTGCATTTATTCACATTAAATTGTATCTGTCAACATATCTGGCTAAGTGTTTTTTTATTACTTTTACACCATTTGCTGTTCTTTCTAGTTTAGTCTTATCTGAAAACTTTACAAGCCTGTTATTTATATTCTTAACAAGATCATTCATGTATATTACAAACAGAATTAGTGTCAGCTATAATCCTTGAGGGACACCAATTTTAGCATCACATAATTCCCTCTTTCTGGTGCCCTGTCCAGGCATTTTTCCTGCTTTGTTCCCTGTGATTGCTACAGTAGGTCCCAGCTGCCCTCTGACCCTGCCCTGAATAACCAGGTTAGGAAAATAGGTGGATGGCTAATTCCTCTCATAATAACTCTTTGATCCCAGTGTTTAATCCATATTTCCTACCTGTCTGCTGTCACATTGCACCCTAGATGTCCACTTCTTTCTGTTTGATCCCCACCCTCTTTTTTGACATCTTCTGAAAAGCTTTCACCAAATGAATAATGTAATATGCACCACTCTGATCATATTCATTTATTGCCCTAAATCCAGGTGGTTTGGTGTGTGGTGGGTGTAGCAATGTGCTCTAACGCCATGCTCCCAACCCCCACTTCTTTATGAATTCCATCATATTAGCGATGCATGATCTCTTCCTTTTTAATCAATGCAATTTATGCACTGCAGAGCTCACTTTAATTTCTTATCACTCCTAAATTTCAGAATCGATCTTGCCCTATAGTGTTTGCAAAACATTTTTAAAGCTGCTCCAGTACTCCTCAAAAGCTTGTCCTAGTTTATCCTTTTAGATTTTGACACATGTGCTCCAAATTTGTCCAACGTAAATTAGTTAAATTTAGATAACTGTTTCCATTTTTCCCAAAATACCATGAAATGCATTAGATTATAGCCATTAGATCTTACTGGTTAAATCATCTCTGCTCCCAGACTTTTATCCTGATTATCACAAGATACTAAATCAAGATAGTCGTCTCCCTTTGTTGGTATTTAAGTGTTACAAAACAGTAATTGATGATGTCTAAAAACTCTTCTTTTGTTCCACCATTTGCAAGGTTTTCCCAATTAATGATTTAGGAAACTGAAGTCCCACTGACTATATATCCTCCTCTAAACTTGCTTTTATTTTTAAAGTATTTTTAAAAAGTGAGATTGTATTACTCTGGTTTTCAAAAAGATAAATTAATAAATTTTAAAAAACACATTTGAAACTGTTGTTTGTATGGGTGAAGTGTATGGCATACTCTCTATCTCAGGCCTATATCCTTAATGCTTTCTACTTAAATCCATACATCCATATAACCTGTTTTCGTGTGTTTGGGGCTCAGAACATGTTGATATAGTAAAGATGGGCTAAGAGACAGTGCATGTTCTAACTTCTTGTCCTCTTCCACCTTTATACTGGAGGAGTTGTCCTATTAGGTGCACTTGTAACACTTCCGAAAGCTTCTAGAAGCCCTGCCTCTCCTGGAGCCAGATACATATCAGCTAGAAGTAGGCATTCATGTTCAGACCTGTGACTTTTGCAGCCATATCAGCAGGCAGAAACGCAAATGGCAAGAGCCTGAAAATGTAGCCAAGACTGGCTAAACTATTTTTTTTTCTTTGTTCAATACTTATTAGCTTTATGGCTAATAAATAGGGCTCTTTGGAAGACCCCAACACTTTCCCAACACTTTGCAGTATCTTATCCCATTTTCTCCAACACAATCTTTCATTAAAAATATTTGACCACTTATATTATACTCAACCACATTTCTCTGATTTAGTTAGGTTTCTGTCATTGATACAACATCATAATTATATGCTACATTGAACTCCAATTCATTTGTTTATTCTCAACACTCCCAGCATTAAAGCAAAAAATGTTCAAATACTTTTGGCTTTTTAGCTGTGTTCCAGACAATTCAAAGTTATCTTTTATTTATGTATTTTTGCTCCTATCCATGTTTTATGTGAAATTATCCTAGCCTATCCTAAACTCTAAAACTCTGGTAGTTGGAGTGGTGGCTCTGATCTGCACTGGCGATCGGAAGGTTGCTGGTTTGAATCCCATAAATGCCAGGAATGATTGCCTTTGAGCAAGGCCTTTAATATGCAATTGCTCCATCTGGGTATGACATTAACCTGCATCCAGCCCGGCAAACAGGCCCTCCAACTTTCAAGGGAAAATTTGGGGCTGAATGGCACTCCAACTACTGTGAAAAAAACCTCACACTGTCCCATTCCATTCGAACTAGTGTGTTGTTGAGGTGTCACACATTGCACAGCTGCACTCAGGTCCTATTTGGAGCCTGAGGTGGTTCGTTGTATGGTGGATATGGCAACACACTGTATCAGTGCATGCTCCCGATTTCACTCTTTCTCTCTCCTAAACTCACAGCCCTCCATTCTTTAGTATAAATAAACCTTTACTAACCTACTCATCTGAATATACCTCTGTTGTACATCAAGATCTGGGCCATGTGTTAAGCCTTCTGATCTCCTCAGTCATATCTAGATTGATGTGCGAGACAGAGCATTTTGGTCCTTGGCTTTGTGTACTGCCACAGAAAAAAAGAGAAAAAAATCCTCTTCATTTTAGAGTTTTGCAAAAATTATTTATATTCTTCAGTTAGATAGATTTAAAGGGATTCTGCCAGGTACATGTCCGCAAAGTCGCCTACAGGAAGGGACTTTTATAGTTGTAATGCAAAAGTATGGGCCTCTTTTTGAACTTTTTTTTAAAAAGTGTTATACGTAGGATATCCATTAGATGGCAGCAAAGAACCTCTAATATTTAAGTAAGGTTTAGCACAGTCAAAAAGGCTGTAGTGGAAAGAAGTCAAGTAGTACACATCTGCAGTAGAAAATTCTTTTTTTTTTTTTGTTTTTTCTAAAAGTTGCTCATGGATCTTCTTTCTTCTTTCGGCTGCTCCCGTTAGGGGTCGCCAAAGCGGATCATCACCTTCCATATCTTCCTATCCTCTGCATCTTGTTCTGTTACACCCATCACCTGCATGTTCTCTCTCGCCACATACATAAACCTTCTCTTACGCCTTCCTCTTTTTCTCTTGCCTGGCAGCTCTATCCTTACCATCCTTCTCCCAATATACTCAGCATCACTCCACTGCACATGTCTAAACCAACGCAATCTCGCCTCTCTGACTGTCTCTTAGCTGTCCAACCTGGGCTGACCCTCTAATGTCCTCATTTCTAATCCTATCCATCCTTGTCACACCCAATGCAAATCTTAGCATTTTTAACTTTTCTACCTCCAGCTCTGTCTCCTGCTTTCTGGTCAGTGCCACCGTCTCCAACCCATATAACATAGCTGGTCTCATTATCGTCCTGTAGACCTTCCCTTTCACTCTTGCTGACATCCGTCTGTCACAAATCACTCTTGACACTTTTCTCCACCCATTCCACCCTGCCTTTCACCTCTCTTCCACAATCCCCATTACTCTGTACTGTTGATCCCAAGTATTTAAACTCATCCACTTTCGCCAACTCTACTCCCTGCATCCTCACCATTCCACTGACCTCCCTCTCATTTACACACATGTATTCTGTCTTGTTCCTGCTGACCTTCATTCCTTTCCTCTCTAGAGCATATCTTCACCTCTCCAGGGTCTCCTCAACCTGCTCCCTATTAAGATCACAATGTCATTAGCAAACATCATAGTCCACAGGGACTCCTGTCTAATCTTGTCTGTCAACCTGTCCATCACCATTGCAAATAAGAAAGGGCTCAGAGCCGATCCTTGATGTAATCCCACCTCTACCTTGAATGCATCCGTCAATCCTGCCACAGACCTCACCATTGTCACACTTCCCTCGTACATCTCCTGTATGTCTCTGCCACTCCCGACTTCTCATGCAGTACCACAACTCCTCTTGAGGCACCCTGACATATGCTTTCTCCAGGTCCACAAAGACGCAATGCATCTCCTTCTGGCCTTCTCTATACTTCTCCATCAACACCCTCTGAGCAAACATTGCATCTATTGTGCTCTTTCTGAAAGGTGTTCTTGGATTATTTTTTAAATTACTATTGTGTATGTGATAGGATGCTATATTGTTAATATTATTTTTGTGACATGGTATTTTCTTAGCAATATTGTTAACATTCTTTTAAAATGGTTTAATTTAATCAATTATTTTTATAACCATTTATTGAATGTATGTAATTAACCTAATTTCATGGTTTAACAGTCAACTGTATTATTTTCTTATTTTTGTATCTTTATAGAAAGAAACTTGCACTAGAAGATGGGAAAAATGAAGCTGATAAATATGTATGCAAACCAATTAAATTTGTTTTATTAAAGTACTTTCCTTCCTAATAAAGGCTGTTGAATGTGGTAATGCCTACATAATGATACACTAAGTGACATCTTCAAGTGCAAATATGCACAAGGGAGGTATTTAATACAAAAAGACAACTAAATTGATGCAGCATAAATAGGTCTTTGCCCTGTAAGTTGGAATTAATTCTTTATAAAATAAGAATTGCTTGAAGTATGTAATACCAGAGATGTGGCCCTGTCATCTATACTAATAAACGGCAAAGCCCTTACTCACTCACTCACTCACTCACTCACTCACTCACTCACTCACTCACTGACTGACTGACTCATCACTAATTCTCCAACTTCCCGTGTAGGTAGAAGGCTGAAATTTGGCAGGCTCATTCCTTACAGCTTCCTTACAAAAGTTGGGCAGGTTTCATTTCGAAATTCTACGCATAATGGTCATAACTGGAAGTTGTTTTTCTCCATTTACTGCAATGGAGTTCAGCTAGAGGGGCGGAGTTTCGTATGACATAATCACGCCTCTCACGTAATCACGCATTACGTAGAAAGCCAGGAAGAGCTACAAAACGCGCTTTTGAAAACATGCATTATATAATTAAGAAGGCAGCGAAACAATTAGAAGCGAGCGACTGACATATAAAACCATATTCAGCGGCTCACGTGAACTGACGCAGTGCGCAGACAAAAAGTAACAGTTCCAAAGAGTGCTGAACAAAAACCGAATTACACTGCTATGCTCAAATAGATAAACCACACGCAGTGGTGCGATAGCAAAGCATTCGCCTGTAGCGCCCACGTCCGAGGTTCGATTCCCGAGAGGGGATGCACTAAGTATGTACGCGCGCTTCTCGATTTATTTTAACCTCGCATCCCCTTAGTTTGAGACGTATGAAAACGCATGCGGTTAACGCAGAAAGACAGATCACCTATTCACCTATTGAAGCTTCATGAATAATGGATACTTTATTCGCGATCAATGATTGTTTTGGTAAAGCCATACTCAGTGTATTCATTAGATGAACGGTAAAAAAGTAAGAGCGAGGGGACGGTAACTTACTGAAGCACACAAGCAAAACCACAATAGCACGCGGGCTCGATGTACTGACTTGCGCGATCACATTCCAAAAAATATTTCTTTTCAAGTTCTATTTAGTCCATATGAGTCAAACTCAA
>JANRMT010062791.1:4082008-4117464 GCA_026402145.1 Polypterus bichir lapradei | reverse complement strand
CCCAGGACGACCGGAGGAGGGCTTGTACCTCCTCCAGACCGCAAGGGGGCGACCGCCCTGGTTGTATTGGGGGCCACGGGTAGAGGGCTTGGAAGCCCAACCCTGTAGGGGCCCGTGGCCACCGCCAGGCGGCACCCCGGTGCCTAAACAACCCTGGAACTCAGCACTTCCGCCACACCAGGGGGATCGGTGCTGGAGGCACTGGGGGTGCACGTAAAGTAACTGTACATAGTGTATATAATAAATGAGTGTGTTGGGTGCAAAAAAGATGTCCGTCTGTCTGTGTCCGGGCCAGCTTTCACAATATATATATATATATATATATATAAACAACCAAACAAACAAAATGGAGACCTCAATTTCAAAATGCCCAAAATGAGAAAAGGATTCTTGTAACTTGTTCTTCTATATGCCTAATGATATACAGTACTACTTATTTTTAAACTAAAGCATTAAAGAAATGTTTACTTCATTTTTGAACTTTGTTGAGAGTGCTCTGTTTTACTGAAATGCTTAAAATGAAGGATATAAGAACTATTGTGGGTAAGGAAACTCTGAAATAAATGTAGGAGTTTACACTGATCCAACATTTTTATTCACCTAAATAAAAACTAATAAACTAACTGCATATTTAGACTATAGATTCAAATTTACATTTCTGTTAAGCAAGCAGAAAAGCATTTCTTAGCAGCATTTGAAGCAATCCAGAAAAAAAAAAACAACCAAGTTCAATATAAACTAAAAGACCTGTCTATCTTTAGCTGGCTAAAAGGGTACAAGGCATTTCACCATGAACACAGAAAGCTTCATGGGGGCTAAAATTCAGTCTAAATTATTAAAAGCTTTGATAAAACTGATCCAGCAGAAATCTTTCACTCTAGGCCTATATCACATAATTATCTACTGCTGTTAATATTAAGGAGAAGGGAATATTAACATAGAAACTAGGAAGTATTTCATCAGACAGTGAAATTGTTATGAGATTCTGGATCAAAGTGCTAATAAATGTAGGTGAAGCATGAAAAATGGCTGAATTAGATATATGAACAAGGTGATATAGAAACAATTTAACTATTAGCCAAGCAAGTTAGCTCAATGGAGTAAATGGTAAAATTTCTTATTTTGTTAAATGAAAACCAAACCTGTAATTTTAAATCAATGAAAAAAACATATAATTAGTAATGATATTATCATATCTTAACATTGTGCTCCTTTTTGTTGCAGGAGAGATATTTACTTCAAAACAATATACACGATTATGACATAAATAGCTCAGTACTCACCATAAAGAAGAAAGCTGTACTTCTTTATATACTCAGTTCCTTCCTGCCTATACATGGTGCTACAGTGATACTCTCCACTATTCTCTGCATGGAAGTTGTGAAAAACAAGCCTCCCATTTTGCAGCACACTCATCGAGTCTGAAACTAAGAAGACACAGAGTTACCCAAAACTGATAAAAAGAAGAAAAATAGTAAAAAAAAAAAAAAAAAACTCAATGGGACAAACCTGTTACTTCTGCTCCACTTGCTGTAGTCCATTTGTAAATGGCTTTTTCCAAGGGTATGAATTTTAAGTCCTCAGATCTACAGACCAATGTTTGGCCCTTGGAGTTGATGTTTATATAGACAGTAACTACTAATAAAATTAAAACATATTTCATATGTGGGTAACAGTAGGAGCAGTACAGAGAAGAATAGAGGAAATAATTTTGTACAAGTCATAAGCAACAGCAAATTTCACAGACTGATGTTGATGATCACCACAGTCTACATCACAGAGTAACTGAAATATGTCCAACTTTAAATCAATCTGTACACTTTACTTTGTATTATATGTTATTCTTTTTTTTGTCCAGAAAAATTGCTAAGCACAAGAATATACTGTATAATTTCAACAAAGAAAAGCATAAATGAAATGTTCATCCTAAGGATGGGTAACTAAATACATTGTAGAAAAGCAAACATTCTTACATCTCTAAGAAGAAAATATCAAAAAGGCTTCTAGTACTTCCTTTCTCTTTTATATAGTTTCTAGGAATGCATGTCATGTGCCTTTTGCCTTTACTGTTGCCTATTTAAGTATCAAGTTATTGTGCATTTAAACAGAGCTCAATGCTTAAGTACTCCAGCATTTTGTGACAGTCATTTTGCTTCTGCTGTGCCTTGCTTTGTTTTGGATTTTGACCTCTGCATGTTTATTCACATTCCCTTTTGTACTTGATTTTGCCTGCCTTTGTTCCTGAACTACTGCCTGCTTATTTATAACATCATTCTTGCTTTGTAGATCAATAAACCTGCCTACTGTTTATTTGATCGTTCTGCTCCAATGCTATGCTTCAGCTCTTGTTTTCTGACTGCCCTAGTCATTTTTCCTGTATCTGCAGATAATTAACTTCGGCCAATAATGCTTCATTAAAATAGATATTTCTACATTAAATAGAGTCTCTTATGAAAGGGGAATTGAAGGTTGACTTAACATGTAATTCTAAATCAACCCTGGATTGAATGAACTGGGAACAGAACACTGATGAATGGGAATCAATTATGTCTCTCTATTATATAAAAAAATCTTGGTTCGAGACATGACCTTCTCGGAAATACTCTTTGATGTACCACAAGAACACAGACATCTAACCTCTGTGTTGTTGGAATGCTTTTGGCAGACACACTTCATGTGCTCTCAGCTCTTAAAAAATGTATACGTTCTAGATGGCTCGCCAACGACTAAGCTAAGAAGAAAGAGCAGCGCGTCAAAAAGAGACCCAAAAGCATTGGAAGGAAAAGAAGGCAAAAAAAAAAAAAAATTGCAAAAAAGAACAATAATATTCTATGTGCAAATTCTGAAAATAAGGAAAGTATTAATCAGCCCGGACCAAGTAGAATTGAAAACCTCATAGGTCCAATCGAGGTCAGAAATAAAATAAAAGACTTCATAAAGAGGTTCAAAAATGTTGGTTTGATACACATGCAGAGGAAGTTAAAGAATATGAAAGAAGTAACATTCGAAAGTATCAAAAAAAGAAAGTAAAGATCGCACTAGCACAAACTAACGGAAATTATATGGACATAGGTAATATGTCAGAAGTATGTAGATATTGTAAGGCTTTAAAGTTTAAGTTGGAGCTTTGTAAATCGTCTAATTCGTGTTGCCACCAGGGAAAAGTAGTGTTGCCTCCCAGTGAAGAGGCATATCTGCGAGAATTAAAAGATTTGTTGTTTGGTGAAAGTGAAATCCACAAACACTACAGACAAAATATCCGAGTCTACAATAACCTTTTCACGTTCGCATCATTCAATGCTCAAAACATAGATTTACACAATAATGGACAATACACTATGAGAATCTGTGCTCCCACAACAATTAAAGCTAAGACAAGTTTAATTTCGAAGAAGCCAAAATTCGGTCAGGTGTATATTTATGATCACGGAGAAGCGATGCAACATAGATTCAAAAGAGTATGTAACAATTCCCATGAAAATAACAATCTCTTTAAATTGTATATCCATTTAACCAAACCCGGGGGTGGGCGAGCGAAATGATCAGGAGGCAGAGCCCCCTAGTTAATTCATAAAGAAATAGTCTTCTTCTTTTTTTGTTATGACAAATAAGTTGAACATCTGAACTTGCCCACACCACTGTTTGCTTTGAGAAACCTGAGGCCAGATTGCGTTGCTGGTGTAGTTTTCACCTCCTATTTTTTGCTACAGGAGCATGTCACATTTTATAAGTTGTAGATTAAGACCAACTTCAAAGTTAAAGATCTAGTGGTTTGTGAGGTTTTGCATGACAAACGAATAACCATTAGCGTTTTAGATATATAGATTGCAAAGTGAAATTAGCATTAGGAAAAGCTGATTATTTAAGTTCTGAAAGCTGTTCTTTTCAAATGAATTATAAACTGACAAGACAGATGTGCAGTTCAAAGCATGAATTCTACAGAAATGTTAAAAATAAGATGACAAATTAGGATTGTAATGAAACATTTAAAAAAAATGTTAATAAACAATATGATTAACACTTAATAAATAAAAACTGAAATACTGTATATTATTATTGATGGATCTCTGCATCAGTTTATGTCTGTTTATAATTTATTATAATCTGAAGTAGTTATACAAATGGTAAAATATATGTGCTTCTCTTTAATAATTAGTGTCAGGTCAAAGATAGTTGTATTTTCTCTTTGTGTCTTAACCATCTGTTCCTAGCAAAGTAATGCTCAAAACTGGCATGTAAAATATATTGACTGAATGGAGCCTGCTGAAATATAATTAGAAAAAGACAATATTTACAAATCAGAAATGTAATTCAAAGTGCTTACAAGTTTTACTTCCAAATGCTCTTCCTCCATATAATTAAAATAATATTTTTAATGATATATGAAATTAATTCCAGGGACATTTATTTACTGATACATGCTGGGAACTTTCTACCAAACAAATTGGTTGGAAACATGCCTTTTTTTTCATAGCCAAATTGACTGAACTTAATCAATCAGTCAGAGCCATATATTAAACACAAACACTTGTAAATCAGATGCACACAACTGATCAGTCCTAGGTGACTCCTGTGGCTGCAGGCTTTTATTACAACCAGTTCCACAACTTCTGCATCATTCATACTTTTAATTGATTTAATTGTTTTTTCTTTTTATTCTCTTAGGATAATAAATTCTGAAATATTTGTGTTTTGCCTAAACTTTAAATGTTTATGTCTTCCTTTTCATTTTAATTCAACCTTTAATTGTATCCAAATGCTGACAACACTGAATGCTAAAAGGGAGCAATTACTTCACTTATCATTTCATTTGTAAGAAATGTTTTTAGGAAGTATCTGTTTAAGATATTAGGACAGGTTAATTATTAACTAAATAAATGAGCCTGATGGACTGAATGGCCATCTGTTGTTAGTAATGTTTCTATGTTTCTAAAGAAAAAGGTAAATGGAAAAGAAAATGGCAAAAGAAACAAATGCATTTAAAGCTATGATAAAGAATAAACTTTTTTTTTTAATTTTCAAAAAATATATCTAGACCAGAGAGTAAAACAATGTGATTAGTTAAAAAATATAAAAGCACACTAATTTTAAAATTAGTTCCAATAAAAATCTGGAACCATAGGGGTCCACAGGACAGAACTGGAGAATTACTGGTTTACAATATGTCACAGCAATTTAAACCTCAACTCACAAAGTGTACACATGAAATATAACTGTTAGACATGAAAATAGGTTGTGGTGCTCAGTATGTACAGGCACCTTACTACATTATATGAAACATTTAGGTACTCATAGCCCAAATCATACATAATGTTTAATGTAAGTCTTCATTACTATTAAACTATAGTTCCTGTATGTTTAGGAGAAAGTTTATAAACTCTTCTACATGCTAGGAAACATGACATATCCTTCTTATCTAAAACACACTGTGAAGTGAAAACAACTTTAACCATTCTTTCCCCCAAGGCTACGTGGTTCAGGCATATTTTATCAGAAAAGCAGAATCACAGTGATGAAAAAAACAAGAATATAATCTTCAAACCCACCTCCCAAAAACAGATAAAGCTCTGAAAAATCCAACTGGTTGCAAACAGAGCACATAAATGACTCCACAGAAGTGATGAGGCAAATGCTTTAACCATAGGAAATTAATTTGCCCTGCTTAAACAATACACTTCTCTTCTTATCATGGGACTTTCTAATATTTAAAACTGGTAATTATACAAGGAGAAGAGCAGAATCACGAGCAGAAAGCACAACAGTATCAGGTAAAGGGACAAGAGTCAAAAAGAAACCTGACGGTAATTTGGTACATACCTGAGCTGTTTTTATTTCCAAATATAAGCTTATTTTCCAAAAAAAATTCCTCTTTGTTTGTTGTTACTGCTCCACTGGTGACTTTAGGAGGAATGTCAGATTTTTCTGTGACATCCTGGAAAGTAATAATTTCATTCCCCTCTGAAAATATAATATGGCATAGTGTTTCTCTTCATTGCAGTTAACAATATGGTGATGTACTTGTATTATTTGATTTACATATTTTAATTTGACTTTTAAATGAGTCACCTAGCAGTGGAACTGGCATCTTCACTGATGTCAACTAGTACTAGTTTTTTTTCAGTCAAACCTATTTTATTCTGTGCCAGCATTAACATTACTATATTGACTCACCACTGTCAGACAAAGTATAAATTATACACTTAAGTTGACTGTCAGCTACTGCTGACAATAAACAGTAACAAATACAAAGTATGCAAATTATATTTGTTCCTCTTATGGGGTTACATAGTAAGGGAAATAGCAGTTTCTTTGGAAAATCCTTAACTTGTGGTCTTTGGGTTTCTTGACTAATTCTGTGAACAAGCATGTGCTCTCCTGATGAAACTATGAATCTAATAAAAAGGAACCATACTGTAGATTGATGTATTCCATGTCAAGACTAAATAGCACACAGAGTACTAAATATTACAGTTTATATTATGAGCTTAACAGTTGGTCAAATTTGGCAAGAATATGCTTAACATCATTTTGTAAAATGTGGTATTTGTCTCCTGTGATATAATTTTTATTATATAACTTATGTTAGTTGTAGAGTAAAGAAATTATGCATTCAGTTGTCTGAATCTCCTGTTTTTCTAAAATTGAATATAATTACTATATATATATTATATATATATTTTGTGACAGGGGCTTGGCGTTCTTACCTAGCCGGGACGCCCCTGCACACTTTATTCAGGGGGAACAGCCATGGACATTGCAATATCTCCCCTGAACGCTAGTTGGCCACCTCCCTGGGGTGGACCAGTGTCTCAGGTTCCCGCAGGGCATCCTGGGAATTGGAGTTGGGTGCAGCCCTGTTGGGTCCCGCAGGTACCGCCAGGGGGCGCTATGTTTGGGACTCCTGAACCCGTGTGGGCAACCAATTCATCACACCCGGAAGTGCAGCCGGAAATCAGGGATCAAGCACCTGGAGCACTTCTGGGTGAACTATAAAGGGAGCCAGCGACCACCACTCGGGGGCCAGAGTCGGGTGGAAGGAGGACGAAGCTTAGTGAGGAGTGGTGGAGTGAGAATAAGAGAAGAAGAAAGTGTTTATTGTGTGCTTGGGACTGTGTTTGGCTAGTGGGACACGGGGAAGACGTGTCTCACAGCTGAAGAAAAATAAAAATTTATTTAATTTTACACGTGCCTCCTGTGTCTAATCTGTGTTGGGTCGGGCACTATATAGCGCCTTTCTTACTATATATATATATATATTATAGTACTGTTATATAATTACTATATATTTTATATATACATATATATATCAGTAGTTCTTCAGATTACTGAATGTGAAAGCTGCTGAGTCTCCTTGTAGATTTCAAAAGTTTATCTTATACTGTAAACCACAAATTCTGAAAAGAAATTGATTGATTTGCATCCATTCCAGTTAACAAAACCAATTACACAACACAATGAAAATGAAAAAATGGGACAAACATGAGCATATATTCCTACACAGCACCTTCTCACACCTGAACCCGGCAGCCACATAATCAGCAAAGAAACAATCAAAAGCAGCAGAGTCATTTCTCAGATTTTTATCAGTGTAGTACTTAGAGAAATACTCTTGCCATTCTGTATCACAATCCTAGGAAAGAAAAAAAAATACATAGTATAAAGTACAAAGTACTTAAATTTATTATATGAGCAAAGTGAGAGAAAAGGTGCAGCATAACTAACAAACAAATTCATGAACAGAAAAAACATTAAAGTTACTTTTTCTTGTTTTAAAGAAAATACAATGGCAATTACAAGAAGCTCATAACCCTAACATTATCTTTGGACATTTCAAAATACTACTTTAAAATGAATCTCTACTGGCCTGTTCAGACAGCTCAAAGCCTTGTTTAACAACTTTTGTGCAAAACCATTGTAATCAACAAAATACTGTTGTAAGTAATTAAAAGCTTATTGTGGGGTAAACCAATTGGAAACTTTCATGGGGAGAGCCATATTATGAAGATGCGAAGCTTGCTCTTATTAGATGTGTTTTTTAACAATTTGTATTGGGGTTTCCCACAGTACCCTCTGCCATGACATGGTTTATACAAAACATTTGACTAGAGTTTGCTGGGGGGGTTAACTGTTACAGGGCAGTCAATCCATTTTGTTTTATTGAGCCTGTAACCTCACCCACATAACTCCTGCTTCTAACCCAGAAGTGATAATAGGATGTGGGATTAAATGGTACCATTCCTGTCACAGGCAGACAAGCACAGAATGGGAAACAGGACCATGTTTTCTCATGTAGGAAATATGGGGCTCTAAGAGTGGTTAAAGACAAAAGCAATATAGTGTATTGGTGTGGAGGAAGCAGATTAACTGCTGTTATTGACAGCTAGTATAAAGCTCTGTAAATTATTGCATAAATGGGGCAGCCTGACATTTATTATTTTGAATTCCTTTTGTTGTTAACCTTTGTTTCTTACAAAGTATTAGAGCATTAGAAGACAATTTGATGAAATCAGTCCTTTCAGTCCATTCCTTGGAGAATCACGCCAAAATGGCTGTAGTGCCATAACTGACATTCCTTCACAATGCAGGCAATGTGCCTTAATTGGGATTCCGTGAGCAACCGTTCATTCGACACAAAGTCAAACCAGCAGTACCCAAGGATTTTTGAAAGAGACACACTCATTGGATAGCATCTGTGTCTCGCAAGCATATAGCAAAACTGGAAGCACCAGGATTCTAAAAACTTGGACCTTTGTCCTTTTACAAATTTATCGGGAGAGCCACATACCCCTTTCTAGCGACCTCATAAACCTCCATGCTCTCCCAATCTGTCTACTAACTTCATACAAAGAGTCACCAGAGACATTAATGTCAATGCCAAGATAAATAAACCTCTCGATGCAGACAGGCACACTGCTGATGGCTGTGCCCAAGAGGTCATTAATGGCATGGATCTTGTTTTTTTTTCAGGATACTCGCAAGCCCAGACACTCAGACTCCTCATTCACTCTCTTGATAGTCCAGATCAGAGCCACCATTGACTCTGCAAAGATCACAGCATTGTCAGCCCCATGACCCTGCCCAACACACAGTCCATGCAAGCATTTAACAGAGTAATAGCAAGAACACAACCTTGACGGACCCCAGAGTCAACTTGGTAAAATACAGAGGTTCTACCTCCACATTGCACAGCACTCACAGTACCAGTGTACAGGCCAGCCATTACATCCAGCAAGGAACAGGGAATCTCGATCAATTGAGTTGAAAGTTTTATGAAAATCAACAAAGACTGCAAAAAAACTGATAAAAAAGCTAATATTCGTGTTTGCGTTTAATGAGAAGCCTAAGTGTCAGGATACGGTCGATGTTAGACTTCTTCATTAGGAGATTTTAGGCCTAAGAAAATCAGATCCATGAGCATTAAATATATAAGCAATATTATGGGCTGGTTTATTCTGATTTTTCCCATATTTCTCTTTGTTCCTCTTAGGTATTTTCTATTCTTTTTTATGCTGGAGAAATCATTTAATCTTTTATTTTTGGTATTAATTTTAATATACAGTACATGCATTTATTTTAAGTTTTCCCATTTTTGCTTTTTATGTACATCACTATTTTGTGGTTTTTGTTAGTGGCTGACACTGCATTGCTATTCGGCAGCAACAGGAAGGACAGGGCATGTGACATAACCATCATCATGGGATGAAGTTCAGCATCATGCATCATTCTATGATGGTACCTTTATTGCAACATGTGTGCATTCAATTGGGCTGATAACATTAGGAAAATCAGGAATCACTACAAATTGCCTTTTCAGATTAGTTTGCTCACCCTAACCATAAGGAAATTGAATATATCTGTATAGCCATGTATGGCTTAAAAATGCCTTCTTTGAATGTTCATGATCTAATCATCATATGAATTTGGCCATATACTTGAGTGATGTTTTTACTACAAACCATCTAAGAACAGAAGAAATAAAACTTCAGTGAATGTGAACATGATGTATTACTGACTGAAGGGGAAGAACCACTAAAACATTCTCTTTGGTTGACTCTCTACAGTAGTCGCAAATGAAGGAAAAAAACAACAGTTGAAGCAAGTGTGCTGACATGCAGTCCTAAGACCCCCACCCAATACCATGGAACCCATGTGACTGATGAGGTGCTGGAAATACAAAAAGAAGCACTGTGTAAATTGATGCATGCTGCACACACACAAATGCAGGCTATTAAGAACATTCTTCTTATTGAACTTAAAAAATCATTTGACCAATAGTCAATGTTGAATTACATGCTAGTCTTTTAACATTTGATGACCAACATCCAGATGTCTTTGAAATGCTTTATGTTGATGCCTTGAGGGACAAGGTCTGGGTCATCCATTCACTCATCTTAGCCTATTTCATGTGGCAAAGGAAGTCTATGTTTCTGCAGTATGTTTTGCAATATTGCACATACCATCACAATGCAGCAAACCTTTATGGAGCTGTACTGCATTGTCCAAATGCCACCATCTACATTTTAATGAACCAATGGTCTGTTCAATCACCGACTGTGTGCCGGAGTGCCTTTCATAAAATCTTCTTTCTTATGGTGTTTGTGGATTGGTGAGTGTTGTGAGGGGTGAGGCTCTAAGAGGGAACCCACTATCACCTGAAAGAAAATTATACAAGGTGCAGTGTGTTGCACAACATAACTGGCAATAGCTGAATTAGCTCTTTTGGAGGATACCGAGAATGGCAGGCTATGATGATGTTCCTAATGTAATCCATGCAATTGAATGTACACTTGTTTCGATAAAGGCACCATCATAAAATGAATTTGCTTTCATAAATAGAAAGCATTGTCATTCAATTAATATACAACTAATATGTTTCTGATTAGCATTGTGGTGAGGAGGCCAAGCTGAACACATTTATTTTATCAAATAGTAATATGAGAAGCAGATTTCAGGGTCATGCTGTGTGTGATGGTTGGCTCCTTGGTAATGCAGCCATTGCCAGTTACTGTATGTTGTACAACACACAGCACACACTTTTTATAGAGAAGATTAGACAGATTGGATAAACTTTATTAGTTCACATGCATATAACAGCAGAAACATAAAAACAAGGATACAGACTTATAGGACAAATAATACAGCCAAGTAATTGATATGTAAATAAATAAAGAAATGAATAAATGTATATTATTCAGATATTTCATAATGGTATTTCAAAATAAACTTAACGAATGGCCAGGAAGGATGCACTGAAATGCCTGATAGCACTAGGCAGAAAAGACCCCAAGAGGCACTACTTAGCACACCAAGGTGGAATGAGCCAGTAGCTAAAAGTGCTCCAAAACAGCGCCTCCTGGGGGGGGGAGATTTTTCTACAACAGCTTCCAGTGTGTCCAGTGTTCGCCCTGTGATGGTGCAGGCTTTCCTGATAAGTTTGTTCAAGTACTGTGGTTCTTTTGAGCTTAGGGTTGCTTCCCCAGGAGACCACAGTGTAGAGCACCACACTGGCTACTATGGAGTGATAGAACATTTCCAGTAGCTTGCTGCACACATTAAAAGACCAGAGTCTCCTTAGCAAGTGCAGTTTCTCCTTCTTATACAGCACCACTGTGCTGTCAGACCAGTCCAGTTTGTTATTTATAAGTACCCCTAGGTACTTGCAGCTCTGCACCACTTCCATGTCCTCCCCGTGGTTGGTGGCAGGTCTTAGAGGCTCCTTGGCACATCTAAAGTCCACCACCATCTGTTTTGTCTTACTGATGTTATGTTGCAGGTTGTTGTTCAGGCACCTGAAGACGAAGTCCTCCACAACCTTCCTGCACTCTAACTCATCTCAATTATTAATGCAGCCTATGAATGACGAGTCATCTGAAAATGTCTTTAAATTGCCAGTAATGGTATTATTCTGGAAATCTGTTGTGTAGAGGGTGAACAGTAAGGGAGACGGGACAGTTCCCTAAGGTGGTTCAGTATTACACACCACCATTTCTGGCACAGAGTCCATCAGGCTCACAAACTGCTGAGCTTTTCTTCCAGTCGATGAGGCAGAATGGTGCTAGAAGCAGTGGAAAAATCAGAGAACATTATCCTGACTGTGGTGCCAACTTTGTCCAAGTGGCTTTGTGGAGCATATAGATGAGAGCATATTCCAAACCTGTATGTGTCTGATAGGCAAACTGTACAGGATCCAGATGTTCTGAAGCCAGGGGCCATAGTTGTTTTAGGACCAGTCTGTCAAAGGTCTTCATGGTGTATGAAGAAGTATGAGCAGCTGACCTGAAGTCCTTGGGATCACTGGATTGACCTTTCTTTGGCATTGGGACTACACAAGATGTTTTCCACAGCTGGGGAACCTTCTACAAATTCAGGGAAAGAGAGAACCGGTGTTGTAGGACCATACAAAGCTGGTTAGCACATGTTTTCAGCACCCTGGGGCTGATTCCATCTGGCCCTGAAGCCTTGTTTATGCAGAGTAGATAGATAGTATACACACTAAGGCAATTAACATTAACGGTATGTATTAGATGTTATTACCAACATTGATTAACTGTGATATAATTAGTTCAAGAACATTGAAATGTGTAATGAAACAATATTTTCTATTCACTTCATTATCCTGCCACCTGGAGTCATTAATAGGCCAAAGCCAAAAAGTCTGTAGGACTTACGGACAGTCGAACACTTGTCATAACTTTAAGCTAATTTTCACACCATGTTTGAGATTTATATTTCCCAATTTTCAGGCAAGAAATGTCTTACACCTGTTTCTGAGCATAAGCACGATTTATACATGAGCCCCCAAATCTTTTGGTTACTCATAATAATCTTGTAACAACAACAAAACTGTCAAGTGTGTTTTCTTTGTTGTCCTGGAGTCCAGGATATACATTCCTTACTTTGTTTTCTGAATAGGATTTGGTTTTAATGTTTTAGTTTTGGTACTTTTAGGATTAGTTCTCCAAATTATGCACTTTGGTCATTTTAAAAATGTTTTTTCATCTTTATTTTCCTTATTCCAAATACTCACACATTTCCAATGTCTGGCAGTATAGGCAAATATCAAAGAAGGGTGGAAGAAACTGGAACTGTGTGTAGAATAAAATAATAAATTAATACGATATACATATATACTGTATATAGCTCAAAAAATTAAAGGAACACTTTTTAATCAGAGTATCGCATCAAGTCAATGAAACTTTTGGGATATTGATCTGGTCAGTTAAGTAGCAGAGGGGATTGTTAATCAGTTTCAGCTGCTTTGGTATAAATGAAATTAACAACAGGTGCACTAGAGGGGCAACAATGAGATGACCCCCAAAACAGGAATGGTTTAGTAGGTGGAGGCCACTGACATTTTCCCTCCTCATCTTTTCTGACTGTTTTTTCACTAGTTTTGCATTTGGCTACAGTCAGTGTCACTACTGGTAGCATGAGGCAATACCTGGACCCTACAGAGGTTGCACAGGTAGTCCAACTTCTCCAGGATGGCACATCAATACGTGCCATTGCCAGAAGGTTTGCTCTGTCTCCCAGCACAGTCTCAAGGGCATGGAGGAGATTCCAGGAGACAGGCAGTTACTCTAGAAGAGCTGGCCAGGGCTGTAGAAGGTCCTTAACCTATCAGCAGGACCAGTCCTTTTAGCAAGGAGGAACAGAATGAGAACTGCCAGAACCCTCCAAAATGACCTCCAGCAGGCCACTGGACCAAACAATCAGAAACAGACTTCATGAGGGTGGACTGACAGCCCAGGGCTGCTGCCATCTAGTGTGCTGAGGGAATTAAAAAGCCCCTAGTCATAGTTTTTCCTTTCAATGGGTTGTCTGTCCATCCCTTCTGGTTCTTCCTTCCGGGTCTGCTCCCTTTCTTCTCCTCAGCCGAGATGCTTATCTTTCTGTTATGAGTCTTCTGTCTGGGCAAGGAACCATCCCTTCTCCTGGCTGGGATGCCTATCCAGCCCATGTGGCATCTACATCGGAGGTTTCGTTTGGGGGATGTACTCGTCCCTCTTGTCTATCAGCGGCTAAGTGAGTTTCTCTCTTGTTTGTCCTTCCTTGGTGGTTTCACTTTGGCAACGGAGTCGATTTCTTTCAGCTTCATCCTGTAGCCTCGTACTTCTTTCTTCTTCCAACTCGTTAACTTGGGGACTGCCTTGCCGGCTCTTTGAGCTTCATGTTGTAACCTGACACTTCCGGGCCAGACAGACAGACACACATACTTCCACATGTAGACATAAATATATACCGCTCTACCACTCTCCTATACTGTACACAGGCACAGCAATCAGGCAGGGTTGTGACCAGGTTAATCGCAAAGTAATACTGTTCCCTGCATTTACAATATTCCTTGTGTCACCCATCGACAGCAGGCAGTCATAGCATGACCACAATCTTTTAGGATTTGCTGTCTTCCACAGATACGGTGATCACTATTCAGGATGCTCTTTGGCGTGTCATCCTGTTGGGGGGAGCCCCAAAACAGTTTAGAAACGTTACAATGTAATTTTTTTTAAGGATGGTAATTCAACGACCTATCAGTCAGTCTTTATTCATCAAATTTTCATGGAATTGAACCAGCTTTCTTGAGCTTAGAAATATAATATACAATAGTTGGAGGATTTGCCTTTCAATTGATTCAATTGTTGCATTTAATTTTACTCTATTTTAAACTAAAACACAGATCAATATGCATGCCATCACTCATATATTTCTCGAAAGGTGTCCCGTATTTACCATGCTCGACTACCTGCATTACTTTATTGCATATATTTCATATGACAAAGCTTCAGGGATAGCCATCCACCCTTGTAACCCTGTAATTTGATTGTGGACTTGATTTGAGCTTGAAGTTGAAAACAGAGACAGATTTTTCTCAATTAATTTAGACCTTGTGTGGATTAAAACATAAGAGAAAAATGCACTAAACCTGTTTAGTGCTCATGCTCTCCCCCAATTAATTCAACTCAATTAATATATTAAATTGAATTGTTGTTCAAATAATGGGTGGCATGGTGGTGCAATAAACAACATTACTATATCAGAGCTTCTAGTGAGTGGTTTAGGATATTGACATGGTTATTACATGTATAAATTAAAGTATACTTGTTTTCCCTGTGTCGGTGTTGGTATAATATCCAGCACTTTTGAGATTTAATATATTTGTCACTTTAAAACATATTGTAATAACTGCTCTGTGATATTGGTTACAATTAATATTACTGAACTGTTATTATCTCTCTATTATAATAAAAAAATCCTGGGATGAGACAAGACTTTTTAGCTTGGGACGAGACGTGACATTTTCAGAGAGATACTTTCATGTCCCGCGAGACGAGACTTTGTGCCAAGAGATTTAACCACACCCAGGGCCGGAAATAAAAGACAAATAGTAGATGACAAAGTAGAATGTCATAAAAAATTCAAAAATGTTGGCGCGATACACGTGCAGAGCATGAAAGTACTAAAATTCGAAAGTCTCAAAAAAATGATAGTAAAGATCGCATTAGCACTAACAAATGGAAATTATTACTTGGTGAAATAACAGCTAAAAGAGATCGAATATATTGTTCAGATTTAAACTTTAAGTCGGAGACTTGTACAGTAGATCGTCTAATTCATGTTGACATCAGAGAAAAGTAGTGTTTCTTCCCAATGAAGAGGCGTATCCGCGAGAATTAAAAGATTTGTTGTTTGGTGAAAGTGAAATCCACATACGCGAGCGGCAGAGATGCAAAGTGGTTGGTGTATAGTGCAGGACGGAAGTGTTAGCAAGCAAAGCGAGCAGGGAAAGAAGCCCCCTAGTATTATAATATAATAATGCATGCAACTCGTGATTTAGCTGGTTTGGCTAGATTTCCTTGCCTTTTAAAGGTTACGTCTGACAGTTTTTCTAAAAATGTTGCATATGCATGGGTTAGTGTTGCTGTGGAAATTTACGCATTAACATTTCTAGCCTTTTTTCTACATACTCAAGCTTTATAAATGAGGCCAAAGATTAATTAAACCTGCTAACATCAAGATTTGCTCAAAAAGCTAGATCAAAGAGTTTTGAAAGAGTCACAAAATGCAACCAGACTTGCTTCAGAGAACTGTTGATAGGCTACCTGTCTCAAGTTTGATTTTCTTCCACTCAGCATATGTTCAGATTCTGCTTAAATAGCCTCCAAGGGCCTCATTTATAAAACTTTTGAGCGAGAAAATATGTGTATGCCAAAGGACAGATTTACACCTGGCAAACACACATTTCTGTGCAATCTACCCTTTATAAATCACAACCATCTTGTAAATGTGCGATCCTGAACACACCTCAAAACCCTCCTGGTGCCACCCTGAAACATGGTGATCAAACTCATGCATTTGCAATCACAATGCTGCAGATCTTTGTTGACAAGTGCAAATATTCTGAATGGCAACATGAAACATGCTGCTGTAAATGCAATGCGCTCCAGCCACACCATGACTAAAATAAAAAAGGTCTGATCTGTGACAATGAAGTGGATCACTAGTCACCTGGAGAGTGTGCATGTAGCAGGGGGTGGGGGGGGTTTGGAGGTGGGGGAAACATCTGTGCTCTCTGATTTGGATCTGCAATTAGCATCTGTAATTGGAGATGCTTTTTTATGCGGCATTATGTCAGAGCAGTTATGACTACTGTCAGTCTTATCTTGGCATCACAGATGACTTGCATGTTAATAGAATGTAATTACTTATACTTAACAAAATTAGTTTCATTCTTGTTAGGTGCCCTTATTGCAAAATAAGTGCATTAAAGTGCTCTGATTATGTTAGGAAAATGGACACTGCTGCAAATTATCATTTTATGTTGTGTAAAAAACGTTATATAGTGCCTGACCTGGCACAGACTGACGCAGAGGCACGTGTAAAAACAAGCACACTTTTTATATTTCTTCACCTGTGGGGCACGTCTTCCCCGTGAACCCCACAGGCAATACACAGTCCCAAAAGCATGTAAATACAACACCAACAACTCTCCACCTTGCACCACCACACATCCCAGGCAACCTCATCCTCTTCCTCCCGATTCTGGCTCCTGAGTGGTGGAGGCGGCCCTTTTTATAGCCCACACTGAAGTGCTCCAGGTGCTTGATCACCTGTGGCTAAATGCACTTCCGGGCGGGGCTGTAGAGATGTCCAGGTGGGATCCATGCAGCATCCCCTGGCGGCCATCCCAGATCCCCACAGGGTTGTGGAGAATGCCATCTCCCATGAAACCCTGCAGGAAACTGAGGCACCATCGTCAGCCAGGGAGGCTTCCACCAAGCGTCCCGGGGGAGGTAGTGAGACGTCCATGGTTGCTCCCCCGGAACATATGTAGAAGGGGCGTCCTGGCCGGGAATGGGACCCGGCTGTCCACCACAGTTGATAACAACACATTATATGTATATACACCCACACCATACGAAAACTGGATGTAACACTTCGTCTGTCTGATTCCAGCACAGCGAGCATGATAGAGTGAAGCTTGACTAGGATATTTGTAACTTGTTGGCCAGTTCTTGAGAAGTGACAACATGTAGTCTAAACTGACAAAAAATAAAAAAGTTCTTCAATGAAAATATTAAATAAAATGTGCATGATATTCACCAAATTTGAGCTTTAATATGTTTGCCATGTCAAAGCACATTATAGCAACAGCTCATCGATATTATTATGCATGCAAGTCATCATTTATCTGATTTGGCTGCATTTCCAAGCTTTACAAAGGGTGTCGTCATTTCCCATTTTCTCTGAAATGTTGCCTATGCATGGGTCATAGTTGTCATAAGCATACTCAAGTTCCGCCGTTAAGTTTTCGTTTATAAATCCTGATGTTTGTGTGGAAAGTTGCCTATGCACATTTTGAGTATGCAACCTTTATAAATGAGACCCCAGCTCCTTACCAATCTGCACAATGATTAAGTGTGTTTAGAAAATGTATGTATATATGTTTGTATGTATGTATGTATGTATGTATGTATGTATGTATGTATGTATGTATGTATGTATGTATGTATGTATGCATTTTAAAGTTAATCATAAATGTATATCTCTGGGAGCCTACTAACTCACTAGTAGTTCTAAACTGGGCTAGCATTAGTGTGACAGTCTAGTGCCCATCCTAGTTAGGATCCTGCTCCCATCAATCTTAAATAACAAAAGGTGGACTCAGTATTACGATGTGAGAGTTGCCAGAGAAAGCCCACTCTCGCATGAGGAGAACATGCATATTCTACCCTGGAAAATGTGCCTGGTGCTCGAAGCTGTGAGACAGCCAGCATGATATCAAATATTTTTTCCCCTCTGTTCTTTTTTGCAAGCTCTGTAACATTTAAATAGTGGAGTATTCAATTTTATTTTGATAAAGAATGTTTAATTTGTAACAATGAATAACAAAGCATTGCATTCTCAATCCCAAAAAAAATGGTTGCAATGGACCAGAGAATATCAATAAGCATTATGTGCAAGGCAGGGAACAAAAAAATGGACTGGTTTCCAAAGCACACATCTTCACTGTGCCAAATTAGAATTGCTAACTAACCAAACTAATATACATCGAAAAGATGTGAGGGAAATCGAATACCTGAAGGCATAGGGAGAATGTGCAAGCGCCAAACAAAATGGCAATTTGGTGTGAGATTCAAGCACAGGCTGCTATATACCCAATATAGCAGCACTGACTAATGCAAAATCATGCTGGTTGTTTTGTGACCATTTTACATTTTTGGACAGCTGGTCTGCACTTTATGTTGACTACATTTCTGCCTCGGTTTAGAATACTTATTCAGGAACAACAAATAACCTTCTAGTGATCTTTTATTTTTAACCCTGAATTGGATTAAGTATGTTTGATAATGTTAGGTGTCTCTTTTATTGTACCTCAGTGAAATAGACTTGTAATATACAGTATATAGTGGTATTTAACAAATGGGAGTAAGTAATGTAACATACATAATATACTGTAATTAAACGCATAAACTTGTTGCATTCATTTAATACAAAAATAAATTTTAAACATTCATTCTCTTTTGCTTAACATTCATTTATTATCATGCATTTTCTCTGTAGTTTAATAATTATGATTACATAGTAAATTATATTGTACTTTGAGTGATAGTTTTAATGGTGATACTTTTAATATACAGTCATTTCCTTCTTTCCAGTTTGAATAGTTTTGGAAATATAGAAGTTGCTTCATAAATCAGAACATCTTAAGTAGCACTTACACATACACAAGTCTTTATTCAGCCTGTTTTCTATGATCCTGTAACTTTACATCCTATGAATTACATTACCATCAATATCATAGACAGTATTTTATAAAATCAACTGTGGCACATTTATATTTTGTTTTTTTAGGTCTCTTGATGTGAAATCAGGTAGTGCAGTGATTAGTGATGAACTTGACAGACCTAGGATAGATTTTTGGTCCTGTCACTATTTCAGTTTGCATGCTCACTCCATTTTTTTAGGCAAACAACCTCATGGCTAAGGCAGGAATTAATCAGACAACATTTCAATACTTGGCACATTTCCACTCTTTTATCCTGGTTTTGGATGTGTACAAGAACGCCCTTACAGATATGGGGAAAATGTTCATAAATCACAAATGCTCAGATATAGGTATGGATGTTTATAAAAGTATACTAAATCACTTATTTCTTAATCTCTCAAAATGAACTTTTTCTTAGCGCAACATTGCTAATTAACAAGCGAATAATAATGCTAACTCTGTACAAGTCCGATGTGCTTTCTTGAATTGCTCCACTTACTTGTAAAATGTCAAAAGCAAACACCACATAGTGGATAATCCCTTCTTTTTATATTAACCACTATGCAGTACTTCGTTTCCTATGTTTGCACACCTTAGCAGGAGTTAAACGGGGTGGTGTTTGTCATTACAGACGTGGAAATGCAAAATGGCCCAGGTGAATTACTCTACCCACACGTCCTTCACGCTTCACGTTAGGCTGCCTGCCATAACTGTACTGGACCTGAAAAACCTCAGCTGGAGTCTAACCTTGAAGTATTTAATGGACCAAATCTCTGCGCGTTAACCTTGTAAAATATTCCTTAACTCTGGTGGGCGCAGTTTTATTTAATCGACGTCATGGGAGGCGATGACCTTCTAGCTGATTGTTTCGTTTTCAGAAAGGACTCGTAGCTCAGTGCCGGAAAATTCTCATAAAAAGATTGCCTATTGTAGTATGTCATTGTAGTAACACATCTTCATTCTGCGGAATGTAAGATCCAGGGAAAAGTTATGGCGTATGAAAATAAACGATTGGTTGGCGTCTCACAGAAGTGCTTTCTTTGTAACCACCAGATGGCGTTAACCTCATTCCAGTACACTAGTATTATGCACTGACTGTACAAGCAATCGTCACAAAACCGGAAGACTTTCAACGACGGCCTCTTCCTCCCAACGTAGCACCACCTTTCTTGACTTCACTTCTTTGATTTCATATGCATTTGCATGTGCCAGGAGTTGGCTATTTCCTGTCCTTCGGTTCCTGAAAACTTGCATTTAAATCATCAGCAGGCAGAATGATAGGAAATCTGTAGTCCGTTTGAGATTTGTGTAGTACTGTGACGCTTTGCACATCTATAGTTTTCCTATTTGTTTACTGCGTAATTATATTTATTTGTTTCATTTACAGTGTTGTCCGCAACAGAAAAGCCTTTTTTATATAAATAATAGTGTTTAAGTACATGGATTCCTGCCTTGATTATTTCAATGAAGAGCTCACGTTTTCTATGATACTGCGTCTTAAAATCGGAAAACTGTTTTTTTAAACATAGCGCAAGGTTACACTGGGTGGAGGATTGTCACTTTTGATAAAAGGATCTGCTGCGAATTATTTCACTTAAGTTACTGTTTGCTTTTATTTGTCGGCTTTTTATTGTAAAGAATCGCCGTATTCATCTATTACTGTTACTTTTCACCGACTTCCATTAAAAAAGCATTTGAATTATCACTGTATCGATTCGGCCGTTTAATATATTTATATACATATAAATATATATACGCAATCATGTTCAGTTGGTTGGGTAATGATGATCGGAGGAAAAAGGATCCCGAAGTGTTTCAAACAGTCAGCGATGGTCTCAAGAAGCTCTACAAGACCAAACTGCTGCCCTTGGAGGAGCATTATAAATTTCACGAATTCCATTCACCTGCTTTAGAAGATGCAGACTTTGACAACAAGCCCATGGTTTTGCTGGTAGGCCAGTACTCCACTGGAAAGACTACCTTCATCCGGTAATTTACATTATTTTATTCAATATTTTTAAGGAATTTATGTAATAGCTAAATATGCAGATATATGGTATCAAAAAGTAAACTTATTTTTGATATGATCTTCCAGAGACATTGCTTTTAATTGTATTTATTTTTTGTAATTATTGTGCATGTAATGCGCTGTGAAGAATTATTTTAAAATAAAAATCACAGTTTAAAAGTTTTGTATTCCCGAGACCTGCTCAATGCCTGTGTTTAGTATAATCAGATCGTAGTTTTCAAATTTTACCTAAGAAGTGGTTACTGCTTTTCTTAAATTGTTTTAGTATCATTTAACTATAAGCCATGTGTATATTACATAAAAAAATCACAAAACAACTATACTGTACATATGATGTTAGTTTTAAATTGCATGCATTATGTCACAGGTTATGTTGCTATCATGTTTGAACTATCTATGTGCAAATTTGTGATCAAGTGCACTGGGCAAATGAAATCATGTTTAAATATTTTCAAATTTAGAAAAATCAAAGTATAACTTTATGTCTATAAAGATTTAACACAAGTGAGACAACAAATTTTAAAAAGAAAGTAGAAAGTACACATTATTCAGTAGAAACAGTGTTTGTCCCTTGATAATGAGACCAGAGGCCACAGTACTCCACATTTGTGAAGATGGGAGCAAACGCAGTAATTAACAGGAAATATAATTTCAAGCAGTAGTAGTGTTTTTTTATTATAGTAGAAAATATTTTTATTCTGCAATATAACTTTGTAAAGATAGTCACACGTTTTATCTTTTATCAGATACTGTAAATTCTTGTGTAGTGCTGCCCTGAAATTGGCTGATGACCGTTTGCCAAGGTTTAAAGAGCCATCGGTAAAAGGCTAAGTGGGGAGGGGCAGTCAAAAGAACCTGTGATTTTGATTTCAGAATACAGTATAGAGGAAATGGACGTAAAAACAGAAACTCAATCCTTTACAATGCCTATTTAGACATCCTAGGGGTAGAACTCCTCACACGATTGAATGGAAAGCAATGAGTTTTGAAACAAGAAAGGAAATATGCAACAACCTTGCAGTTTTTTAGTTAGACATGGTATGTCTTACCTGGGGTGCTAATGGCTTTATACCAGCCTGTGTATCCTGTTAAAAATTACATCTCAGATTGTTTGTTTTTTTAAGCTTAACATGGTAGCAAACAGTAGATAAAGATTACATTTCTTGTGAGTGGTAGTATTTGTTAGGATTGACAGTTTAATACATTCTTGGAAAGCTTTAATACTGTTACAGTGTGCAGCCCTTGCTTCTTTTTGGAGTTGTGTTTACGGTTGTTGTAATGTGTACACATTATAATGTGATTCTTAATTGAATTTCTGTTATTGTCTGGCAGCAATAGTGTGACAGGTCAGGCAGTTAAAAATAAATCCAGCAACAATGAATAAATATATTGCCAAAAAAAAACACACCCAAAGGTAGACCACTACTGCAGTTATGTTTATAATGATGGTGAGCAACTCTTGGGTACCATATAACCTCAGGGTATCTAAAGTTATGATTATTGATACCTCTGTACTGTATGACAGGATGATAGAGGAGGAATAGTGAACTGTGCAGGATGACAAATGTCTATTCCATGATACTGTTTATATTTTAAAATAAGTTTATTTGCCTTGACATTTTTAATGTAAAATTTTTAAAATAGCAGTTGTAATGATGGGCATGTCAAGCAATATGGGTACTTTTACCCAAATGCATATGGTCTGAAAGCCTCAATCCCTGTAGTTTAAAGATACCTGTTACAAATATTATCAAATCTAGCTAGCCTTAAACTGTGTTTTTGAGGAAACAAAAGGTGTGCTGATTACTCTAAAAAGCAATATGTGTATCTGTTGTATAACTACTGTTTAAGCAGATTTCATTGTAGGCAATCTGCATTTTTTTTTACACCTACACTCATAAAAGTAATGATTCTAAACTGGTAGTTTACTGGGGTGTGTGGCACATTGTAAAACCATTGCTTGACACATTGCTTTTTGATTCTGGAAAGCTTTCTTTTACTTATAAAATGATAACATACAATTGTTTCTTTGGGGACAAAACAAAAACCTTTAACCTGTAAGGAATGAGCCTGCCAAATTTCAGCCTTCTACCTACACGGGAAGTTGGAGAATTAGTGATGAGTCAGTCAGTCAGTCAGTCAGTCAGTGAGGGCTTTGCCTTTTATTAATATAGATTAGGGTACCTAGCAAGATACTGACAGACCAAGAAAACCTGAACTTAGCCTGTATTATTGCATGCAGCAAGAGACCTTTTAAAATCACGTTTGGAAACTGTATTGGTATTGCATCTTTTCTATTGATTTATGGTTGTCTTATCAATATACCTTACAGTTTTATGCAACTCACTGACAAAACAACCTAATAACGCCAACATTGACAGAGACCGTATGAGTCCTTTGTCTCTAGTGGCAAGATTGTTCATGTCTTAGTTATGCATATGGGTTGATTGGGATGAAGGTTGCTATTTTAAGAGCTTTAAACCTGGTTTGCACTTGATGAATAGGAGCTGATTGCAAAAGCCATATGACAAAAATGATGTCACATCCGGAGGCATGCGTATCTTGGGTATGCTGAGATTTTGCTGTGCACAGAATTTTTCTTGACTGCATGGTGATGCACACACAATAGTGTGTATACAAAATAGCAAATTTCAAGGAGAGGCTACTGGCAGAAGTGAGATCTATGCACCTGTGTGATTCCTTTTCTTTGACACTTCAAAGTGTGAGAAGATGACAAATTCAAGGCAGAAAATTGCAAATAGCACTAGACAAAGTAAAACAATGATCATCCCCCCCACCCCCAAGGTAAAAATAACAGACCAAACCCTTCTTCCATCATTAGATTATGATTGAGCATAGGTGTGAAATTGTTGGGTATGTGACATTTACCCAACACTGCCCTCTACTGACTATGACAATATTGGTACACCAATTGCATAGTGGCTAATGCACACACTTAATGCAGTAAGTATAAATAGAGTTTTAGATGGTTATATTGTGTTATGAAAGCATTTTATTAGTCATCTGAAAACCAGTAAAACTTAGTAGTACAATAATTGTGCCTTATAAATAATTATGCCAGACAGAATAGCTAGCCAAGATCTTACAAATATTTCACTGAGATATTGTATCAGAAATTAACTTAAATACTGCATTAATATTGCGTTCTCAGGCCTAATTTAGCCCCCATCAATTAGTTTCACTGTCAAAAATATCATCTATTTGACTTTCAGGGTTATTCAGAGGTGCAGTATGTCCTTTACAGGGTAATACACATTTTGTTGACCACAGTGAGTGATCTGTGTATACAGCTGCATTAAAATTTGACATGCGTGGTCAATTAAGAGGATCCTCATGTTATTAAAGATAAGGTTTAGTCCTGAAATGGTAAGTTCACACTCTGCAGTTTTTGTGCTAATAGTGAGAAGAATTTTTACAACCTCCAGTATACTTGTTAGGAGCCCAGAGTACACATTGTTAATTTAGAGCATCTTATCTTTCTTTATAAGATTGATCTCATGCCTTTTCTGTGACTGCATAAGGCAAGATCTGTCTGTAATAGATTATACAACTCTTATTTCCAAAGGTTAATGTCCATTTCCTAAAGCTGAACTTTTGAAACTTGTGACAGGAGCATTGTTGGAACATTCAGACCATCACATGTGATCTACAAGCTGCTGATTATTTTAGATAGATAGATAGGTAATTTTCTCAGCTGTACAGTAGTAAGCCCTGTCAGTTGATAAGAGTTACCTGCTGCATCATTGTACATTTTTGTTTCCAAAATATATTTGATTAAATAACTCCACATTGCTTTAGCATTTGGTAGATATTTTAGGCTGACTAGTGTAAACAATCCTAAAATGAGTTTTTCCTGTCACGATGCAGCACAGTACACTCTCTGAATTAGTTGTGATGGTTCTCCTCCCTGCAGTCATCATTAGTTTGCAGAATATCCTCCATATTTAAGCTGCAAAAAAGTTCTTCCAGCATTTGAATTTATGTGTTGTTTTCTTCCTGTCATACTGCTTGTAATTATAATTCCTTTCACTTGTAACTGGTATTGAAGTAGTAATGGAACAACTTTCCTTGTCCTCTCTTCATTTTTGTTTTCTTTTAAAATTTGTAACAAAGTTTGCATTAATTATAACCTTATTTATATCGCAGTAAACTGCGAGTAGATATGATTCGCTTTTGGTATTCTTACACTCACTGTCCCAGTTGCTTAACGCTAATGCTGTTGTTTCTTTTAAAATTCCCTGAAGGCCTACTGTCTACTACACTACTTGGTAACTTATTTCATCAAGTATCTATTATTCTCTGTGTGAAGAAAAGCCTCCTAATATTTGTGCAAAATTTACCCTTAACAAGTTTCCAACTATCTACCCGTGTTCTTGATGAAAAAATAATAGTGTCAATCCATTGTACTAATTCCCCTTATAATTTGAAACATTTCAATCAGGTATATCTTTTGCTTGAACTGGAAAGGCACAGCTTTTAATCGTTCCTCATAATTCAACCCCTGTAGCCCTGGAATCCGCCTAGTCGCTGTACTTTTCCTAGCTTTCCTATGTCCTTTTTGTGGTCTGAAGACCAAAGCTGTGCACAGTATTTCAGAGGAGGCCTCACCAATGCGTTATAAAGCTTGAGCATAACCTCTTCGGACTTGTACTCTTCACATTGTACAACATAACCTAACATTCTGTTAGCCTTCTTAATAGCTTCTGAACACTGTAAGTTAATAGTGTTGAGTCCATGACAACTCCTAAATCTTTCTCATAAGGTGTACTTTTATTTTTCAGATCTGTCTTTATATTTTCAAACCTAATATTTTTACATCCTATGTGTAATACTTCACTTTTATTGACATTAAATTTCATCTGCCATAAATCTGCCCAAGCCTGTATGAAATCCTCTGTAATGTAATGTAAACCCTCTGTAATGATTCAATGGATTCTAGATTATCTGACAATCCACCTAGCTTGGTATCATCTGCAAATTTAACCGGCTTATTACTTCTATTCCTATCCAAATCATTAAAAAAGCAGCAGCCCTAGCACTGCCCCCTATGGAATGCTACTGTTAACGTCAGCCAGTTCTGATAAGGTTCCTTGCAACACAATACTCTGCTTGTGTCTAACATCTGCAAACATCACCCTGAACTCCTACTTCTTTTAGTTTCTCTGAACCCATGCTGACTGTTCAGTAAAGCTCCTGTACTTGCCATGTTACTCAATCTTATCCTTAATAATTCCTTCCATTAACTTTCCTGGGATGCACGGTAAGCTTACTGGCTTATAGTTGCTTGGATCTGCCCTGTCACCCTTTTTATATAGTGGGATAATATTTGCCATTTTCCAGTCCTTCAGAATTTGCCCAGTGCAGTGACTTCATAAAAATATACATCAAGTGGTTATATATGTACTTGCTAACTTCCTTAAGAATTAAAAAATAAATATTATCTGGTCCTGGTGATTAGTTCGATTTCAGCCTATTTAATCTAAGCAGTAATTCTCCCTCAGAAAAATGCAAATTTAGAGCATCTGCTATTTCACTGTCTATTTTTTTTTTTAATTCCTCTTTACTATTCCTGATGCAGTTCACCTCCTCATTGACTGTTCTTTTATTAGTAAAATACTGAAAGAATCTCTTTAGGTTAGCTTTCGCCTTATCTGTTATACATAATGAAGATATGCACTTCAAATATTTTTGCGTGTTGATGACCTGTTGCATTATATTCAGCTCTTCATTCATCATTCTGGCACTCCCATAACCAGCCTGTCCTAGAAATTCACCAATTATGGTACATAATGCTATGGCCATATCACTGTGTAATTAGAAAAAAAAATCAGTGTACAGTGCAAGGTGAAAACTAGTGTATTTCCCTGCATCTCGTGCCATTTTTGCTGTGCTGCCCTTTGAGCATAAACTCAAAGGTGGTTACTATAGTCTGGCACACTATAAGCAGTGGTCTTTGGAAATGACAGCAAAGTTAAGATCGTACATGAAGAATTGGGTCTTTTTTTATCAAAATGTTTTTGATTAGAAAAATATTGCATAGACTAAAAATCTAAAACATCTGGTAGTCTATTGGGCTTTTCAAGTTTTTAGTGTGGTTGCCCAGAGTTAGAAATTGGAAGTCCTAGGCATTACTAAAAAAGCAGCAAGGAGCTGGCAGTGGTTGGTTAGTACATGACTTTCAATGATGATTGAGATTTTCACTGGGTAGTAATGAATGGGATTACTGGCATCACAAAGATCAACTGCTTCTAGATAATCCAGTAAGCAATAAAAGTGAGAATTTGTGTCTGAGTGTGCAATAAAAAAAAATAGCATGATCATGTAGTAAAACTTTATAATTGGTTTATTTATGATTGTAAGAGAATGCATAGTCCAGAAATCACAACCATTTTTCATTGTAGGCAGGGCTTGTATAATAATGGTTTTGTTTATTTTGGTTTTTATTTAAAAGAGCTAACAACAACAAAACATACTTACAAAATTCTCTGACTTCTCATGTTGCATAACTCAAACAGCAGGTATCCAGCTATGTGATTGATATGTCAAAAATACATGTATTTGTCACTAAAATAATAAAATTAAAATATTTTATTATTATGTATTAATGTAAAATATTAATAACCCTGAAATGGGCTGGTACTCTGTCCAGTGGTTGTTCTTGCCTTGTGTCCTGTGCTTGCTGGGATAGGCTCCAGACAATTGTAACCCTGTTGATCAGGAGTATAGAGAGTTTCGAAAATGGTATGTTGTGAAGTATTGGCCAGGTGTCCTATGAAGTCAATAGCTGAATAAAAAACCTCACTCATTAATAAACATGTTATTGAGTTTGCTGCACATTTCAATCAAATGTGCCATCTTTCTTATTGTGACGCACTCATGAATATAAGAACTTTTTCCAGAAGTGGAAATGTGTCAATATTTTTTAGTGAACTTGTAGGCCAACTTTGACATTGTTTGTTGCTCATTAAATCACTACCAGTCATCCCCAAGGAAAAAGTTTGGATTTTTTTTTAACATTTTTGGATTAAGCACTCCAGGTAAGTAAATGATAAAGACTTATCAGTTTTGGGACAGGTATTCTTTATATATACATTTCTGAAAAACTTAGCCATGTATGTTCTAAAAAATCCTGAGGTTTTCTAATATAGCAGTACCAGAAAATCATGAAGAAATGTTGTGCACATATTGTTGATATCATGTAGTTCCTAAAAAGAGAATGAAAAACTATTATAGCTGTATTGGCTATTATAATAAAACTTTCAACACAAAAATAATAACTGCTTTAAACACTTTGTCAATGTCATCTGAAAAAGTTACACCTTGTATTATATCCTAATTTCTCTTACCTTTTTGCCACCAATAGCATTTGCAATCTGTTCTGTGTTTAATGCTGTCTATCTAAACATTGCCATAAAGTGAGATGTTTGCTAATCTAGCTCTGCACACATAAAAATTGTTGGGCAGGTTGTGGTTCGTTATCCCCTCAAAGTCTTTGTGTACTTTAATTTGACAAAAACATGATAACTGGGAATGAGTAACTCACACAACATAGAGTAAAATATATTATGTATAAAATAAAGTCCACCTCACACTAGGCCGTACAATAGGCCAAAGTTCAAGAAATGCCTACATGAGTGGGCTTGTGTTCTCTGTGATATAATGACATAAGGCAATTGTGGTCTGGTAGTGTTGGACTGGGACTAAATTTTTTACAGTTCAAAAGTAAATAATGGATAACTCCAAAATCACTCCAATCCATCGTGTTTAACCACTCATCACTGGCCTCTTGATAGCTGAGAAATCAAGATCACATCAAAGCAATATGGGTGAGGTCCTGCAAACTTCAGAGTACATTGAAGTGTGTAGCTTGGTTTTGTGAAGTCTATCAAACAGACTTCTTTTACACACCTGTAATAGCAAGTGTTGAGAAGGATTTGTGGGATTTAGGGGAAAGCGGATGTTTACATCTGGTTCCAAAAATCTTGAAATGCTAATTCCATAGTGTTTTAAAATTTTTTTGGTGTATTTCCTGTGCTAGTATACCATGCAACCCTAGTCTGTAGTCATTTTATTGATTGGATTGTGTGTTTTTTTTTTAATAAACTTCTTCTGCAATTTCCTGTCTTAGTGTTTCAAGGTTGCCTGTGTTCTGTGCTTGTGGAAGATTAGGTAAAAAAAATTAACTTCAGCACATCTGATGTTAATGATCATGATCTGATTTCCTGATGTCTTGCTCTCCACAAACGTTTCCCAAAATTACTGTTTTGCAGTATAAAAGTGCTTATGAAAGGTACTTTAACATCTAAGGTTATTTTTATATTGGAGGACAAGTTAATACTGGAAATGCCTAAATTATTAGCTTTGATTTACATGTACACTCCATGAAATTCACTCATCACTCATATATGTCAAGCACACAAACCAAATTGAGCAGTATGGCCATATCTTGGTGACTTTAACTTCAAAAGAGCGCAAACAAGAATAACTTTATAGGGGCCAAGGGTCTAGGTGTTTCCCCCTGAAAGGACTACACTTTAGAATACATTTGTGCTTGTTTGAGCGATTCATAATTTGTTTAGCTCTCTCAAATGTGGCAATCTGGCCTAGTTAGAATATGCCTTTTATGTTGCTTCATATGTGAACTCGTTTTGTTTTAATTTTATAGCCCTTTCAGGAGTATTGGTGATGGAGCTGAATAAAACGGGCATCTCTCTGGACCCTGCTAAGTTACAGTATTTTGAAGTTGAGGTTGACAGCCTCTGTTACTCTGATTTGTGGAGTCCTTTCAAAGTTTATCTGGCAAGTCCCAGCAGGAGTACAGCTCTTAATGTGGCCCCTGGCATTTGCCAAGATATTCTGAAATATAGGCATTTTGGGAGGCCTTGGTAAACGTATTCTTGCTTGCTCTGTTTTGAAGCTAAGGTCACCACCCTTGGCCATATTGCTCGATTTTGTGTGTTTGAGATACAGTATGAGTGATGAGTAGATGTTACATTGGTTAGCTTGTCCACCCAATATAAAAATAACCTTAGAAGTTAAACCTTGTTTCATGGACACTTTTGCACTGCAAAACAATTACGCATCTTGAACTTGATACTATTCTTCCAGTCATTTCATCCTGCATGAGAGTCATATCCTTTCAGATAGGGATGTTTGATAACTAGGGCCACTGCTACCTGTGCTGTTTTTCTGTCACTTGGATAGGCCTTAAGACTATATATGGAAGTAGCATGTCATGTCATGGTCTCTGGTCCGCATAAGACATTTTCTGTTCTTTTCAAAGTCATTGCTTTCTCTGAGCCATAGTTTGATAAATGGAAATGTGGAAAATGGAAAAGAATCTAGTGGCCACCTGCTTAGACACTGTGGAGATAAAACATCTGTGAGTGTTTGAGTGGAAGCAACTGAACTGCCCTTTTCTGCAAATGAGATATGAACAATACGTTTTGTGGTGACTCGTTTATTTACAGTGTTGCTCAAGAGTTAGTGAACCCTTCAAAATATTCCATATTCTTGAGTAATGCTGTAGCCAAAGTGCTTTACAATAAAATATACAATAAATGTAAAATAAATAGAATAAAATACAATAAAACAAAATACAAACCAGCGTTAAATTGAAACAAAACAAATGATACAGTAAATAGGTGGGAGCATATCCATGCATTTCTTTTAAAAACCAGCAGCAAATTTTTAAAATCAATTCTGAAGCTAACAGGCAGCCAGTGTAAAGAGATTAAAATTAGAGATACAGAATCAAATTTTCTTGCACCAACCAAAAAACGGACAGTAGCATTCTAGACCAACTACAACCTTTATATCCGGGATTTGCTGATCCCAGAATACAGTGAGTTGCAGTAATCAAGCAGAGAAAAGATAAAAGCACGAGAAACTTTCTCAACATTGCTAAGAGATAAAAAGGCTTAACCTTGGCTAAAAGATGAAGCTGGAAAAAACAACTTTTGACCATAGAGTTTATCTCTTTCTCTAAAGAGAGGTTACTGTCAAAAATAACTCCAAGATTCTGAACATGAGGTTTGCAAAAGCCCGCAAAAGAGCCAAGGAGTTCAAAACCAATTTGAGCTTTGGCAGGAGGACCAGCTCTTGGTGCTTCTGTTTTATTTTGATTAAGATGGAGAAAATTGTCAGCCATCTAGGATCTTAGTTTTACAACACAATAGTTTAGCCAATTCATTGCAGAGTTACACACAGGGATATAGACTTGCATGTCATCAGCATAACAATGAAAAGAAACATTAAACTTTCTAAAAACAGCTCCTATAGGATGAAGATAAATAGAAAATAAAATAGGACCAAGAATGGATCCCTGAGGAACACCTGAAAGGTGTCTTGTCAGTAACATGACCATAAACCAGATAAGAGCAGCTCTTTTAAGCCATAGCAGCAAGATCTCATTGATCAATGGTATCAGAAGCTACAGAACGGTATAGGAGGACAAGGAAAGCTACCCTACCTGATTCAGTAATTAAGAGAGATGTCATTAAATACTTTCTGGAAGGCTGTCACAGCACCATGATAACACATAAAGCCAGATTGGTAGATCTCAAATAAATTATTGGATTTAAGATTGTTAACCAATTGATTATAAATAATTCTTTCTAACGTCTTAGCCAAAAATGACCATTAGGATATCTGGTGAAATTTAGCCAACACATCAGGATCTAATTCTTCCTTTTTAAGACAGGGTTGCACCACTGCATGTTTAAAAAATGAGGACATACACTCCTCACTTTTAGAACCAGTTATAATAGCCAGCAATTGTGGACCCAAGATATCAAAAACTTCCTGTAAGAGGCATGGTGGAACAACATCAGGAGGACAATAAGTTGGTCAAAGTGTGTCAAAAGTACTTTTTAGTTGTGAAAGAGTAACAATGTTGTAGGTGTAAATTGTGTGATTAGTTCTCTGTGCTATGATGTATGCCTTGGCAATGTCAACTTTATTGTTGAAAGTGAGACAAAGTTGATACAGTGTTTGTATCTTGGGTTTGAAAAATGAAGGTGCACTAAGATGAAACTCCATCATATGTTGATGTCTGGTTGCCAATGCCTTTAAAATGTTTTTGAAGTTTTAAGTATCATGAACAGCTCTTTTGGAAAGAAAAAAAAAACAAAACAACATTTTCCTTTAAACTGCATAGTCCAAAGGTGCAGTAAGGGCCCAAAGGGTTATTGGGAACTTTAAAAGGATGCTAGCTAAACAGTAAAGGAAGTCAGTTTTTTGTGTTTCTGTTCGCCTGTCTGTCTTGTCTACAATTCCACCTGTGGAATATTCTGTCTTTCCTGGATCGTCATACTTGCAAATATGTATGGGACTGTCTTATGCCTGCCTATTGTGTGTATAGTGTTGGATTGGTGACCGTGCTTCATCAAGGGAGCGCTCCCAAATCTCATCACCCCTCACTGCATCAGGACTACTGGTAGGGCTGTTTGATACATTACTTACAGAAAGCTGTTCCCTGGAGTGCCACTTTTTCCTACATTCCATTTCATCCATTACCACTGCTTTTAGACTGTGTTAAGGACTTTGTTGCAAGTGTTTATTATTAGTGTTTATTATTATGTTGATATTTGATATTGTCATGGGGGAAAGGGAGAGCTATTTCTTGATTTGTTGCTTATTTTTTGCTTTATTTTTTGTTTCATTTAATATACAGCTTTATTTATATACTGTTATTTCGTAAGTCGGGCCAAGGCTGCATGCATTCTTGTGGTCCCCACCAAACAAACAAACAAATCACCGACTCTATGACGGTTTGAATCTGATCAGCTCCAGACTGCTACAATGTAAAAATAAATGAACCTGACTCTGACCAGTGCTACCCTTATGTTCTATAGTGAGTTTTCAGTGTACTAATTGACGTAAATGTGACTAGGTAATCATCATACAGACATGGCAGTGGATTAATGCTAGAGAAGTATCTGTGCAATAGTCGATAATGTGTTAATAGCAGTGGACTAGAGCTAAGAGTATTTACACACAACTTATATTTCCAATGGAGATCTGACCTGCCAACAGAAGAAAACACTCCATCAGAAACTGAGGTAGTGGTATACCCTCATTTGAAAATCAGAAGATTTTTAAATCTATAAAAACTCACTGTACTGAGAATGTCATTAGGCTGACATTTTCATCATTCAGATTAATACCACCAACTAACAGTTAAACTGCTTTTGTGAGGAGACATATAGTGGTTGCTTATCGATCCCTGAAGTTTGAGGAAAACAAAATGCAAAAATCAGAACATTTGGAATCAAAGTGAATCCCATAGCTTCAGATGGAAACAATACTTGATTGCTTTATCTATACGTTATTGCTTATCTTTTATGTTAGTTATCAAAGCACATTAAACTAGTGGAGAGGCAGAAAACTGACAACTTACTGGAGTGGTGAAGCAAAACTGAGTGAAAAATGTCCTCTTATAACACCCAACCCTTACCCGAACGTAGCACTGGAACTGTAACTGTTCATGAATGTGATAAAGTTTACAAAGTTAACATGCAACCTACATAAATACTGAAAGTATTACATGTTATAGCTAACAGTATTACTGTATAAGGCTAACATTACATAAAGCTTATTTCTCAAAGTACCTTTGTCTAACATTAACCTTAATTGTCTGTAATGGGAGACTGGCTAATGCTACCCAAAATTTAAAACAAAGGCATTAACTTGGAAATCTTAAGCAAGGTTACAGGTGTTGAATAAAACCAGCAGTAAGAAAGATAAATTATATGAATGTAATATTAGTTTTGATAAATGTTGTATAAATTAGTTCTATCTCTCTTATTGTTTTTAACAGCACTCAGTGGAATAGTAGTGGAGAACTGTGAACTGTAGTGAAGAACTGTAGTGAAGTGTGTTAAGCTTGAAGAAATGAATGAAACAATCACAACTTTCATATGATTTCATTCAGAGAATGAAAACGAACTTTGGAAAAATCTTATCAAATCTCAGCCACCTTAATGAAAAAAAAAAAAAAAAATACTATGGTGCTCTGCGCTCCAGTCCCGATTTGGAATCCTGAGGTGGTTTTGTAGTGTGGTGGGTTCGAAAAGTGCTCCCAACCAACGCCGCTTCTCTCTCTCTCTCTCTCTCTCTCATATCAAATGCAGACTGATGCCGTATTGGTTAAAACATTCTCCTACTACTACACCACTAATTTTATGTTTGTTAATATGAAATCAGGCGTACGCCTGTTGAAACTCCTTTCAGGTAGGAAGAACTTGATCACAATAAGTTGTTTTTTTGGGAGATGTAGATGGTCACACTTGATCAAATGTTACAAGTTTAATAAGCTTCAAATAAACAGACTTGCTGAGCACACTTCACATGTTTGATTTATCACAGCTGTTCATAAAATTTTGAGTTTTCTTTACTTGACTGAATTAATGATTTTCATCATTGGGGTTTACAGTAATAGGATCTCCTAGAGAATGTGTGGCTGATCATCAACATGGGTAGAATGCCTCTTCTGTTTCATAGTTGGTATGTATTCCGCTCCAAAAGTATAGAAGGTCTGTACTGTTTTAATATGCAGATAGCCTCTGTGAGTTCAAATTTCTGTACATATTTCTGAACAAACAATTGTAGTTAATTGTAGATTCACTTCTTTAAAGGAAAATGTATTTTGGTACTGGGACAATCTGAGATCACTGTGACGCAGTGGTAGCGCTGCTGCCTCGCAGTAAGGAGACCAGGGTTCTTCCCTGCGTAGAGTTTGCATGTTCTCCCTGTGTCTGTGTGGGTTTCCTCCCACAGTCCAAAGACATGCAGGTTAGGTGCATTGGCAATCCTAAATTATCCCTAGTGTGTGTGTGTCCTGCGGTGGGCTGGCGCCCTGCCCTGAATTTGTCCCTGCCTTGCATCCTGTGCTGGCTGGGATTGGCTTCAGATCCCCGTGACCCTGTGTTAGGATATAGCGGGTTGGAAATGACTGACTGACTGACAATCTGAGATTGGATATTTCATGATGGGTCTCTAGAATTTGAATTACAGTAATCCCTCCTCGATCGCGGGGGTTGCGTTCCACACCCCCCGCGATAGGTGAAAATCCGCGAAGTAGAAACCATATGTTTGTATGGTTATTTTTATATATTTTAAGCCCTTATAAACTCTCCC
>JANRMT010062791.1:4053012-4081608 GCA_026402145.1 Polypterus bichir lapradei | reverse complement strand
GCAGAACCCGCGAAGCAGCGAAAAATCCGCGTTATATATTTAGTTATGCTTTCATATAAAATCCGCGATAGAGTGAAGCCGCAAAAGTCGAAGCACGATATAGCGAGGGATTATTGTATTTTAAAGTGTTCTGCAGATGTAATGTATTAATTATTGAATTTTGTTAAATCAATTACAGCTTCACTCAAAAGCTGAGCTTAGTCTTTCACTACCAGGTGTTTAATTTGTATTTTTTGTTGATTGTGTTTCCATTATCTATAGAATACATTCTTTGATTTCTCTCTTTGGTAAACTGTGATCACATTTTCACTTTTCAAAGGGGAACATGTAAATTGATTCTGTATTTCTCAACATTATTATAGTAGTGCAGTTTTCCACTAAAATATGTTTATTTTTTTCTATGAAAATATTCTTGGCTGAAGTCTAATATACCTGGAGCATTTACGGATTGATGAATGTTCAATAATTTTTATGTTTTACCTAGGGATGCACCGAAATGAAATTCTTGGCCGAAGCCAAATAATAATGAAATGCTTGGCCGAAGGCCGAATACCGAACGCGGTGTTTTGCATTTTTTTCCATTTATTTTGCCATTTTTTTTACCATTACAATAATTAAATAGTAAAAATTAGCTTTTTACTATTTGGTGTTGCTTTTCAGAGAAATAAATCAAATAACAAAAATACAATTTCAAAATATTTATTTAACACTGAACATTTTTTTTTTAACATTGCAGCAGATATTATACAAACAAAGCACAATATAACTTAAAAAAAATAAATTAGTAAAATAAAAAAATATTTTTATTTGGCCATCTTTGAAGCCCCCCTTCTTGAATAGCCTATGTTAGGCCTATAACTGACTGCTGAAAGAATGTAACTCTGTATGTCTACAACAACAAATGTGCATTGAATAGTGCAAAAAATGTGGATGAACCCACAACAAATGAATAACTGTCCTAGACATAAGCCTACTTAGCCTACTTCTTCAGGAAAAGTGGCAGGTTCTTCTTTATGAAAAGTAGCTTCTCTGCTTTCTCACATGAAAGTCGGTTCCTCTTCTCATCGATGACATGAGATGCAGCACTAAACAGTCTCTCGCTGTCGGTGCTTGTGCATGGAGCAGACAAGTACCTGCAGAATAGTTGAAATTTTTATTGCAGTTTTCTGACAGTTGCTCATTTCAAAACGAACAATGTCTTCAAGATAATGAAATGGTTGAAACCCAGTGTAGGCCTACTATTTTACTACACTGAAAATAGTTAAATTTTCACAAAATACATAATATAAAATATAGGTAGTAACACTTTACAATGTTTCCTTTTGTTAACATTATTGCATTAACTAACAATGAGCAATACATTTGTTATGGTATTTATTAATCTTCGTTAATGTAAGATAATAAAAAATATTTAGTTCATGTTAGTATAAGTGCATTAACAATTTTAACAAATAGGCCTACCACTTTTGATACTTTTTAATTCAAAAATTAAAAATGTGATACTTAGTTTTAATACTGTATTAGTAAATGTTAACATTAAGATTAATAAATGCTTTTAATAAGGGATTTTCATTGTTAGTTAATGTTAAAAATAGAAACTACTTATAAAGTGTTACCATAATCCAAAATATAAATAAAATCTTAAATTAATTTCCCATAGAAGTAGCCTGCCTGCGTGCCATCTGCGCCAGGTCAGGAAAGCGGCCTTGATTGGTCCTCCAAAATTCAAGAGGGTTATTGCTCCTGGGGATGGGGACTTCTGAGAGATAACCATCTAACTGTTGAGCGGTTGAGCTTGTCCTCTGTCTTGCAAATGGGTTATTCTCTTGGAGGATCTCATCGAACATGTCAGACAGCGAGACTATGCGCGGCTCATCTGTAGTACGAGCCCGTTTACTCTCTGCGCTGTTTTCATCTCCTGCGCTGTGCATCACCTGACCGTCTCCATCACCTAGCGGCTTTCCCAAATCCAACTCGGCCTGGATCATTTCTCGTGTGCGCAGCTTTTTCCCCACATCCAAGTAATGATCTTTATATCGTGGATCAAGCAAAGTCGCGATGCAGTACAGGGGTTCTGAGTCCACCTGACTAAATCGTGTGCTGACAGCTTCCAAGAGCGCACTTTTAGTTGTTTTAACTCCGTGGTCTGTTTCAGCCTCTTTGTTTAAAAGACGCTTTAGTGCTGCAAGTAAAGGTATGACGTCTGCCACAGATGCATCAGATGAGCTTATCTCTTTTGTTATCTGCTCAAAGGGGGCGAGAAGAGAGAGAACGTTCTCGATTAACACCCACTGGTATGCGGTGAATGTCGCGGGCAGGTCATGATCTGCTATGTATGTAGCCAAGACTCGCTTTTGTGCAAAAAGGCTTTCTAGCATATAATATGTACTGTTCCACCTTGTGCTCACATCTTGTTGGAAACGTTTTTGTGGCGTTCCTAACTGTTCTTGGATAGATTGTAGGCGCGCATAGGCAAGCGGTGAATGTTTAAAATGGCCAACAATTTTCCTGCCTATCGCCATCACATCTGCTATACTGCGCTGACTCAACAATCCCTCGTTGACCGCCAGTTGAATTGTGTGTGCCATACACCGTATGCCTTTCAGATCACTATCTTCTATGGCTTTAGCCATATTTCTTGCGTTGTCACTGACTACCGCATGCACTTTAGATCGGTCGATACGCCAAGTGTCAAACATGTTGGCGAACGCCTCGGATATGGCTACAGCTGTATGGGACCCTCTAAACTCTTGCGAGTGAAGCACAATCTTTTGTAGCTTGAAATCTGTGTCGATCCACTGCGCAGTTAAACTCAGCATACTGGTGGGGCTCACATCCGAGCTCCAAATATCAGTCGTGAAGCTGAGGGCTGCAATATCTGTAGCCAAGAGCTCATGGACGTGAATTGAAACGACGTTATACATCTCAGGTAAGCACATGTCTGAGAAATGCCGTCTACTAGGCATGGTGTAACGGGGCTCAATATGGTCTATAAGCCTGCGAAATCCAACATCCTCTACAACAGAGAATGGTTGATCATCCAATGCGATAAATTCCATTATCCTTTTAGTAATACCTTTAGCTTTGGCACTGTCATTGGCAAACTTTTTTGCCTTTTCTAAGAAGTCAGCCACAGATGGAGTGGGTGTCCTAGGACTGGGAGGAGCTACTTTCCATTTTGCTGCTGCTGTTGCCGTAGCCGCCGCCGTGTCTTTCTCGTACTCTGCATGATGTTCGGGGTGTCTTGATTTTAAGTGATAAATTAAACTTGAAGTGCTGTACGTTTTTGCAGATGCACCCCCTCTGGACAATTCAGCAGAACAGTGTCTGCAAACGGCCGTTTTTGCCTCTTTCTCCGACGCTTTAAAGTGCTTCCACACTGCTGACATTTTTGCTGCATAAAGCGCGCGCCTCTCGCTCTACGCGGGTTACTATTTGATCGCGTCATTAAAAACGTCATTGTTCGGCAAAATTTATTCGGCCTTTTTACTTATTCGGCCGAACACCGAAAGTGCTTTTTTTGGCTATTTTCGGCCGAATAATTTCGGTTGCCGAACATTCGGTGCATCCCTAGTTTTACCTGAAAAAAGGATGGGCTAGGATTATTGATAACCAATCAGTGGCATCCAGGTTGAATTCTATAAACAAAATAAGGAAATTGGCTAAACATAGTATGTCCTGTGTTGGATTTCTTCTCTCCAACAAGCAGTTAATATGTTTTGGAAAAAAACAAATTTGTGAGTATTAGCATATTGGGTGCAATTATTATTATGAAATGAATATAATATACATCTAGTATTTTAGTGTTTTATTTTTGTATCTTATGCTTTTTTATTTCCAGACTATTTCAAGAGAAATGAGTTATTAACGACTTTTTGTGAAGTTCAGCAAACATGCCAATTGCTTGATTTGCACTTAAGACAGTTTTAGTTCTTAAGTAATGTAATATTGGGCGTATTATACAATGATGAATGTAGGTAGAGAAAATGGCAAACAAATATATGAAGTGGCATCACATCTAAAGAGGGTTTGAACAGAAAAATTTCTTCCAACAATCTAAAAATGAATCTGATAAAACTGTTCAATCAAGTTACTGTATGTTGCGTGAAAAGCTAGTTGAGCCTGGCAAGAAATTTTTACATATGGGGATTTTTAAAGGTTGTTTGCTTCATGTGTCCATAAGGTGGTGTGGAGGGAAAAAAAAGGCAGATGAAGAGCCACACCTATGAATTATAGAGGAAGTTGAAAAGATGATTGTCATAGTGGTTCACGTAGTTCTTTCACAGTTCTGGAAAAATCTGTTTGAATACAGTTCTGATCTTAGTCTTTTCAAACTCTATAAAACATATTGCTTTGTAGGCTTTCTCTTACAATCTGCATTTAAGGTTTGTAACAACTCTAAGCTGGCCTACTGTACATTTGTCCTACCTATAGTTTACTTCCTTCCCATCCAATGATCTCTGTCCTACAAACAAATTTAGAAACAGACTTTACCTCTTCTCAACCTTGTTTTGGAAAAAGAAATAGGTTTAGGGGATGGATGTATTTATTTCAAAAGTCAGCCCAGAGTTACGGTATAAAATTTTACTCAGTAACCTACCACTGATTCCTCTTTTGTGTATGCAGCCATAAAGCACCACCAGTTAGCGCTCCCACTATCTTTCACACACTTATTCCATTGAGTCCATCCAGTTTTTTTGAACGTGACTTACCCAAAATAAAATGTTACTGTAGCAGTAGATGCAAGCCCTGAACAATGTCTGGATGGACTGTGTTTCCTTTACAAGGATATGTTAACACACACAACCACATATACACTCTTATTTGGTCAAAATAACCTTACTGAACAGTTTTGGAAGGTGAGAGTAAACAGGAGTCCTAAAAAGAACCTCGGGGGATAGCATTCAATTCCATCAAAAGTGGATTTTTCAAGGTTTTAGCCCAGTCTCATGGAGCCAGGGAACTGTAGCACTGGCCCCAAGTATTGCCATTATTAAATCCAATCTCTCTGTTATAAAAGAAAATATTGAGATGAGAGTATTGCCAAGAGATTTTTTTTTTAAAGTCCCGCGAGACAAGACTTTTGCCAAGAGATTTTTTCAATTCCCGCCCTCCTCTCAATCATTTTCAACCACGCCCATGGTCCTTTCACCACGCATTCGCGTGAATGCTTTTGTCAGACACAGTTCCTACACTCTCGGCTCATATGAATTTTTGTGTTCCTCACTTTAACTTCCCAATAAATAAAGACTTATTATGTCCAAATCTTATTGAAGAATTTCATTCCGAAGAGCTATCAACAGAAGAAATGAGTACACAGGAAATCCTAGCACAGAGAAACGATGAAGTCAAATGAATTTATGTGAAAATTGTCAATTGGTTACACAGAAAATTGGTTAAATGCATATCAATAGACTATGTTGAAACAGTTGGTGGTGATGGCATAATTTATGTTTGAGTGATGGGTTATGCAATAGGACAAGATTAGTTGTATTCAAAATTGGTTGAAAAATTCTGACATGTAAAATTTTAACAGGTGACAAGAAAGGTAATGTAGTACATCTTCCGCGGATAACAGACTCCAAAAGAGTCTAGGGATCTGCACTGGTAATCGGGAAAGTTTGCCGGTTCGAATCCCGTAAATGCCAAAAAGGACTCTGCTCTGTTGGGCCCTTGAGCAAGGCCCTTAACCTGCAATTGCTGAGCGCTTTGAATAGTGAGAAAAGCGCTATATAAATGCAAATAATTATTATTAATTATTATATGCCATGGGCAGCACGGTGGCGCAGTGGTAGTGCTGCTGCCTCGCAGTTAGGAGATCCGGGTTCGCTTCCCGGGTCCTCCCTGCGTGGAGTTTGCATGTTCTCCCCGTGTCTGCGTGGGTTTCCTCCAGGTGCTCCGGTTTCCTCCCACAGTCCAAAGTCATGCAGGTTAGGAGGATTGGCGATTCTAAATTGGCCCTAGTGTGTGCTTGGTGTGTGGGTGTGTTTGTGTGTGTCCTGCGGTGGGTTGGCACCCTGCCCGGGATTGGTTCCTGCCTTGTGCCCTGTGTTGGCTGGGATTGGCTCCAGCAGACCCCCCATGACCCTGTGTTCGGATTCAGCGGGTTGGAAAATGGATGGATGGATGGATTATATGCCATACGTATTAAAATGTGTACAGTTTCCCGTTAGAATAGCTTTTGCTATGACAATTAACAAATCATAGGGACAAACATTCGAAAAAGTCAGTTTATTTTTTAGAGAGAAAGAAATGATATTCACTAACGGGCAGTTATATGTTGTGTTATCATGATGTAAGTCCAAACATGGAATCAAAATTCAACGCAATATTGTTTTTACTGAAGTTGTACAGTAAGTGTGTAAGTTTAAAAATACTTGCGTGTTAATTTCAAAGCCAAACAGAATGAAAACGTATAACGCAATGGATGCCTCTAACACAACATGAAACATAATTTTCTTTCAATTTATTACATTTTACTATTTTTTACTATGGTTAATTACTCTCTGTAATGTAAAATAATTAGTTCTATTATGCATATGTAACAATTTCCAGGAAAATAAAAATCTGTTTAAATTGTACATCCGCTTCCCCATACGTGAATGGCAGATCCGCAAAGTGGCTAGTACGTAGCACCTGCCTGGGGGTTGGCAAGCTAAGTGAGCCAGGGCCAGAGCCCCCTAGTTTAATAAAAAAAAAAAAAAAAACAACTGTGTGTTCCGGGTGCTATGTTACTGACATTTCACCAAATCGTACCTCATAAGCGTTTGTAGTACTAAAATGCATTGCATATATCATTCCAACAGATGGCACATCACAAACATTTGTAATAGTGCATTGTATTACTGCAGATGTTTGTGTTGTACCATCTATTGAAATGACAGATGTGGTTACATGCATTACACAATACATTTCAATAGATGGTGCGCTGTGAATGCTAACACTGAGTTCTGTGTTGTTATCGTAGATTTCAAACAATGTTAGACAGCACAGCTAGTTAAGAAAATAAAATAACAGTAGAAGCAAGCTGTTATATAGTCTCACAAACCAGATGTATAATAGCTTAAAGTAGGGGCAGTGATTGTGAATTGCAAAGAGCAGTGGTGCTCTCATTAACTTGGCCTGACAGACAGCAAGATTCTGATTATGATGAACCATCTACAGTTGAAAAGTATACTAAAATAGATAGATAGATACTTTATTAATCCCCAAGGGGAAATTCACATACTCCAGCAGCAGCATACTGATAAAAACAATATTAATCAAAGAGCAATAAAAGTGCAGTGCAAGTTAAAAAATACAAGGTGGAGAGTGCGAGGCAGGTGTAACAGCCTATATAATCTTGTATAGTGTTAGCGTTTATCTTCCCCCAACCCCCGACTGTCACTGATGCTGCTCCTCCCTCTGGAGATGATATTGTTTAGTGGATGCAGTGGATTCTCCATGATTGACAGGAGCCTGCTCAGTACCCATCGCTCCGCCACTGATGTCATACTGTCCAGCTCTGTTTCTTACAGTAGAGCCTGCCTTCCTCACCAGTTTGTCTAGGCGTGAGGCATCCGCCTTCTTTATGGTGCCTCCCCAGCACACCACCGCGTAGAAGAAGGCGCTCACCACAACTGTCTGATAGAATATCAGCAGCATCTTATTGCAGATGTTGAAGGACGCCAGCCTTCTAAGGAAGTATAGTCGGCTCTGTCCTCTCTTGCACAGAGCATCAGTATTGTCAGTCCAGTCTAATTTATCATCCAGCTGCACTCCCAGGTATTTATAGGTCTGCACTCTCTGCACACAGTCACCTCTGATGATCATGGGGTCCATGAGGGGCCTGGGCCTCCTAAAATCCACCACCAGTTCCTTGGTTTTGCTGGTGTTCAGTTGTAGGTGGTTTGAATCGCACCATTTAACAAAGTTCTTGATTAAGTTCCTATACTCCTCCTCCTGCCCACTCCTGATGCAGCCCACGATAGCAGTGTCGTCAGCGAACTTTTGTACGTGGCAGGACTCTGAGTTGTATTGGAAGTTTGATGTATATAGGCTGAACAGGACCGGAGAAAGCACAGTCCCCTGTGGTGCTCCTGTGATGCTGACCGCAGAAGTCAGACCTGCAGTTCCCGAGACGCACATACTGAGGTCTGTCTGTAAGATAGTCCACGATCCATGCCACCAGGTATGAATCTACTCCCTTCTCTGTCAGTTTGTACCTAAGGAGCCGAGGTTGGATGGTGTTGAAGGTGCTAGAGAAGTCCAGAAACATAATTTTTACTGCACCACTGCCTCTGTCCAAGTGGGAGAGGGATCGGTGTACCATGTAGATGATGGCATCCTCTGCTCCCACCCTAACCCTGTTAGACATATAATAGTGTGTTGCATGTGCAGAGAGCACATTGTATGTACATTTTAAAAATAAACAGCCTTTTTTAACATTAAATTATACATTGGCATTCAAAGACATCAATGAACTGGTGTTAAACATGAAATAACATTGTTATAGGTGCTATGTGTGCTCTCTGTTTGATAAGTTATAAGGATAGTGTAGGAGTCAATATAAGGTTGAAAGAATTGGCAGCTACATTCATGGCAAATGTGAACAGCAAAATATGCATTTGAAGTAAATGATGTGTCACCCCCCTCAAAAAGGAATGCTGTTAACAGAGTTGATAAGCAGTAGCTACAGTAGCAGCACTGTGCTGACATTAGCAGTCATATTTGACTGGCAAGTAGAAGCATACAGTTACAGTATGTACTTCTAAAAGCTAGTTATTAAAATATTACAAATTTTATACATTCGCTGGTTTTAAGGATTAGTTGTAAAATCTGTGTATATACTTCTACTAATACAATATTTATAACTTAAAAGAGCGTTTTTGTTTACAAGTAATATAACATAGTGTATTAGATACCTTTAGTAAGTACAGTTTGACTCAAGTTACCAACGTCATATGTTGTACATTTACTAATTAAAACCTGCATTTTCCAGCAGTATAACTTTTGATGGATGCATTGTCATGCACGGGCATTATGCATTTGAAATATAGGTATGAATTTTTTTTTTCTGTTTTTAATGTCTTATAAATCAGACGGTTGTCTTTCAGACAGGCAGCTACTTGCTAAAAAAGAAATATAACATGAGTAATACCTATGTAAATTTGAAAAATCAGATGTGGTTTTAAGTGGAGATATAGAGGCCAACATTGCTGTAAAGCACAAAAGGAAAATTGTTATACAATTTTCAGCAAGACATATGTTGACAAATATGCAGTTGTGGACCAAATTCAATACTAGATAACAACCCCTGAAAATTTCATGCATCTAGTATTAACCATTCAAAGGTTATGACTGATGGAAAATTGTCATTTATTTTTAGTAGGACTTGTTTTTTTTAGCAAAGATAGGTGCCTTTTTAAAGTCTCCATATCTCAGAAACAAATGAGCATACAAGCTTAATATTTTGCACACTAGTTACTGACTACATTTACATTATTGTCAGTAAGTACTAAGCAAACTGGAGGTGGTTAGTCAGGAAAATTTGTTTATTTGACACAGAGTTACTCAAAAACTTGTGCACATGCACACTGTTTTAAGTTGATTTGAGATTTATACAGAATAGAAACTTGCCGTGCTACTTAGTGTACATATAGTTGTATAATTTGTTTTGGTGTGTTTGTGAATGCTGTTTTTGCCTTTTGAGTCTGAGCAAGAGTTTGGCCTGGAATCTAAGCAAGTTTTATAAACGAGGCTCCTGAATTCACCTCAGAAAGTCTTTGTTAATTAACAGTGAATGTTGGTGCTTGATGTGAATTGCTGTCTCTGATCCGATGCACAGTATGTGTGTGTTTTGGTAAGAAAGAATATTGAGCACACATGTAGCATGCAATCAGCTGACAAGAATGATCCCTCATTATAGTTATCTGTCCATCCGTCCATTAATCTTCCTAACCTGCTTATCCAGGACAGGTTTGCAGAGCAGCAAGCATTGAGCGCAAGGCAAGAAAAATTCCTGTACAGGGCTCTCATTCATTGTACGGCAAATGCACAAACACAACCCTGTACACTCTAGGGCCAATTTAGAAATGCCAGTCCACTTATGTTTTAAAAGGATGAAGTTTACTTGAGATATTTTAGCATAGGCAGAGTGGTAGCACAGAACTTTCATTCCTATCCCACAGTGCTGCGTTTTGCATGGAGTTTGCACATTCTACACTATGATTGATTGGTGTCACTGAGTTTAAGTGAGTTTACTCAATCAAAAACATTTTGTGTTCTATTATTACCATATACTCAGTCAGAGCAACTCAACATGCATGAAAAAAATTGATGATTGGTTTGTGGTGCTTTAATTTGTTCTATCACACTCTCTGTATTTTTCATTTCCTGAATTTTTTCTTTATTGTGCATGGCATGCCACAGAAATTATGATTATTTTGGTAGTTTGGCTCTATCAAAAATATGAGGCTATTATTAAAGATACAATGCAGTGAAAACTGTTCACTTCAGATGTACTGTTATTTGTACAAAGTACACTGAAACTCTTATGCACTATTTTTCAGTACACTGCCACTTGTCATGAATCTCCCTGTGTAGGCTATATAAACAACTTAGAATGTAATTGGTGAAAAGTAAGTGTTGTTTGCGAAGAATTAATCATTTAATCTGAGGACACAACTACTGAAGAAACAGAATCATATGAGCAAATGTAGGATAATAAGCAGAATATAGCTTGGTGAAGGAGCAGTCATCATAACTCCACTCACAGTGTCCGATGCAAGCAGAGAAGCAAGCAAGAAACTTTAACTTCGGAAAATAGTACCAAGAATCTGTGATAACATTATTTTTTTCCAGTTTATTTTTGTTGTCATAAGAATGACACTGAAATGTGCAATGCATGTTTTCTGAAATCAGAACCTTTTGCTACTTCAAAGGGGGACCTGTTTGGTAAGGATTTTTTTCACACTAGGACCCTGGTACCCATTAGTTCCATTATAAAGCCACAAGTGCAGGTTAGTCATTTTTTTACTTTATAAAAATATACATCACTTGAACACAATTTCATATGGAAAATTAAAATATAATAATACATTTTATTTATATAGCGCCTTTCCCATGCTCAAGGCATGATTATGAAGAAATAACTTACACTTGGGAAAAATAAAATACAACTACTCATTTAATTTTTATAGCTCTGGTTGCATCTTACTTATATATCTCTTTTTTTTTTCCCACTAGTAAATGTACATGAAACTTATCCATAATACACATGGAATTAGAAAAAACATTAAAACAGTATTAATAAAATTTTAAAAGATGCTGTACAAGGTTTCAAAGTTTAACAATAAAAAGTCTAATTTTGCTATTAAGCTAACATTTTCATTTATTGCTTCTTAAACTTTGATGATCTCTGTATTTTTTTTTTTTTGACAATCTGATCGATAACAATCTGTATTAAACTGAAGCATATTCACTGTCCACTTTTGTATAAGGTGTGTATAATAATTAAAAGGTCTGAATCATTAAAGCAACTTCTTTTTTAACTTCATCAGAAGACGTGTCTGTTTCGGAATTCTTTTCTCAGTTACTTGCATAAGTTGCAGCATATTGACCCATTTTCTTCTATTCTAAATTCAAATTGACAATATGCAGTTTTTGCTTTTTCTCATTATGAACAGGATTTCCCGTAGCATTCCTGGTTCTAGTCTTATTACTCTGCTTATTTTATTATGAAAGGCACTACAGATGGTCATCAACTTACAACAAGAACCAAACTGACAGACCAGTCATTTGTGGATCTGGACATAAGATGGACCTGTATTTGTATTCAAACCTGACCATATGTATAGTACTGTGTAAAAAGTCCCTTAAGTCATATTATTTGTTTTATGTCCTTTTTATCATCATTCTTAGCAGTGTATAGATTTTCTATCATTTTTTGTAAATTTAATTTTTATTTTGTTTTGTTTCGTTATTACTGTTGCTTGCATGGGTGGTGAAACTTGTGTTATTAAATGTCATAATGTTTTAACATTTCAGCCTGTTAAGAATAAACTATAACAGTTTAAGGAGTTCAGTGTGATTTCATTACCCTACAAATCGTTTTGCAAAAAGTGGCACATTGTGAGTCACAACGCAGAAGCTTCAGAGGTTAACTGAATTCAAAACCAGAGCACAGCAGTACAGTGCGTGCATGGTTACAATGGATTAACTTAGTCACATGCAATCAAATGCAGATAATAAACTGAGATTGAGATGAATGAGTTGCGGCGTATGGTGCTGGCGTGGTGAAAATTGTTGTTTGTCTGTGAGACACTGCAACAGTTGTAAGTTGAATTGTCATAAGTCAATGACTACCTGTATTTTAGTCATATCTCCTAAACTCTGCCTGACTTCTCCTTTTATGTAGTTCACCTTTTCGCAACTAAACTACATGTGTGCATCCTCAAGTCTCATAAAATTTTGCCTTGAGGATTCACTACAATGTAATCACTGTAATGCTTAGAAAAATACATAGCCTGAAAAATTGTCTTTTTTGAGATCAAAACATTTGGTGACACACAATTTAGTCATTTAGGGAGAAAATTGTCCAATTTCAATTAGTGATTGATCATTTGGGTCTTTGCTACTAATAATGATACATTTTAAGTAAAGATGCACGTTTTTTGGTTAGTTTTTACTTGCATGAATAAAAACCGATGTCAGTAACTTTAGTATAGTGTTCATTTCAGCTGATTGCAAACAGTCTACAATGTATACTCCATGTTTTTCTGGTTGCACACTGGACAATTGCTTGCCCACTTTATAGCTTTGTTTATTTTGTAATTTTTAGATTGTATAGTAGTTACTCCTCCATAAATAGCTCAACTGTTGAATTACATTTAAGAACGGTTACCTGCATAATTAAAAATATGTTGTCAGTAAGCAGTATGTAAAGAAGAAAATCAAGTGTGACATTGTCATTTGTTATTGTCATAGTCATTTAGTTGATATGAAATATAATTTTCTGCACCACTTATGAAATGCTACTAGGCTAATTACCATTAAATATATTAAAATATGATAAGCTTCCCAACAACCAATGAAATATCACTATGGTGATTTTTAGAAATAATGCTTTCATGAGTGCTACGCGTCAGCCACTTTGCATCTCTGCTGCTCGCGTATGTGGATTTCATTTTCACCAAACAACAAATCTTTTCATTCTCACAGATCGCGCCTGTTCATTGGGAAGAAACAGTACTTTTTCCTGATGGCAACACGACTTAGATGATCTACAAGTCTCAGACAGTTTAAATATGAACGATATATTCGATCTCTTTTTGCTGTTCCGTTACTTCACCGAGTAATAATTTCTGTTTATTTGCGCTAATGCAATCTTTACTATATTTTTTTTTGAGACTTTCAAATTTTAGTACTTTCATTATCTCTAACCTACTCTGCATGTGTATTGTGCCAATGTTTTGGAATTCTTTACGACATTCTACTTTGTCAACTACAGTTAGGTCCATAAATATTTGGACAGAGACAACTTTTTTCTAATTTTGGTTCTGTACATTACCACAATGAATTTTAAATGAAACAACTCGGATGCAGTTGAAGTGCAGACATTCATCTTTAATTCAGTGGGTTGAACAAAAAGATTGCATAAAAATGTGAGGCAACTAAAGCATTTTTTTAACACAATCCTTTCATTTCAGGGACTCAAAAGTAATTGGATAATTGACTCAAAGGCTCTTTCATGGGCAGGTGTGGGCAAGTCCGTCGTTATGTCATTATCAATTAAGCAGATAAAAGGCCTGGAGTTGATTTGAGGTGTGGTGCTTGCATGTGGAAGATTTTGCTGTGAACAGACAACATACGGTCAAAGGAGCTCTCCATGCAGGTGAAAGAAGCCATCCTTAAGCTGCAAGAACGGAAAAAACCCATACGAGAAATTGCTACAATATTACGAGTAGCAAAATCTACAGTTTGGTACATCCTGAGAAAGAAAGCAAGCACTGATGAACTGAGCAGCGCAAAAAGACCTGGACGTCCACGGAGGACAATAGTGGTGGATGATCGCAGAATCATTTCCATGGTGAAGAGAAACCTTCACAACAGCCAACCAAGTGAACAACACTCTCCAGGGGGTAGGTATATCGATATCCAAGTCTACCATAAAGAGAAGACTGCATGAAAGTAAATACAGAGGGTGCACTGCAAGGTGCGAGCCACTCATAAGCCACAAGAATAGAAAGGCTAGATTGGACTTTGCTAAAGAACATCTAAAAAAGCCAGCACAGTTCTGGAAAAACATTCTTTGGACAGCTGAAACCAAGATCAACCTCTACCAGAATGATGGCAAGAAAAAAGTATGGAGAAGGCGTGGAACAGCTCATTATCCAAAGCATACCACGTCATCTGTAAAACACGGTGGAGGCTGTGTTATGGTTTAGACGTGCATGGCTGCCAGTGGCATTGGGACACCAGTGTTTATTGATGATGTGACACAGGACAGAAGCAGCCGAATGAATTCTGAGGTGTTCAGAGACATGCTGTCTGCTCAAATCCAGCTAAATGCAGTCAAATTGATTGGGTGGCGTTTCATGATACAGATGGACAATGACCCAAAACATACAGCCAAAGCAACCCAGGAGTTTATTAAAGCAAAGAAGTGGAAAACTCTTGAATGGCCAAGTCAATCACCTGATCTTAACCCAATTGAGCATGCATTTCACTTGTTGAAGACTAAACTTCAGACAGAATGGCCTACAAACAAACAGCAACTGAAAGTCGCTGCAGTAAAGGCCTGGCAGAGCATTATAAAGGAGGAAACCCAGCATCTGGTGATGTCCATGAGTTCAAGACTTAAGGCTGTCATTGCCAGCAAAGGGTTTTCAACCAAATATTAGAAATGAACATTTTATTTCCAGTTATTTAATTTGTTCAATAACTTTTGAGCTCCTGAAATAAAGGTATTGTGTTAAAAAAAATGCTTTAGTTGCCTCACATTTTTATGCAATCTTTTTGTTCAGCTCACTGAATTAAAGCTGAAAGTCTGCACTTCAACTGCATCTGAGTTGTTTCATTTAAAATTCATTGTGGTAATGTACAGAACCAAAATTAGAAAAAAGTTGTCTCTGTCCAAATATTTATGGACCTAACTGTATCCATCCATCCATTATCCAACCCGCTATATCCTAACTGCAGGGTCACGGGGGTCTGCTGGAGCCAATCCCAGCCAACACAGGGCACAAGGCAGGAAACAAACCCCGGGCAGGACGCCAGGCCACCACAGGGTACACACACACACACACACACACACACACTAGGGACAATTTCAAATCATCAATGCATGTCTTTGGACTGTGGGAGGAAACCCACGCAGACACGGGGAGAACATACAAACTCCATGCAGGAAGGACCCAGTAAGCGACCCCGGGTCTCCTAAGTGCGCCACCGTGCCGCCCACTTTGTCAACTACTCTTTGTCTTTTATTTCCGGCCCCAGGTGTGATTAAATCTCTGGGAACAAAGTCCAAAGAATATAGCAAGATTAACAAAGATCTTTCACAAGTCTTTATGGAAACGAGTAAATGAGTGAAGTTAACTTATCTGCCAGAGATGAAACAGGAGCATGACCACTATTTAACGATAACGCTGTCAAGCCACACTGAAACCCCTGCTTTTTAACATTCATTTTACTGTATCCAGTTAACCAAGGGATTGCTATGTCATGTTTGTAGGATCTTCGTGTGTTCTTTTGTTTCATCTGATACCCCAGGAATGGTAGATTAGTTCATGTAGGTATACGTTTTAAAAACCACTAAATGCAATTCCACGCGACTGAGGACTTAAGCTTACCAAGAGACAACTAGTGCAGGGCAACAAACCTTAGTCACAGACATGCTTGACCTGTGACTGTGGGTGTATGCATATATACCCACAGTCACACATGCAGGGCCAGCATAACATTGCTAGCTATTTAAGAGTGTATACTTTTTAGTTGTGGGAGGAAAACTGAACTACCTGGAGAAAAAATCATACTGACATGTGGAACAGAAAATGCAAACAACATAGATGACCAAGCAGGGATTCAAACCAAGTCTCCTGGATCTGTAAGGAAGCAGTGCTAACCACTGCACCATTTGCCACTTGATTTATATGCTGTATTGTGTGATCCCGTAGGTTCTCATTCTTGAATACAGCATTTTGTTTAAAGATCTGAGACAAATCATTGTGTAAAATTCGCAAATACAGAAGAAGGGGAAAACACTTTTCACAGCATTGCATTAGTGATGTGGTAGAGAGCTTGTATTTACTGTAAAGGTGGTGTACATAAGGTTAGTTTGTGACTCACAAATTGCTTTAAGTTATAAAAGAAAAACTATGCAATATACAAAATCTTTTTTTGGAGGAGGGCATAAAATAAGACATTGTTATGTTTGACCTTCCATTTAATTCCTAACTAATTTGATTCCTAATTATTTTGTCTTACTTGAAAACCTTGGATTCTCACTTTTTCAATGCTAAAGTCAAACAAAATGTTGGATAACATTATATATAAATATTTTTTTTCCTTTTTAACTAACTTTGCTAATCTGAAAATAAATATGTTTCTTTTACCAGGTACTTACTGGAGCAAGATTTTCCTGGTATGCGAATTGGACCAGAACCTACAACTGATTCCTTTATTGCAGTAATGCATGGAGATGTAGAAGGAGTAATCCCTGGCAATGCTTTGGTTGTGGATCCCAAAAAGCCTTTTAGGAAGCTAAATGCTTTTGGAAATGCATTTCTGAACAGGTCAGTTTTACCTCTTCTTTGAACTCATAATCAAATATCCTTTTTTTAGCTTTAAGTAAAATAAGTTTTAAGGTATACGAATTGTAATAATAATCCGCCAAAGACATCATAAAAGTTTGGGGCAGCCACCCATATATTGTTTTTCCCAGCTGCAAAAGGGTTTGTTGTATCATAAATACGAAGTGCATTTCACAGAGTCCAAACTAGAACTGCTATAGTAGCCCAAGATGGAGGCTTTAAAGGCCTGGAGAGGAACTGATGTCATCAAAATGGCCGGCTTCGGAAGTGACGTCAGCAAAGGGGCCGGCTTCGGGAAGTGACGTCTTCTGAGGCGCCGGAACCTTGCAGGATTTCACGGGAAAGGTCTGTAGGGAACTGAGAAAGACAGTCAGCGCACTCCGCCACCCAAGTCAGATGTTTCATTACACCTACTCAGGCCCTTTACCTGCCTCCTACTCACACGTGTGTGACAGAATATAAGTATTTTGTTCATGGGCTTTTATGGATATTTATACTCTGAGCCCTTTGTACATGTCCTTATCAAAAAACAATTATTGCTGTAGCAAAACTAGCACATGTAAGAGTTTTAAATCAAATTCTAAGTAAAACAACACAAATATACAATATAAAATAGTAATCATCATTCATCAGCTGCTCCCAAACAGACAGTTTAACAAAAGCACACACTTTGGTATATTCATCAAGAAGCGTGGCGAATTGCTTGCGTACTAAAGTGACTTTAGCTGCAGGTGGAAGTCCCATTTTACTTATGGTGCCAAGCAGAGTTGCATTGCGGTGCAGCAGTCTATTAGCCGGCAAAAGCACTTGAAGAAGCCATCTGTTGTTAAGGTTCTGTCCAGTCTGATAGCGGTCACGGGACATCACATCTTTGATTCCCGGTACAACAAATAATTCTGAGCAGATACCAACTGGGGTCATCACTGCTCTTGTGAAAAGAATGGAGATAAACGGCATCAACTCAGAGAGTGAGAGGCAATTTTGTTTTACCACATGAACGTCATTGAGAGAATAAAGCTGAATAATGGAAAAAAAAAAGCGCGGTATAAATTTTGACTACTTGTAAAAGTTAGCGTGTTACAGACTCAAATCAAATGTATGCTTTTATTATATTATAGTAATAATAATAATAGCAGCTCACTACTCAAAACATGGAGTGCTGAGGCTCGAACCAGCAACCTTTTGGTTATGAGGCAGCAGTTCTTACCTCTGCACCTTTTAAGAATGCAGTACATGTTAGCTTTTTGTTGATTGACATTTGACCTTGGGTTTGTAATTCATTGACAACAAAATGTAAATGGAATGATTTTTTTTTGCTTTTGGTTATATTCTTGAATAAAAGTGCATGTGTTTATTTGATATTTGGACTAAAGTCTTCACACATTATGCACTTCACGTCATTATTAGTATAACATGGAAAAAGTTTCTGCTTTAGGTATGTGTTCAGCATTTCTTGCCTTGCATTTCCTTTCATCCTACACTTATCTGGATCTTTGTAGACACGGAACAGGTGTGAAATGTGTGTATTCCAAATAATGATATACTGTATTATTCACCCTATACAACTCCTGGCACCTCACACTCGGATAAGGAGCCTTGACTTGAGCTGGGAGAACTTTTTGCCTGAGTTGAACTTCGTCATGGGCAGAGGATAGGATAGCAGGCTGCTTGCTGCTTGTGCTGATCAACACATTTACAAAACAAAAGACTTGATAGAGAGGTGCAAAGGAATTTAAGGTGGGCTGGGATTACAAGTTTTTTCATAGGCTTCAGGGATTCAAGTGTTAAACCCCCTAACCCACCACCCTCAAACTCTCCACTCCTTATTTGTGATATATTGCCTAGGATTCTTGTACATCTAATCATTTTCCTCTGATGATGATTCCTGATAGGAGTCGAAAGATTAGGAGTGAAAAACTACTTTGAGATACGTAATTCATTTTCTCCTTTTGTGGAGTTCCAGCTACAAATATGCAATCTGTATCACAGACCTTTGCTTCCATTTTTTTTAAACGAATATTGGATGCAAAACTGGCCGAAGTACAGGTCGGATAGTGACATCACTCAAACATGAAGCAGATTGGGCAGTGACTTAAAATGTGAGGTTGGAATACACTTACACCACCCATGCATGAAAGATGTTTCCATGGCTGCTACAGGTCTGCTATGTCACCCTGGTCTCACAAAGGATTATGAGGTGCTGGTGTAGAAAATGTTCATGTAAGTCAGCCACAAAACAAGTTTCTAGGAAAATGTTCACTGAATAAGGTGACTGGCACACACAACATATCTGCTGTGAAAATTACATGGGCAAATTTTAATGATCAACTCTATTGATAGCCAGTGATTTTAAATGTGGTAGATAAATTCTGTCTAGCCAATTTCATTTCTTGGAGGAGATATTGCCATACCAAATTGTGAAGTCAATATAAATCTGTGTGCCTGGTGACACTGACAAGGTGGGTGTAGAGTCTAATGATGCTTTGCACAGAACAGTACTGCTTGCTCACTCTTGGTTTGTAATGTAAGAAAACAAAGGTAAAACTTTTAAGCAAAATGCACGGAATTTTAAGAAGCTAGAGTGAGAACAAAGTAGGAATGACTTCTAACTTTCATTCTAACTGTCACCAATAGTAGAATCCATGCATATTATTTTAAGCATGTGCCATTATTGGACTTTTTGATTCTGGAACTTAGACGAGATAGAAAAAAGCTATAAAACAAAAGGTACTCCCTGAATAAAATTTCCAAACATGCTGACAGACAAAGAATGAAGGACTTTCTGCTGTTTCAGAATTGCACATGATAAATAAATAAATAAACATGATTATTGTTCTGTTTGTCCATTGAGTACTGTAATCTTTCTCCATTTTCAAAAAAGTATATTTCTTTTCAGTGTTTTGCTTTTTTTATCCCCAAGTCTGTTGAATTGGCTGGATAGAGGAACTTTTGTTCTACAGAATTAGAAATCCTTGGCAGCTGCTACATCACCTGTTACTATATCTTGTGTCCTTGGAGAATATTACCTAGTTCTTCAAAGGCTGTGCTTCTTTATTTCTCTAGTATTTCCCTGTTGCACATCTTTGGTATCCCAGTCCTCTTACAGGTGCTGTCTTCCTACAGCATTGCCTTTCTCTTGAAGTGCCTTGAAGACATGCATTGCACCCACCACTACATTGTTTTGTTTCTTCTCAATTGGCCTTGCTAGTTTCTTCTCCTGCCCTTTTCTTCCTGGTAACTGGAAACTGCTATTATACATTGTAAGGGCAGTTATCTTCACATGTAAAAATTAGAGACACCATGGGGCATATTTCAGGTTTTGAATTTAAGATCCTTGGTGGGAGGATTTACTCAATGTTGTCCCTTAAACATTTCTTCTTAAGTATACAAGCTTGACATGAAGATGCAGATTGGAATAAAATGTGTTGCTCAATGTGTGTATGTCCTGGGTTCAAATTTTTTGCCTGGTCATTGTCTTTATTGAGTTTGCACATATTTTCCTTCTACGTGCATGTAAGTGTGCACAATTATTGCAGAATGTGAAACTGATTGTTGTTCTTAATATTTTAAAAGTGATTATTAATTTTCATCACAAATATTAAAAAGAAATGCCTGTTTTTTTTGCTGCCAACTGCATATGCTGTATTCTGTATACATACATCACAGAAGAACCTCTGTAAAACAAAGTATAGTAATGTTAAATTGGGGTTCTTAAATGGTAGTAATATATCATAAGATTAAGAAGTTATTGTAAACACAGCTGATTATTCTGTTGAAGTGGCATGTAAAATAATTAAATGTAGCAATATTAATGTGCAAAATTCTCAGGAAGTATTTAAATGGTAAGACATTGTTGCATACTGCTGCCCTTGTGTCATAGTACACTAGAATACACATATAGCACTATCAAGTCTAAAAAGAATGTCACTGTCCAGATATTTTTCAGCTTCACTATATGCGCACATAGTATTTGCACATTATTAGGCAATGACTTCTTGCCTATAATGTATTGTATATCAGCATTGCAACAGCATAGCCACCATGATTTGCATAGTGTTTAGTTTTGGTATAAATGTCCTCTGATACACTCCAATTGCACAGCCTTTGACCAAAGCACTAGAATCTGGGGCGCCCAATGATAGCAATACCATTCACAATGTTTGCCCTGTTATCTGTTAGCTATGGCTAGGCCCAGGCAGTCAGTGTGGCTCTCACTCCTTGAGTAGTTGCATCCCCAATATATACTTGGGGTTTAGTATACTACTTTCAAACATCTGTTTTTCAGCATAAATCCCTCATCAATATAATGAATATCAGTTGTGGTTGCATAGTGTACCACTTGTTTCATAAGGCATCAATTTTACTGAAATGCATTTTTCTTTATAGGTTTGTTTGTGCCCAACTGCCAAACCCAGTACTTGAAAGCATCAGTGTTATTGATACACCAGGAATTCTTTCTGGGGAAAAACAGAGGATTAGTAGAGGTAAGAAGTTTTTTAATATGTTGAAAACGAAATGTTTGTTATGGTTATCATTCATACATTAATGCATTCTATATATGAATTGCAAAAATAAGTCTTAAATGTTCACATTAAAGATTGTCGGCAGGTAGTTTAAAATGATTGTTTATCTTTGTAAGTTAACATAAGTGGTAACAGTATTTGTAATAAAACAATGTATGCAGAAACGTCTTTTATAAATTCTGGTCATTTAGAATATTTGTCTATAACAAGTGTACCAAATACATAGCTGAAGAATGTTTAATTATTTTACTGTACTTTACAGATAGCTTGCTTTTCCCTAATACTTTATATACACTGTGGTCTTTGATACTTGCCAGCCATCCTAAAAATAAAATATTCTTGTATGACGCAAATTCACATGCTGAGACTGTACCCAGTGACAGAGTATATGCAGCCCTCACGCCAACATTTACATGCTATTAATGGAAAAGATTACTGTTTATTTGATATATTTTTTGTCCTGTAGAGTAAAATTGTATCCAACAACCATACAGACAATAAAGAACAACATATACTATATTTCATGGCATGCTTTGCTGAAAAGAGGCAGTTGGATTATTTTTTTTCCTGGTTAAAAATACACAATAATTATAATGATAAATTCAGTATATGTGAAACAGGCTTGTACATACTGTATATCATGTTAAGTAACATTGCCCAAACCATAGCTATGTCTATAAAATTTGAGACTTAGACTTGAGACCGTTCAATAAAAAGTTTAAAAAAAAAAGCCATAGGTTTTGAACATGATTAAAAGGGGAGGCTTCTATATATAGTAGCAGTATAGTATATATGTATATTTACTGTATGTTTACACTATATAAATATGCTCTTCTTACTATGTAGTATACACTGTGTTGGTCAGCATGCTGAATGACTGAATTTGAAGGTTCCAGGTTGTATTATTTTAAATGTAGTAATGCAGTTTAGCGACTATTACATTTAGTCTTCTCATTATCTCTTTGGTGATATTATTTTTCTTATCCGAATATATATTTCAGTATAATTAAATAGTAATTTGCTACAAATCGACACAGCCAACTGTATCACTTTACTGTAACTCCCAAGTCTTTTAAACCGTATATTGCACAGTGTGTCATGAATTTATGCTTTATGTTAAGTGCTTAGCTTGAACCCAGAATATGCAATTCTTACTCAGAGAGTGGTCATTACATAGGAGCTCCTATTAGCTGGAAGTTGACTGTAACTAAGCAGTAACTTGTGGAGAATGGCACTATACAGTATGTGGCTGCCATGAAAGGTTGCATATTCAGTCATTGGTGTACATTACAGAAGTGACCATAGGCAGTGTTTCCCCTATTTGTAAATTCATACTATTCTGGCTGTGTGCAATTTCAGTAGCTAATTCTGATGGGAATATTGTTTCTTTATGTGTAAAACCTGTTCTTATCATCTGACCAAAGAGTGACTAAAGACTGACTGAAGACATTTTGATGCCACTTGGCAGTCCAGGCTGGTTGAACCTGGTACTGTTATAGGTATGGTCGGCAGTAGTAAGCAGGCAATGACATTAACACATGCTTTGCCCTATCTTTATTTCAGAGTGAAGTGTTACATAGTTGTAATAATATTTGGTCATCATACTTTTTGATAACAAGAAGTGTTAATCAATGATGAGCTGAGATAGCTTCAGAGACTCCTGCAGACAAAAAAAAAAAATCACCTTAAGCCATTGTCACATTGCACGTGTTCTAGCTGTAGGGGATGTCAGACTTAATGATTGCATTTCCTGATCTAGTCACCTGAGTGTGTCAATTTACACTACTAGAAATTGCTGGGGGTATAAAATTGTGATTACTTTCTTCCACAGTTTCACATTTCCAAAGTATTGAGAGCTCACTCATTTTTCTGACAGTCAGTAATGTTCAGAAGTACAGTGAGTTTAGATGCAATTTCATCCTTTTTGTTTGTTTGTTTTTTTTTGTTTGTTTTGTTTTTCCCATTCTATTGAGCTGCGTAAACCATGAGATGTGATCAGAGAGATGAACCCGCTCTTCAGTTTGTGAGGTCCAAAACACCTGCATTCCTTTTTCCTCATTTCCTGCATTATATGTGTTGTACTTTAGGGTGAGCACTTATTGGTTGTCAGCTTTCATATACTTACAGTGCATCCCTACAACTTAAGACAATATCAGACCTGTTTGATTTTGCCAGGGCGAGCTGCGGACTAAGCCTCTAGGTGTGTCGCACTATGCCCCCTACTTGGTAAGATAATGTTAAGTAAAGTCTGTGACTGAAAATTGCTGGAAAAGTCATTTACTATGATGTGGCCTTTAGTCAGGCAGACTAATGTTTATGATTCAACTTTTCCAGCATTGTACCTATAAGCATGGACTTAATGTCTAATTAAAAAGAACCTCAATCATCAAAGGCTATAGTACTTTTTAAAACTAGGTGCATACATCTTTATATCCCTTTGGAGCAGAAAGCTAAACAATTTTTTTGGAGGATGAAAGCACTTTTGTTTCAACAAGAATCTACTCTTGTAGAGCCTTGGAGCAGGATGCCCTGAACTAGCTCAAATATCCATCCTGTATGTACTGCCACTAACTGGGCCTTTTCTAGTAGAATAAGCCATAGTTCTGTAAGGGAATTTCAGCACCTATGCTCCTGTGCCAGAAGAGTTATTCTTTTCCCAACAAGCCTCCTGAAAACATAGCCAAGAGTCAAAAAGTAGGATGAGGAAGAAAGTGCTACATTAGAGTCTGACAAAAGATCATGTGGCAAAGGGAAAGCGCTCTCCACTGCAAGCAAAGTTCAATACTTGAACCTAGAGTATATGTAGCAGAGCAAGGGAGAGCAGACTGTCATCTCATGCAAAAAGTCTTGGGCAGAGCAGAGTCTTTCTTTCTTTCTTTCTTTCTTTCTTTCTTTCTTTCTTTCTTTCTTTCTTTCTTAGGATACTGTTTCTTTGTATGGGTAGTAACATCCTTTATATATTTTAAAACTCTGTGATGGCCAGTGGGATTATTCTATTCTGTGGTTTGCTTGATTAATAACATCCCTTTTGAGATGCCCACTAAAAAAGTTATCTCAGTTATGTGAGGCACTCTACCTGCTGGAAATATTATATCGATGGAGGGAATAAAAACAAATCGGACTGTCATTATGAACAATGCTGCACATCCTCTCTTTGATGTACTATCGTTAAATACTTTCAGCTAATAAATATTTACTAACCCAAAGTGTGTCACAAAAATGCTGCTGCAGCTCATTCATACCTACAGCAATATGCCTTTATAGTGTTTCACTATGACTATGACTGCTCTTTTATCTATAGATAAGTCAGAAGTTTTCTTTCTTTATAGGAATTCTGGTGTGTATTTGAGAAGGGTTACTGTTTATTATAATATTTCTTGAGTTTTTCTAAACCATTAAATTTCTTCCTTGGGATAAATAAAGTTCTTTCTTTCTTGTGCTGCATTTGTCTGTCTCATCTCTCTTCCATCTTTTATCAGTATTTATAATTCTATAATCCCTGTGCTTAACAATAGATGATACTGTTATCTTTCTTAAAAAAGTGCACTTCAGTTACCTTAATATACTGTAAGTCTAAAAGCCAAAGACCCTAAGGAGAGTAAAGTGAGAGCCCTTAACATATTGTCTAATTATTGCCATTCCCAACTTGTAATGAATTGATTGACCGCTCAATTCATCACCTTTCCCACATCTACCCCATAAAGACAATATTCAACAAAGTGAATACATTTTAAATGAAATAATTTATTGAAGGTTTGAATTTTGCTTTAGGCAGATGTTTGGTTTTGGTTAACTGTTTGATTTGGTGCTTTGGCAAATCATTGCACAGTGCCTATATCCAAGCTACTGTGACTTTTTTTGTTTTATACTTGGACATTATTCACATTTCTGTTGCATGTTATACACTTAATAATGAACACACTCAATACAGCAAAAAACAGTTTTGTCAGTGCTTCATTTTAACATAGGACATAACCCATAAAACACAAAGTATATGGAAATTATGTTTACCTAGGTTAAAATATATACAGAATTAAAGAAATATAAACAAATTTTGTAATTCAATATAATAATCAATAGTTGACAGAAAATCAGACATTGGGGAAAAAATGGATTAATATACTTTTTCATGTGTTTGACTTAAAAAAAATACTTTGCACTTAAAATAAAAATCTACTTAATGCTATTTCCTTAGAGTTGGATGTTTTGATAAACAGTATGGTATTTTAGCAAGCACTGCCAACAATGCATCAGTTTTGTATCCTATATTTAACATGTATCCAGTTAATTCTTAGTGAGAGACTTGACTTGAGATTGATTCATAGTCACTATGCTGATTTTTTTTTAAGTTAGTTGCAAAAACACCTTTTGAGATGCTCCTACACAGTGATAACAGCTATAAGTCAAAGCAGCAGTATATTGGCAAAAAAAATACATTTATTCACATAGTCTGTGCTTCTACTTTAGATATAGTCCAGGTCTAATCACCAGGTGAGGAAATAGAATATATGGTATATCTCCTCTATGTTAATTTTTAATACCTCTGATTGCTGAAAAAAACTTTCATCCTTAATGACATTCAGATAATATTTCATAAACTTCAGTTGTCTCCTATTGGGAACTTGCAGTTCACTACAAGTCCATCTTTTTAGATTATTGCACCATTTGTAACCTCCAGACTTCATGCAGATTTATTACACACAAAAGTCGAGCTGCATTGACATTCTATCTGAACTGTTTTGAAGCCAAAAGTTTTGAAGTGTCAAATTGGAAACACTGTCTCACCTCAAGTCTAATTCTATTGATCTCTGCTCTTCGAGTTTTACAGAATCTTGAAAATGTATATCTCTGGATGTCATTTGTTGTAAGTTCTTGTCTGGGTTTAAATATACAACAGACTGTTCATAAAAGGACTAGTTCAAATCAAAATGCTGTTTAGTTAGCTTATTGATGTGCAAAAGAAATTAATAATAGTGTTAAATGTAAAGTAATTCTTGATAAAGTTTCAAGATTTTTTTCTATATAAAAATATTTGTCTCCTAATAAAATTTCAAGGTCTCTGACAAAGCAACAGTTAATTTGAAAGAAAAGAAAAAGAAAATGCCCAGCTTTGTGCTTAAAGTGGCTTATCAGAGCACTTATTAGGTTCTTTTCTGTAGTTAATACTACATTCACCCAAAGTGAAAAATCTAGAAATTCCTTCATGGCAAATTACAGTTTAAAAAGTAAAGACAATAGCACATAAGCTCTAAGGCAAGTTTGGGTTGCTGTTCTTCAACAATCTTTTTTAAAGCATTTCAGCATTTGTACATTCACTTTCTGTAACTGTTTTTTACTATAAAGTGTCTTTCTCTCCAGAGTGTGTATGCTAGGCAGGAATGCAACCAGGGATAAACTGTACATGTTAATTTTCTTTCTTAAACCATGTCTTGTATTTACTGTACATATGTTGACTATGTTATGTTTTTGCCAATTTTTGCAGTGATTTCATTTTTTGGTCAGTATTTTAAGAAATACCTCATATATTGTAGTACTTATTGATATTTTGATGGTTTATACATAATAGTCAATTCTCTTTAATTCTGAGTATTACCAAAGCAACTTTTTATTGTGTTTCTGTTTGTAAAAGAACTACATATGAACCAATTGCTCACATACATTATTTGCAAAAATAAAAAAGGTGTACTTCAGAAAATGTTCATAGACAATGCCTCTATATTAGCAGATAGAGGACCTACAGCCTAATAAAATATGTCAGTGCCTTATTCAGTTAATTTATGATTCTGTAAAAGTAGATTAGAAAGCTGGTCTTATTTACAGTTTTGTAAAGAAGGTATTTTTTTTTTCCTAAACTTTTTACTTAATTTTCTGGAAGATGGAATGAAAACAGGTGGTGACTCTGTTATGGAACTAATCTTATTTATGTTAAGTAACTCTATAGCATTAACTTAACACTGGAATTACCAGAGCCTACGAAAAAACCCGTAGATCTGGCCCACCTTAAATCCGTTCGCTTCTTTCCGCCAGCGTCCTTTGTCCTGTAAAAGTGCCAATAAAGACAAGCAGCAAGCAGCCGGCTATTCCATCCCCCCACCGACTTAGAACGTGCACAAACTTCTCCCAGCTCATGCCTTGATTGATTATCTGGGAGTGAAGTGAAGTTTTAGAGTGGAATAATAGATTGTTATTTGGAAAACACGTATTTCATGTGTGTTCCGTTTCTACAATAATTTTTGTGTAAACACATTTTTAAAACAGAAACGTTTTTCATATTTTAGTAGTAAATGACAAAATGTAGGCATAGACTGTATAATGTATGAAGCCTGAAGTCCAAAGATCAAATAAACACTTTCACAAAAGGTTCAAGGAAAAGACAGCAGCTTCCGTGGCATAGTGGTAAGATTTGCCCACTTGTAATCAGGAGTCCCCGGTTCGATCCTGACTCACTCTATATTTGCCATTTTCAGTAGTGAGCTGCACTTATTGTTAATATTATACAGTACACACATACACTTGGTTTGCGTCTGTAACACACGGTGTACATTTATAGGACTTGTAAAAGTTACCGTTTTTTTTTTCCACTTTTATTCTTTCTGAATCACAATAAATACTACGGCCCCCCACCCAGGGATCTGATGCTGTTAGTTTTTATTTGAAACTGGGAATAACTGGAGATGTGAGTGGTGTTTTGAGACAATGGAACTGGACATTCTCTCATCTGGAGGAATAAAAGCTGACACACAGATGCTGGCGAATCTGCCTTCTTCGTATCTCACCGTCACATAAATTCACACCGATCTGACGCTGTTCGTTTTCAAATAATATTGCATTAATACGATAATGTTTTAACATATATTGTCTCTTTCTTTCAAGTGTATAATAGAAACCACAGCATAGAGAGAAGTGTGTACATTGTAACAGGTACACACGTTGTAAATGTAGGAAGGACGATCCTTGCCTGTGTGTGAACTGTTAACATTTGAATCTGATGATTGCATATAGCACTGAACTTACTGCTCTGTACTATTCTGTTCTCGGCATGTCCTGGAGTACGAAAAAAATAGCATACAGCATCATGTGGGGACTGGCAAGATCGGGGGAAAAAAAAAACACACGGTCACTGATTACAAACCGCAAGATGTTATGCAAATGAATATGAATAATGTTGCAGCCGTGCCACAAAGTTTTCCGAAATGTACTATACAGGTCATAAAACGAATAATTCCAAATATCATATACTGTATACCTATGTCTCTTTTTTTTTTTTTTTTTTTTTTTTT
>JANRMT010062791.1:4007067-4038012 GCA_026402145.1 Polypterus bichir lapradei | reverse complement strand
AACCTGCAGCCACTGAGGCCCTCCAGGCCTGGAGTTTGACACCCCTGCTCTAGAACATTATATAAAAGATTCTCTTATTTTAACTGGCTATTAAACAATGCCTTCATTATAGCTACACTAGTTCTTTTTTCATATATTACAGTTACATAACAGAACACTGTCCTGATTTCATTTTCTGCCATGGTCTTCAGCTTTTGTCTTGCAACATCTTCTCCCCCAAGAATTGTTACTATCTCAGACAGCATGTGCTGAATGCTTTTCATTTCTGCTTGAGCTGAACTGCATGGTTCCTAGACTGATGATCCTGCAGAAGTGGATACTGACGACTTTTCAGGTTTTTTATGAGTTATGTGCCTGTTGCCAGGTGACAGCCAAAATTCCACAGCTGGTCGTGGGTCAAACTCTTCTAAAGAAGCAGTATTGAACAGTCTAGCATAACGCTCAACCTCCGAGCGTTCAGCTTTAGAAAACGCTTTTTCAATTGAACCAACTTTTTTCTTACTTTTAGACTCATGTCTCTATCTGACGTACTAAACCCCCAGTTCCTATCCTTTTTCTTTCTGCACATAACCAATCACCACACGATAAACGTAATTGTGAAATTAAAACTAGTTATAAGCTTAGACCTCCGAATGGATGGCATAATTAAACATGTATAACGAATTTTTTTTTTTTAAGTTCTGAAAACTGAGGTCTAGTTTATAACTAGTTTTAATTTCACAAAGACGTTTATCGTGTGGTGATTGGTTATATGGAGAAAGACAAAGGATAGGAACTGGGGGTTTAGTACGCAAGATAGACACAGCAAACATGCAATAAAGAAAGCCTGCTCAGAAAAAACATCCATTGAATTCTGCGTTCGTGTCTCCGACCTCCAGATCACGAATCCAACATTTACACAATATTTCAGTTAAACCTGTGCGATACCCATTCAAATATCCAGTTTTTTGGAGCCTCGTCACACCTGCCATAAACTTCTCTACACTGAACGTAGACCTGAGGACCCCTTAATGCAAGGGAGCAGCACTACAGCCACGCCACCGTGCCCCCCGCCACCCAAGTCTAATACATGCTTTAATACATTTCATCGTGAAAAAGATATCAAGTATTTATCTTAGTATTCTGAATGTTCATTGAGCAGGAATATCATGAAGTCAATGTGCGGCGATTGCTGCCGGCGCTTCCTCAGTGCAAGAGGAAGACAGTTTAAGAAACGCGCAGAGATTAACAACTGGGTCGGGAAACACTTAATATAAAGCATTTAATGTGCTACATTAATTTATGACGGGGTTTGAGAAAATCTAGTAAATGAAACATTCATTTTAAGATGAAATTTAGTTTGCGACATTCTACTGATAAACTATGAGAATAAAGTGGAAATGTCGACTTTAATCTCGACATTTACATTTTTTTTGTCTTCACTGTGTCTGTATTTTTTTCACCGTGGCCTTAATACGCTCCCGTAGGTTTTTCAGGGCCTATTTTGCCAGTTTTAATCAAGCAGTGATCCATTTCTCATCCCCGATGCTACTTGTTTCAGTTTCAGCAACACGCATATAGTGAGAACAACGTGCTTACCGCAGTGCATTATGGGTTACGCAGGTAATTCCTAATAACGTATTTGAAATTCTGCAAGATGGTACATTTCCAAAGAAGTAAATATTACCGATGTTGTCGGGGGAAAAAAATAATCACTTCTAAGTGAAGATTTTTATTGATATTTCATAATATTTGGAAACCGTTAGAATGTTTTCTTTTTTATTTTTAATAAACTGTCAGCGCGAAACCAACTTGTTTTTATATGAAAATTTCTCTAATCAAAAACGATCTATAGACAGCTCATCAAAATTGATGTCATGCAATAAATTTCTTAACTCCTCAATATATCACAACCTGCGCGAAATCGCAAATTTCAGGAAAGATTAACTGCCTAACAAGCTTTATGTGGAGAAAACAATTGCATTGTAGGTGAAATGACACATTTATATGTAGAAAAAATGAATTTTATCAATAATATATAAAAGTTATCGATTATTATGAAAAATCATCAAATTACATCGTAATGTCGGCATGAAAAAAATGACTGCATCTCCAAGAGTGTAAATAGTAGGGTAAAATACTTATGTAAGACCACAAGAGTGATTCCCCTTTGTAAAATCAGCCGTCATTTTGTAAACAATATTGAATACCAATTTGAGACATGAAGAACATACCTATGTAGACTGTTTCCGCACGAAGTACGTACCCAAATGTTTAAAATTTTAAAGTAGTGGTAAAAATGTGCCCTGCACAGCACATATAATTCTTTTTTTTCCCCAGAAAATTGCACTTGTCTGCGGACAACTGAAACCAGAAAAACATGCTTGTCCAACAGTCAATTTACCCGTGTCGGACGAGTCGGGCGTTGGATTTCCGCACCCCTGAATCATTTATATTCCTTGATTGGCAGTCTTTTCGGGATAATGGCACATTAGAATAGCTCAGAACTCACCAATGCATAAACAGGCATACCAAGGTATTAGACATTTTCATTCTGAAAGGTCAACTTTTTACGAATATGTCATTTTCCTGAATGCATAGCGTAATCAATATATATACATTTTTTGTTAGTCTTCACTATATTGATTCTAGACCAAATAATTGTACCATTTAATGAAATTCATCCCAGACCATGACAGAGTCACCAATCTACACCATTCTTCACAGAAAGCTACAGACGGATAACTTGTTACCAGCTTTTCTTGATATACTAGTATTTTTGTGAATCACAAATTTAAAATTTTGACTCATTGCTGAATTATTTTTGTACTTGTTGTCTTTCCATGCTTTGTTTTCCATGTACAGTACTACACTCTCTTCCACTTGTTGGCTCCAACACAACTTACAAGACTATTTCCTTTCACACTTCTTTCCACATGAAGCATGTACTTTGGTAACAGATGATTCTGTCAAATGCTGAGTGAGCTCTTCACTGGATTTCCTTCTGTCCCTTAATGAAGGGAAATTTAAAGTACTATTATGAGATGCAGAGAGTGCTTTGGATTGTTCACTGTATTTTTCTGTATTCAGCTTGCCCAGTTTTTAAAATTTGACAGCTTGAACAGTTCATTCTACAAATTCAGTTTGCTATGCCTATTGTTTGTTGACCATCGCCACATTGCCTTTTTGATACACAACTGTGAGTTTGTTTTTGTCAAAGTATGTTAACTTAGCCATTTTCAAACCTTTTCTTCTTGAGGCACCCAAGTGTTTATGGTTACCATTCAATACATCCATTTTTATTAAATTTGAATTAGTTGGGCATTTGGTTGAATTTAATTAGTACAAAGGTTTGGTCTGTGTTTTGCAACCTTCTCATAAATTATCAATAATGGTTTGGAAATCATAAAAATGCAGTTACTTTTTATTACAGCCATGATGATTGGTTTTGTTTTATTTTTTTATCTTATGTAGTGTTTTCTTCACTTAGCATCCAGGTAATTAACTTCAAAAATTATTTTCTTAGGTGGGATAACTTACAATATGTATTATTAACATTGAAATTCTTAATTGCACTTGCTCTCAATAAAGCAGGTATTTACATTATTGACTCTGAGAGAGCAAAAAGTTCACAGGAGCATTTTCAAGTATATACTCAAACTATTTGTGTATCATTAAATTGAACCTGTGACACTCTTAGATGAATGCATATAACTTGTTCTTGTTCATAGTGAAGCTCAGAGCCAAACCCAAATCTACCCAGCACCACCAAAGGAAGCTAAATCTTATTCCAGTCAGTTAAAAGGCAGTAGCCAGCCATCAATAAGTCATTAGAATATCAATTTGTTTCTAGTTTAGCCATCTGCTTAATTTCATCACTTAATGAAATTAATTAATATTACATATTGATTTGTTTTTCTAGTGTTTATAACTTTTCATTACTATATTTCATATACCCCATTCTGCCAAACATTACTTTGTTTCAGGGTCAGAAGAAATACCATAAAAGTGCAGGGAAGATATGTAAATCCAAACTGAGAATCTGTATTTAGTGAAAATAATTATTAATTTAAGAAAAAAAGAAAGTTTTCTAAACTTTTTTTTTATTTTGCCTGTGATTGTTTTGTCAGAAATGTTATTCTGTTCCATGTTGAAAGGATTTGTTTTGTAAGAATTAATTAATTAAATTTTTTATGTTTATGCAATACAGCATTTGCAGGTGATATTATACTATATGAGCAGCCCAGGCCTATCACTGACACAAGGCAGGAAACATTCCAGGACTAGTTATCCATTCATTACAGGGTCCACACACATTCACACACCTACTCACACAGTATAAAATTATCATGTTCCATAACTACTATAATTCTTATAAGGGGAAATCTGTAAGATTTAAAATAATTTGTCATTAACTAGTTTTGTTTATTATATCTTAGTTTTTTGTTCCAGGGAAGAATGACATTCTGGTTTAATTAATTCCATGAATTTTAACTAAATTAAAATGATTTGTTTCACAAATTTTTATTTGGCTTAGAACCGCTCCAGAACTGGGTTGAGTTTCTGTGTGAGTGGATGACAAGGTCACTTTATACAGTATACGCAATTTCTATTTCAGATTTTTGCTATAATACATCCTGTGGAGGATGTTAAGTTCTCAGTTAAAGCAGATGACATAATATGTATTGCCCAGGTGGAGAGGTTGCGGAATGCCCTTTTTAAACAAGTGCTTTGCCAAGGAGAAGTGTGTAAGCTTAATATTTCTCAGGGGACATTTCTTAAGCAGATGTGACCAGCACTATGAAAGTATATTACATCATTGTTTCCAGCCATTAGTCTTCTAATGCAAGTGATATCCTATTTGTTAATTATGTAGAAAACACGTATTCTGTTACTGTACTTGCATATCTTGTTTAGCTAAAATAAAATTACTTCATTTCAAACACAGGCATCATTCTTGTTTTGAATATAGACCAATAGTACTAAAATATCAACAACCAATGTGAACTTATTTTACAGGTCCATGCCTATATTATCAGTTCACTGAAGAAGGAAATGCCTGCTGTTTTTGGCAAAGAAAACAAAAAAAAGGAGTTGATAAATAGTTTGGGAGATATCTATGGTAAGATTGAGAGAGAACATCAGATCTCGCCAGGTGACTTTCCAAATCTGAAGAAAATGCAGGTAAAAGATTTTTCATGTTCCTGCAATTTTTTTTTTTTTTTTTTTTTGTATATTTCTTGTGCCTGAATTTTGGTTATTTATTTTACTCTTAAAGCATATCCTATTATTTCTTGGTTCTGGTATAGTCTAAATATGTGGCTGCATTTCCAAATAAAAATGTGCATTTTGTTTAGGTATTTTCAAGCTTAAATTTTTTTGCCCTGAGCTACATTTATTAACATTTTTTGAGATACTGGAACTTCTTAGCTATCCAAATGAGACTGGTTAATTGAATGCTATCTTATTTCATACATTCTTATTAAAAATAGTCATGATACAAATAAAAATGGGAAACAAAATGTAATCCATCCATTATCCATCCCGCTATATCCTAACTAAAGGGTCACAGGGGTCTGCTGGAGCCAATCCCAGCCAACACAGGGCGCAAGGCAAGATAAAAACCCTGGGCAGGGTGCCAGCCCACCGCCGGGCGCACACACATACACACACACACACCAAGCACACACTAGGGTCAATTTAGAATCGCCAATCCACCTAACCTGAATGTCTTTAGACTGAGGGAGGAAACCCACGCAGACATGGGGAGAACATGCAAACTCCACGCAGGGAGGACCTGGGAAGCGAACCTGGGTCTCCTAACTGCGAGGCACCAGCGCTACCCACTGTGCCACCCAAAATGTAATCTGTGAACAAAATTATTTTTTCTGAAAGCTTTGCTTAATACATTTTTTAAAATCCTGTCTACCTTGACATTAAAACAGTTGCTATGCTGTGTAATTAAAAACATAGCAGTCAGAATGTAACACAAAATGTTACATTTTACACTAATTACAAATTAAACAATATGAATGCACAGTGAATAGCAAAACTCCATGAACTACAAAGGAACCTGCATGGATAAAAATTTTGCGTTTTGAAAATTAAATTTTTTTAATCAGTTTAAAAAAAAAATCTCTCTATTATAAAAAAAAATCCTGGACAGAAACAGTAGGGCGACAAGACGTGATCTTCACGTTAAGATCACGGAAGACGCTTAAAAGACCCGCAAGACTAAAGAGATTGGCCACGGAGCGTCTCGCGGGCACCTTAAACATGAGACTTTGTGCCAAGAGATTGACCCAGGACCGTCTAGCGATGAAGTAGAACATGAGATTGTTGCAAGACATACCCTAATTAAAACCAAATAAGAGCACGGGCAGCAACACACTCAGTCGTGTTTTGGCTTTGAGCACACACAGATCCAGGGCTCTTAGCGCATATAAAGCTTATAAGGACAATACGTTATGAATGAAACGTAGACGACTAAGTGAAGAAGAAAGCAGCGTGGGAAAAGAGACTCAAAAGCGTTGGGGAGACAAAAAAGAAAAAGAATAATCTACTATATGTGCAAATTCAGAAAATAAGGAAAGTAATTATCAGCCCAGAACAAGTGGAATTGAAAAACAAGCGCGTCCAATCCGGACGTTGACATTATATACATGCAGAGCAGGTTAGAGATTATGAAAGCAGTGGAATTCGAAAGGATCAAAAAAAAAAAGTTGGTGAGATACATATGTGGAGAAACTTAAAGAATATGAAAGTAGGAAAATTAGAAAGTATAAAAAAAAGAAAGTAAAGATCGCAGTAGCACAAAAAAACGGAAATTATTACTCGATAAAGAGAAAATAATCACCATGGACTAGGTGTCATTGAAAAAAGCAGGATAAAGCGAGATCAGAAATAAAAGACAGAGTAGAAAACAAAGTAAAATGTCATAAAGAGGTTAAAAGACAATGGGGCCAAACACATGCAGAGCAGGTTAGAGATAATGAAATCTGGAATTCAAAAGACTCAAAGAAATCGTGGCGCGAAACACATGCAGAGCAAGATACAGAATATGAAAGCAGAAAAAAATGACAGTGTCAAAACAAAGAAAGTAAACATCACATTAGCACAAAGAAAGAGAAATTATTACTCGGAGAAATAACGAAAAGGTGAATAGAGCTTGAATATATGGACACAGGTGATATGTCAGAAGTATGTAAATATTGTAAGGCTTTGAAGTCAAGAGAATTTCAAAAACTGAGTTTACCTCACATGCAAATATTGCCTACTTTGCAAAGCAAAATTAGTAACTGCTGATGATGTAGAGCGTCTTGTCTGTGCTGAAATTCCAAACAGAGAAACCTATCCTGAATTATGATACAGAGTCATTAAACACATGTCTCACTGACCTCATTAAAAAGATTCAGCATGTTGGGACTCGAAAGATTCCAAATATTGTTTTTACAGAAGCTCTGAAATAAAATTGAAACTAATGAAATAGGAACGATTCAAAGAAAAGAAAAATCGTAAAAGTGTGTACCGGGAAAAACAAAAACGGGGTTTGGCGAGCGAAGCTCCCTAGTAATATTAAAAAATAAAATTAAAAAATGGTCTTTAGGCCCAGATTCCACTGTTAACCAGGTCTGCTGCATGCTCAAATGGATAGACAAACAGCGAAATTTAAAGCTGAACTTAATGAAGATTAAATGTCATGATGGGACTGGGCCATCAGTGAGCCCCAAACACGAAAACACCAGCACAGTCCCGGGGTCAAATAATTGAAGGTTTATAACCAGAATGACTTCCAAAAGTAGCATAAGCACAAATCACAGGTACTCTCTCTTTTCACTACTGCACTGCCCTCCTCTGGTCGAGTGTTGCTTCATGTCCTCCCATCTCCGACTTGCTTGGATAAGTGAGTTCAGTTCCTATAATTAAAGACCTGGGAATACTTCCGGTGCCAGGGCCACTGCCCGATGGAAGTACTACCGCGTTATACAGATGTCCCATTGATTGAGGGGCACATCTCCCGACATCGCTCACTTGCAGCACCCATGGTCTCCAGCAGGGCTGTGTTGCCGGACTACATATCCCTTCTGGTTCCCAAATGGGTGCCAATACATAAGGCTGCTGCCATGTAGCATCCTGGGGGAATAAAGAGTTCCCGGCGAAGTCTTCTTCTTGTGGGTTGTCCGTTCATCACTTCTGTCCATCTCTTCTGGGTTTGGCTCCTTCCTATTGATACCCATCAACCTACTCAGAGCTTCCTGTACAGGTAAGGAACCATCCCCTTTTCTGGTTGGAATGCCCGCCCATCCAACCCTTGTGGCACTGACAGTGTTTTTAAAGGTTTTATGATTGGCTATTTCACATTCAGAAAAATAAGGAAAGGGAAAAGACTTAATTGCCATACTTAAGTTTTTGAAAAATATAACATTGAAAAGCTCATTAACAAAATTAACGTGCTGTGCTACAATAATGATAAATCAGTCTTAATTTACTTTTGCGGAAAAATTGGAGGATTTTAAAGTTGGGTCTAAATGTAATTAAAAAAAAATGGAATTTGGTAAGTGGCAGTTTTAGTAAGAATTAAAAAATGTGTTTGGTATTTTTGAAGTCAAAATTATTTTTCAAGATTGTCGAATACAATATTTTGCCCTGGCAACCTGGCTTATATCTATGTAAATTACATATCTCGGAGGTGACAGCTTCACAACTTTCTCCAAAACAACATCACTGTTTATACCAAAATTTCCAATTTATGAATCGGCATCTGATATCCCTCTGACACATTTTATACAAAGGTTGTTCTCACTGCCTTTACATTTCTGCAACTTTTATTCACCCATTTCTGATAATCTACTCATCACCATGCAGTCATCTCTTCCATACTTTTGCCGCAAACCGTCACCTTCATCTACCATGATGTAATTTGCTTGCAAACTAGCTTTCCTTTTCAGAATCTTTTCCTTTAGTTCTGGTTCACTTTTTCATTTTACTACAAGATCATTAGTGTACAAGAGTTCCCAAGCACTTCTCTGGTCACATCTTTAGTCACTATCACAAAAGGCAAAAGACTCATAATGAATCCCAGGTACAGCTTCACCTTCACCTCAGATGTTTTACTATCTCCGTCTGTGGTCATTATTATACATTTACAGTTGCATTATAATGTCAGAGGACCCAGTAAGGGTCCTATAATCTATGATTATAATTGTGAATTTCCCCTAGGGGATTATTAAAGTATCTATCTATCGATCTATCGATCTGATCTGATCTGATCATCTAAAATTTGATTTCTTTTATTTGGTTGAGACCTGCCAGCAACCTGAGGATTTTATACAATTTAATCAGTGTTGCCCACCTAGGGTTTGTTTACATCTTGCAACCTCGATCTTCTGAAAAACACACAAAGCAATGTTTTTACACAAAAAGTAACATAAAATGCCTGTTGTTGATGGTCGTAGTGCACTGATATCTGATTTGTACCTCTTGTCACTGTAAGTGGTGGGCTTACCAGGTGAATGTTGCCATACTCATGTCGGCTACACCATCTTGCTCAGCACCACTCTCAGCTGATTCTTGTACCTCACATTCATTTTCAATCAATTGTATCAAATTAGAATCTGACAAGCCAGGGTCCAATTCAGCGATAAAGGGCAAAACATCGTCCATTCAGTATTTTCGATCTTGCACCATTTTACCATCATTTCCTTCTTTCTACTCACATGAGTGCAGGGAATCTCGGTCAAACCAGTGAATCTAACATTCCTTCTAGTAAAGAGCGTACAACGAAAACATAACGTTGGGTTTCACCACCGTTTACAGTTGATTAACCCCGTCAACCCCTCCTTTGGACAAAAGTTGACATCCGCGCTGAAAGAGTTAAAGTGGTTTCACTGTCCTTGCCGATGAATGCTTCTTATGAATCGGTAGCTGTAAAAATTAATGGTTCTACACCTACAGTGCTGGTTACTATATAGCAACCATCCAAATTTAGTGATGATTTTTGGCTGAATTTTCTACTTTATCGACTTTGTTGTGTGCACTTTCTCCTAATGTTATTCTGGTGTGTGATTTTAATATTCATATGGATAATATTAACTGCCCATATACAAAGGATTTTATGAGGAATGTTCAAAGAGTTTCCACAATTTTATATTTTCGTTGGAAACGGTGAAGGTGGGACGAGTAGTAATTGGGCATTAAAAAGTTGGTACGATGCTGGGAAAATTGCATTGCCAATGAACGTGACTATGTAGAAAAGTGATGAAATTTGTTTTTGAAATTCTTAATAAATAGAGTTAAAAAAAAAAGTGCAGAAACTTTTTGAACGTCCTTTGTATGTCTTACCTTGATAGTTTTGGTATACAACAAATTGTAAATTTCCCAACTCGCTCCAGAGGCTACACTTTTGATATTGTATGCTGCTCTGGCATTGCCCCCTGTAGTTGTAAAACATATGATTTATGTATATCCGGCAATAAATTAGTTTCATTTAGTGTTAATCTGCCATTATTCAAACCTTAACAACCATATCTGTTAACGTAACATAAAAAATATAAATATCTCTGCTTTGACTACGGCAATTGATAACTTTACCCGCATTGAAGATTTTTTTACTCCAGATGAATTGGTTTCTTCCTACAATGATAGACTTCATAGTCTTTTGGACACATTTGTACCTCTAAAAACCTGGACTGCTTTCTTTACATACTCTGCTCCCTGGTTCAATCCTGAGCTTTGGCAGCTTAGAATATCTCTATAAAAAAACTGGACTCACTGTGCACATAGAAATGTATCATGAGCACATTTGTCTGTACAAAGATGCGCTATCTGCAGCTAAAACTCCTTATTGTTCTAAACAAATCATGTCTGTGTAATAAAAACCTTGTTTAACACTATTAACAGAATTCTGGCACCTCCTGATATAATTCCATCTCATATGTGTATCACTGCTACATGTTATGCATTAATGACCTTTTTAAAACCAAAATTGATAACATTTATCAACAACTAGCATCATCAATATATTTACCATGCGATTCTTCTCTAAATATTTCAACTGAGCTTCCTTTTACTTATCTATCAACTTTTGATTTGCTCACTGAAGTGGAAATTTATTCATAAATCTAGATCTGCCACTTGTCAACTGGATCCCATGCCTACTTGATTGGCAAAAACCTGCTGGCCTTTACTTTCTTCACTCATAACTGAAATCATTCAGTCCTCTCTCAGATCTGGTTTTGTTTCTTTATCCCTCAAATCAGCTGTAATAATTTCAATTTTAAAGAAACCTGGTGCTGACCTCGATAACTAAAATAATTATCGTCCTATATCAAATCTGCCATTCATTTCCAAAATTCTTGAAAAAGACTGTCCAAGGGCTCAGTGATACCCTGATCCAGATCTGTTAGGAGATCCCCCAGGATACCATCCTTCGTCTCATTAGGAGCATGTCCCGACGTTGTCAGGCACATATACAAGCACGTGGGGGCCATACAAATTACTGAGTACGATTTTGAGTTACTGCAATTAAATTTCAGCAAAACGGACTAGCCACTTTGACTTTTGGGTGTCTTTGAATTCAGCCCTCTGTAGGTTGATAGTTTTCATTTCCATCAAACGATGTGGCATCCTTTCATTCTTAACACATTACCCAGTCCATATCAGTATAGATATCCAGCATGATTGTTTTTCCTATTGAGATGTGATGTGTTTTCAAAGTGTTCCTTTAATTTTTTGAGCAGTTATTTTCAACCTGAGTGACTGCTGTCTTAACTAAATAAACAAAACCTCATCTTGTCTATACTGTAGTATATCTGACATGAAAAATCAGAAGGAAAGGAAACAAAATTTGATCTGTACTTAATGGAATAAGAAATTAAACGAATCATATAAAAACCTTCTTTTTTCATTTATGTATTATCAATAAGTTTTTTATTCCATGGCACAAAATTACTTTAAATTTTGAAGGTTTCTGTATCTTAAAGTGTTCATTTTATGCAGTATATGTAGTAGAAGCTCATTATTCCTTAACTCCAAATAACAGAATAGTTAAAAACAATTTTGTATAGTAACCATTGCATATATGCCAATAGCTGTTAGTAACTTCTTAGGGATATTTAATAAAATTTTAAAAATGTACTTAAAAGTCATACTTCTATAAAGTCAAGTCAAGTTGGGGAGCATGCACTGGTGCAGTGCGTTGCCGCACCCACTACACGACGAAACAACTCAGGATCCTGGTTTGCAGCCCCCTCCCCCCAGAAGGGCAGACACTCGGTCCAGTCCCACCCACTGGAAATGACCCTCTATCTGCCGCATTCAGGTGTTACGTGGGTGACCCCTTGGCCTGGTCCAGCCACTCAGGTTCCCAAAAATGAGGATCACCCTTGGGAAAACGCCCCACATGGCGGTAGTGCCATAACTGATGCTCCCTCACAATGCAGGTAATATTTCTTATTCGGGACTCCATAAGCAACTGCTCATTTGAAACAAAGTCAAACCAACGGTACTCAAGGATTTTCCGGAGAGTCAGTACCAAAGGAGTCCAGTCTTCGTCTCAGGTTACTGGATAGCGTCCATGTCTCACAATCATATAGCAAGACAGGAAGCACCAGGACTCTAAAGACTTGGACCTTCGTCCTTTTGCATAGATATCAGGAGTGCCACACACCTTCTTTCCAGCAACCTCATGACCCCCCCCCCCCCCATGCTCTCCAAATCCGTCTGCTAACTTCATAAGAAGAGTCAACAGAGACATAAATGTCACTGCCAAGGTAAATAAACCACTCGACAAGGTCGACATTCTCTCTGCAAACAGATACACTGCTGATGGCTGTGCCCAAGAGGTCATTAAAGACCTGGATCTTGGTTTTTATCCGGGACACTCACAAGCCCAGACACTCGGACTCCTTGCTCAGTCTCTCGAGTGCCCCGATCAGAGCCTCCATTAACTCCGCGAAGATCACAGCATCATCAGCAAAGTCAAGATCCATGAATCTTTCTTCGCCAACAAATGCCCCACAGCTGCTGGACCCCACGACCTTGCCCAACACCCAGTCCATACAAGCACTGAACAGAGTAGGAGCAAGAACACACCCCTGACAAACCCCAGAATCAACTGGGAAGAACACAAAGGTTCTGCCTCCACTCTGCACAGCATTCACAGTACCAGTGTACAGGCCAGCCATGATATCTAGCAATCTCGAGGGGATCCTGCGAACCCTCAGGATGTCCCACAGGGCATCTCGATCAGCTGAGTCGAACGCTTTGCGAAAATCAACAAAGGCTGCAAAGAAACTCCTCCGATATTTGCGTTTGCACTCCATGAGAACCCTCAGTGCCAGGATGCGGTCGATGGTAGACTTCTTAGGCATAAAACCAGACTGTTCCGGTCGCTGGTAGGTGAGCAAGTGATCATGGATCCTATTGAGGGCGACCCTAGCAAGGACCTTACCCGGCACCGAGAGCAGTGTTATCCCCCTGTAGTTGCTGCAATCTAGGCAATCACCCTTCCCTTTCCAGATAGGGATGACAAGTCCCGTTTTCCAGTCAGTTGGGATGATGCACGTCTCCCAAATGGAAGCAAAGATTGCTTGCAATGCCAGGACGACAGCCTTACCACCAGCCTGGAGAAATTCACCCCGGATACCACAGATTCCTGCAGCCATTCCCCACCTCAGCTTGTTCACCACCTGTGCAATCTCAGTGAGATTGGGTGGTTCACAGCTAATTGGAGGATCGGCCTCAAGAACCATGGACCCAGAGATATCCAACATCCTAGCCGGAGGATCAGCTTTGAACAACTGCTCAAAGTAGCCAGCCTAGCGGGTCACAACTGCAGTGTCATCCGTAAGGAGCGTTCCATCAGCATTAAAAAGCATTAACATATATTGTAAAAGTTTCCATGAAAATGTAAATGGCACGTTGCATATAATCTAGAAGGATGCACAATGGTTAACATTGCTGTTTAACATTATAGGCAACATTATTCAAATCTTCTAGGGCAGGTCCATTGTGTGATGTTTGTACATTCTGATTGATTCTGAGTTTGGTTTCTCCAGGCGCTGTACATCAGAAAGAAGTGCACGTTATTTGAACTGGCTATTCCATGTTAGCTGCTCTGGGGTATTGGCAAAAGTAATTTTGAATTTTCAAATATAATAACAGTGTCTGTTGGTATGCATTTTTGTTAGATCTTTAATCTCAATATCAATGACTCTTTCATTTTCTGCTAGAGCACTAGAGACAACATATTGTCAATTTTAATGCACCAAAAGCCAAACTTTGTGATGTTTTTTTTTTCTTTCTTATAAAATTAAACAACCTTGGACTCAATCACACTATATTTACAGGTCACAGAACCAGGTCAGGTCATGTTATGGAGCATGCTCTAGTACAGCTCGTTGCCATACCCATCACACGATGAAACAGCTCGGGATCCTGGTCGGCAACCCACTAGGCAGACGTATGGTCCAGTCCCACCCTTCAGAAATGACCATCTGTCTGCCACAGGTGTTATGTGGGCGTCCCCTTGGCCTGGTTCTGCCACTTGGGTCCTCAACAATGAGGATCCTGTGAGCCGGATCACCCTCGGGGAATCGCACCACATGGCCATAGTGTTGTAACTGACACCACTCACAATGTAGGTAATGTGCCTCATTTGGGACTCTGTGAGCAACCACTCTTTCGACACAATGTCAAAACCAGCGATACCCAAGGATTCTCCAAAGAGACACAGCACCGAAGGAGTCCAGTCTTCATCTTAGGTCACTGGATAGCATCCGTGTCTCGCAACCATATAGCAAGACTGGAAGCACTAGGACTCGAGACTTGGACCTTCTTCCTTTTGCATAGATATCAGGAGCACTATACACCTTTTTCCAGTGACCTCGTGACCCCCACCCCTGCTCTCCCAGTTTGTCTACTGACATCATAGGAAGAGTCACCAGAAACATGAACGTTGCTGCCGAGATAAGTAAACCTCTTGACAAGGTCGACACTTTCTCCATAGACAGACACACTGCTGATGGCTGTGCCCAAGAGGTCGTTAAAGGCCTGTCCTCTTTTTATTTAATGCAGAAGTGAGGCTTTCTTCGCCAAATGGAAAAGAACAAAGGAATGAATGTACTTTATTACTTTTAATATTGCCTTACGCATTTTTGTTAGTTTGCATAAGTATGAATGTATAGTATAAATTACTGATTTGTAGTGCAAGAGTTTAATTGTAAAATATATTCATTATATTTCCGTCAGAAATTATTCAATAAATATTTTTTAATAGAATGTTTTAATGTGTAGGTTTTTCATTTCTGAGGAAAATGTTTGCAGTCAAACCTTGCTAAATGTTGTATACTTCAAATGATTCTGAGTATTTTGTCAATTCTTATGTTATTCATTTTGGATAAATGGCTTTCTAAAATGTATACATGATTTTTTTAATGTATTTCTTGCTGCATCTTGTTAAAATGCCCATTTTCCATCACTGTGCTATTTTAAGCTATGTAAGCAGTCCTACAGTGAAGAGCATTGTGACCTAATCAAATGTATCAAATATCCAGAATAATCCCTTATGTGGAGCACACTAGTCCTGGACATTCCACATAAATGACCTTCTACTGTATTTTTGTAACTGTGTGGTCCCATGGTGTTTATAATTTATAATTTTATATTTTAAATAAATAATAAAAATGGAAACAGTATTCTTTATTGCATGTTTTCTCAAACAGTCCGGTCCCAAGGCAATGTGGTGGCTCATTTGTTAACGTTTCTGCATTCTAAAGAGGTGCTTGTTAGGTTAGTTGGCAGCTTGACTCTGTCCCCATGTATAGTAAGTGAGTGTGGCTTTGTGCATAAGTAGTTGATTCTGACATTGAACCAAATGCCAATGAGTGTGGTTTAATTAATGTGCCCTGTGAAGGGCTGTTAATGTATCCAGGATTAGTTTCTGCATTGCCCTGGATAGGCCACTCTTCCACTATCTGTTAACTGAATGCGCTTGCTCCAGTTTAACAGCCGGATAGCACCCTTTCAAAGATACAAGTCTCAAGAAAATGTGTATTTAGTAGACTTTCATGGATTGTCAAAATGAATTTGGAAAATTAAAGCAATAACTTGTTTTAATATGGTACCTGAAAAAATTTCAGGGAATAAGCTGAAATCTCATTTTGTAGCAGTGAGCATTTTCTTTTAAATTGGTTATTGCAGAGAAACTGCAATAGTTTTCATTTTGTAATTTTTTGCCTAGTCCTTATTTCTAATATTTCTCTGTGTTTTCTTCTAGGAAATGCTGCAGGCTCATGATCTGAACAAGTTCCAGCCTCTAAAGACTAAACTTCTTGACACAGTAGATGACATGCTTGCTCATGACATAGCCCATCTTATGGTACTAGTACGACAGGAAGAGACTCAGAAGCCTAACCAAGTTGTGAAGGGTGGAGCCTTTGAGGGAACAATGAATGGTCCATTTGGTCATGGTTATGGTGAGGGGGCAGGTGAAGGCATCGATGAAGTTGAGTGGGTTGTTTCCAGAGACAAACCCATGTATGATGAGATTTTTTACACCTTGTCTCCTGTCAATGGAAAAGTCACTGGTGCAAATGCTAAAAAAGAAATGATCAAATCCAAGCTGCCCAATACTGTTTTGGGTAAAATTTGGAAGTTAGCAGATATAGATAAAGACGGTATGTTAGACGATGAAGAGTTTGCTTTGGCTAATCATCTTATTAAAGTAAAATTGGAGGGTCATGAGCTTCCTAGTGATCTGCCTTCCCATCTTATACCACCCTCTAAGAGAAAAATGGCAGAGTAAAGAAAAGAGTAGAGGATCAAATTTCAAGGTTAGCAAACTTCTTCATGAAGATTTCATCACATTTTGAAACAAATCTATTGTTGATCATTCAAGTACTTGGCGCTATGTAGCACGATTTTTTTTAATACAGTATTAAAGAAAAATTTGTGTTTCCTGACAAACTCAGTTAAAATAATGTATTTTATTTTATATCTGATCAGTAGTAGATTTTATTTGGGGACGCAGGGAGTATTCAAAATGTTTTGAGTTTTGATTGTTTCGTATACAGCCTTGGTAAGCCTTTCAATGATTATACTTTGACAAAATACCTGGCCTGCTTTCAACAAAGTGCAGAGGAGTTTTATTAGCTGTATTTATGATATCTGCAGGAACATAATTAAGTCTTAAAAGTTCAATTCATGAACAACTTATTGCTCATATTAATATATATTAATATATAATTTGTATATGCATATGCTCATATTAAGCATATTGTGCTAGGAATTAGAATGTCAATATCATTTAACATTAACTTTAGATATACATACATTTTTTTAATACTCCTGACTGACATAACAAATATAAAATGAATGTAATATTGTTAGTATTACATTAAATAGATAAATAAAATTATTGTAGTTTGTCACTCAAAATAAAAACTTAGAAACACCCTACATACTTTAGTTCTTCATGACACAGTGTTGACCCAAAAAACATTTTATTAAATGTATTGTTTTCTCTTCACCAATGATTATAAGGTTGAAAAATCTGGGAAGGATGTATTTGCTGTTAAGTGGGTCAGTCAATAGATTTTTAAGCTCTTCCCTCAAATTCTCAGATTTTCTTTTATACTATACAAAAGGGGCATAATACATTTTGTAAGATAACCAATCTTTTGAAAATGTAGTTTGTTTCTTTAATTATTAGATGATTGAAATATGTCTGCAGCAATTACAGTACAACTATTGAAATATGTTAAGTTACTGTGTTAGTCTGCAAGAAGCAACGTTTGTAAGGGAAGTAGTAAGGCATTATATTTCCTTTTGCAGTTTTCACCTAATTCTTTTATGCATAGCAAGGCATGATGGAAAAGATCCAAAGATATAAACTTTATTTTGTACAAGTCCTGTTCATTATTATTGTTATAGTAAATGTGATACATTTATTGATGCTCTGATTTATTCTCCTGCATCCAAAAAACTATTCCAGTCATGATATAAGAGAAGTCATCTAAAAGCAGTTTCTGTATTGTGTGCATACAAAATACAGCTTTTCGGTTGCATTGTATACTATTTAAGATTGTATTTTACAAGTAAAACAAAATTGGTATTCCACTTTACTTATTACATTTGGCATATAAAGCTGAAATTGAAAGCAGAAAATTGAGAAATGCTGCAGTTTAAAATCAAAAGATATCATTTTTTGTTAATATTGCTAGTTTTGCAACTTGATCACTAAAGGAGCTAATAATATGTATGGCATCCTTTTAGATTATATTAAAGAATACACTCTATCAAAAAAAAAGCAATATGAATTAAAATTACTTTGTCAAAAAAATGTTTTTGAAATTAACTGCATATTGTATTATTCTAACCTTATACTAAAAGTACATAATTCAAGCAGTAAAATTTGTATTTCAGTCATAATTCTTATATAAAACTAATTTATTTAGCACACAGCAATTTCCTTGCACTTTCATGTTTATAGAAATTTCAGTTACTGACACTGGAAATTGAAATCTGTATGTGTGCTCAGAATCTAAAACTTTACAAGAATGCAAATCTGCAATAGAGGCTTCAGTACCAGAAAAACTACAGAGTCTGTTTAATATTGTACATTTACATGTCCTGTTCATTTAAGCATGTGCTAGTGTTGTACATAACATTTTAAAATCTGTATGCTTTTTTGTGTATTATGTGCATTATGTAATTTGTACAACATTTGTTTCATGTATCTCATTTTGTTCAAATATATATTTAAAACACACCTCTAATTTAAATAAACTAATCTGTTATCAACTTCTATCTTCTTAGATTTTAAAATGTGAGATGTTATATATTGTAATTATTCATGAATCCTATCATTAACAAAATGATATACATTGTGATTGCTTGCCATGAACAATTATATAATTTCTTGTTTTAATTGTTTATTATTTATTTTCTTAGAGGCTTTCTTTTTAAAACTGAATGATGTACTAGTATATAATTTATTTTATGTTTATTGCCCTGACAGTGCATGATTTATTCATTTCCTTAGAGGTTTTCTCTTTAAAACTGAATGATTTACTAGTATGTAATTTATTTTACATTTATTGCCTTGACAGTGTGTGATTGATGAGTGTACTATTCCTTAGTAAAGTATCTTCACACTGTGAAGATACTGAATTAGCACCAAAATATTTCCTAAAATTTTAATAGAATTCAAGATAGAACTTGACTGAACCACTCATATTTGTTCGCCTTTTTCATTGCTTCTGTTGTATACTTGGGCTTATTATTTTGAGGAAATGCAAATAAGGCAGTATACAGACTCAAACAGATTTTCTTTTAGAATGTTTTTGTGTCTGTTGTTCAGTCCATTCAAGCAAGTACTCAGTCTTTCTTGATGAAAACCGTCTTCACAGTATAAAAAAAAATAATGTCAACAAAGTACTATATGGTAAGTATAGTTTTGATTTATAACCTGTGTTAATTTTTCATCCAGAGAACAACATCAGTTTTTGTTTCATCAAGTCAGATTCTTGTTAAATGCTTTCTAAACCTAACCCTTTTCAAACATGCCTATTCTACCTTTAAAGATTGGTCATAGAGATTATTTTGTGGATCTCTGCAGGTATTTTGCCATTGTGGTTGTGGAAATTAGTAAATGGATTAGATTAATACTGTGCTGGCATATGTTGAAAATAAATAAAAATAAATTCATATAATTGATCTGAAATTGTTTTTAGAGTAGTTATACCGATAACACTTAAGTTTAGGTACTGCAAAAAATGCATCTACTCATTTGCTGTTAGTAATAACACCTTGACAATCACTTCTTTAGGTCTTTGTAACACTTATGAACCATCAGTAAAGTGTTTATTCATCACTGCATTGTGACCTAATAATAGAACAAGTGTGAGGTGGTTTAACAAAGTCACATTTCTCTTGATATTATATTTAGTGTAAGATAGGTTATCCATCTCTATGCAGTGTGGCATATTAATATGATGGTTAAATTACTTGTTAATATGAAGGATTTACCTATGTTTTATAAGTGTTATGATGACCAAAAGACGCTATTGTTCAAGTCTTGTTATATTATGAAAGGTATTTTCTGCAAAAAAGAAAATTAAAATTAAAATCATAAAATGAAAATGCAGTCTCTTCTTGTTGTTTTCATTTTCAAATTCTACACACAAGAATGCTACAAAAATTAAAAATAAACTTTAAGAACATCTATCATTCAACCCGCTATATCCTAACTACAGGGTGGGGAGGGGCTTGCTGGAGCCAATCCCAGGCGCAAGGCAGGAAACAAACCATGGGCAGTGCGCCAGCGCACCGCAGGGCACATACAAACCCAGCACACACTAGGGACAATTTAGGATTGCAAATACACCCAACCTCCATGTCTTTGGACTGTGGGAGGAAACTGGAGCACCCGGAGGAAACCCACGCAGACATGGGGAGAACATGCAAACTCCATGCAGAGAGGACCCGGGAAGCGAACCCGGGTCTCCTAACTGCAAGGCAGCAGCAGAGCCACTGTGCTGCTCAACTTTAAGAACAGCATTTGGTATTTCATTTTCAACCTGAACAACAGTGAAGCTCCAAAAAAGAACAAAGTAAGACGCAAATAAGCACTGGCACCACCTGCTGCTCATTGAATTTTCATTTTTCACATAGCGTTTTCATTTTCATGTCGTCAACATACAGAAGAGCGTGGGTCAATGAGCTAAACATTTTAATGCTTTCATATTTTTGGAAAAATTGCTTTAAGTATTTGTGATAGTGTGTGTTATTGGGCAAAGTACAGTACAAAAATGGACTGATTTTTTGTCTCTAGAAAAGTGTGCAAGGAGCTAGAACTATAATGTATTTAACTCACCTGAAGTATAATTTATTCAGGAAGGATGAACAATACAGGAAGCTGTGTGGTATTTTACTGGCGAATGTCAAATAAAACTTTTTGGAAAATCCTAGTAAATAACCTTATAACAATAAAGGAAAATATTTTCATTACAGAGCCCAGATATCAGTTTTCTACTAAATGGCCCAGGTAAAAGGTACATTTTGGCACCTTTACATGAACACATAGATGCCAGTTATGATACATAACAGACAGGCACAATTCATGATTCATATTACTTGAAAGCCTGATTCTCATCAATTCACTGAACTGTTGCAATTCAAATTTTACATTTACATAGAGCTGGAGCATAAGCATACTCTGGCAGAATTTCTTATGTACCTTATGTGCACTGTTATATAAATACATATATAATTGTTATTTAATAAAGCTGTAAATCTCATAATTATTTTTGTAATAGAATTTTGTTTTCCACCCCCATTCCCCTTTGCTCTGCGTTTGAGTAATATAAATGACTTGGTATTGGGAGAATGGGTACAGCACAGGAATTTAAATTTAGTACTTAGAATTTTGTACAGAACAGCCACACAAGTTAAAAAACAGGAATCTCTTATCAATTCCCAGTACAAAATGTATTTTCCTACTGAGCTAAATTTGGTGGTGTTCTTTTTTCAAAAGCAGTTTAAGCATGATTTATTAATGCCAGTCAGACTTCTGACCAATGGGAACAAGGAGTGGGAGACATCAAGGATATGAGCATTTCTTAAATAATGTATCTACAAATACACAATGCAGTGTCAAGTCAAGGCTCCTTCCTATTATCTTGGCCACAGAAACACTCCCTTGTTTGTTCCAGTTTAAAAGGAAGTTAAAAAATGCATCACTTTTGCATTTAACAAGATAAATGGGAGAACCTAAGTAAACTTGGGGAAAGACCATTACTTTTAATCCACAAAAGTTAATTGCTTATATTGTTTTCAAAATCTGGACCATTTTAAACCAAGCCTAAAGTTGGACTGTGATTTAAAGTGTTCTTCACATAAACTGAGTGATCTACTGAGTTAAATAAACATATACATTTTGAACAATCAGAAACATTGAGATGAAAAAAGGCAAGGTGAAATTGCAAGAGCTAATGCTTATTTTCAAATATGTATTTTGTGTATTCCTAATTAGAAAAATAGACACTTTGGCAGTTTCTAGGAGAAACTGCACTGTAACAGCATACAACACTCAAAATACTCTTTGTATCTAGTTTATATGTGTGCAGCCCAGTTCATATTTCCATCTAGGTACGCCCTGGTTATTTATGTCTTAGCCAGTTCTACCTCAATATATATAGATGTAGACCATAGTCCAGAAAACGTTTTTCTTTCTGAAGTCCAACTAACACTAAATAATGCTCTCTGACAGATATTAAGGATTGCCCATCTGATCAGGAAAAAGTACTCTATCTATCTATCTGTATATATATATATATATATATATATATATATATATATAATTTTTTTAACTAAAGCTAGCTTATAATTTCATGAACATCTCTAGAAAATTTGCTCAAATGTCATTGCTTATAGATGGCATCACATGGTTTCATATAACTGAGGGGCCTTTTTCATAGCAGTCATATTTACATGAAATAGTAATTAAAGCACAGCTGTAAGTAATAACAGTAGTTAGGGTTTCATTTATGCTACACTGAAATTGAACAGAAGCTTTGTTAATGTCATTAGTGACACCTGTGCTTGCCATACTATTTCATGTCAAAATGGCTGCTGTGAAAAGGGCCCATTCCAATGTGGCTTATAAATGCCAATAATCTGGTAGAGATAAAAGAATTGTCTTTGCTGCAGCACCCTTAATTTTCACAATGGCTTTGGCAGAGAAGTTGTTTAGACTTGATCAGAAATCTTGTTGTGACCCTTTCAAATGTCATCTCAAGAAGATAACCTGCGCTTTAAGAAATGTACCTGAGACAGCAATACAGGATCACCCAAGTTTTAATTTAAGGGCATGTCAGCGCATCTGCAAAAATTGCTGTGTAAGACTATCAAAGCTCACACCTAAGAACCAACAAATCTGTCCGTCTGACTCTTCCAAGTAGTGACTTGGCAGACCCTCCTGATCCTGAATCTATGCCTGGTCTCTCAACATCTGGAGATGAAGGTACATTGGCTAGGATGTGTTATAGAAGCTATGCCTAATGGACCATCTCCAATATACAACGGCACTGTGTTTTACATTTAGTCTTTTAGTTTTCAAATATAATATCTTGGCCCATGGCATTTGTGCAGTTAATTAACATCTGTAAAGTGTCTCAGTTTTTGTCATGTACATTGTAAAAGCCTTGTGTCCTCTGTAGGAATAGTTGCTGCCTTGCACACAGTGCTGCTGTCATATAATTCCTTCTTACACTATAATGAAAAAATGGGTTGGATGATAAATGTTCTTAAAGTTTATTTTTAATTTTTTTTGCATTCTTGTATGTAGAATTTGAAAATGAAATTAACAAGAAGAGACTGCATTTTCAGATATTTTCATTCAACTTTCTGAATGCTATAGCAATTTAAATAAATATTCAATTTTATTCTAAACACCAGAAACTATTAGAAATCCTGGATGATCTGAATTCCTGACTACTATTCAAGTCCCAGGAAGTTTAAACCACATTTGCCTAGAGGTATTATTTTCAAGTCATTTAAAACTTGTAAAGTTTTCATGTTATCTAAGTCCTTTTTTTAGAACATCAGATCACTGGAAGGAGGAAATTGAAGCTAAAAGTATGCATGCCCTTGGCTTTTGTATACATTGTTGGTTGAATCCCATCCATAATGAAATCCCTTTAGTGTATTGTTGTTAAGCTCAATTTCACTTATGCTTTAAAATAAATGCAGACTTTTTATGACTATCAGAAATGTACGTTGAACACAATACATAATATGCAAACATTACTGGTGAAAGCTTATGCAATCTATACCAAGAAGTATATGAATGCTGGCTATGTATATGTACAGCATGGTTTTAAGTGCAAATTGTAACTTCCCTGTGTCTGTTGCATTCTGAAATGAATAAAGGCACAGGCAAATAATTATGTTTAATTTGACTAGAAGATGTCTCATAATAGGCCCATTATTTATGATAACGCAGTCATTTCATGGCAGAAGAACATCCATTAAATGAAGAAACAGAAAATAGGAATAACTTGCTAACTACTCATTAAAACAGTGACTGCAGAAAATTAAAATGCAATATAAAAAAAAGTGTGAACAACCTCAGGCACATTTCAAACAGAGTATGTGACTTTAAATTAGTTTGCGTTTAGTCCTATATTTAAAATGAGATTAATGGAATAATCGAATACTGGAAGATAGAACATTTAACTTTTTGGTTGCTCAGAAACTAAAAGCACAGCCATTTCTGAGTTTACAGATATGAAATGTGATTCTGAAAACGGCTCTATGCTTCACCAGAAAGCAGTGAAGTGATTTGAACACTGGAGTTTTACAGTCATGATCATAGCCTGAGTGCTGAATACACACTAAAGTGACCTCTTGAAGCCCATCCATTTTTGTTGGAATAACATCTTTCCAACTTCACCATCTTATAGTTTCTACAGAGTATACCTATGATTCCAAATACATAATTCTCCTTTAAAAATAAAACTAGTAAGTGTCTTTTATGTTAAGTTTACATTGCAGTCATAGATGTATGTGGGCAAATAATAGTGAACACTAATAATCCAGGCACATTTTAAATAGACATTAGTACAGCATTATTTCCAGGCAGATGCTAAATCAAATTAAATGGTTAATCCCTAGTTATTGGTACAGGTTAATTCCAAAATAGAATTTTCATTTTAAACTCCCCATTAGGTTCCAAATTTAAGAGGAAATACTGTACCTCAGTACAATTCATTTGTTTAATGGAGTGAAATTAGCCGATAGTGGCATTGCCTGCTGTCCCAAGAGAACTGCACTGAATCATGCTGCTGTAGCAGGAAATTTTTGAATGAACCATGAATTGTGACTTTACTGTTTAAGAGTTAATTTAATAAACTTAGTCTAGTAATTGTCATGCCTAACTAATGTTATGATAAAAATATTTAAGTATATACTATTATGCAGATTAAGATTAATGAAGAGACATAAATGTGAATGAATGGAAAAATGTTAATTTATCTTAATCTGTTAATTAGCAAAAAAACACATTCATTGCTCCTTTAGCAAGCTGAAGATTCTCTGTCCAAATGTAAGTAACAAAACCACAGAAGAAGCTGGTGTAGTTTTCAAAGTGAAGACTCATTAACCCAAAGCCTTTTTAGTGAGTGACATCTCTTGCTTAAAATTGTAGTGCACTTGTCAAAATGTGTCATCCGTAATAGAAAGCAGCCTGCACTTTGGTGTTAATATCACACCAAAGTGAAAATGTATGCCATACCTAAAATACAGTGTGTGAAAGATTTATTATAAAATAAAATGCCAATAGTTTAGCCTTGTATGATATTATTCCAACAATAAAAATGATGAATACAATATTTTTTGTATGTGGCATAAAATGTTTAATTTTAGGATTGTCTTTTAGTATTTTGGTATTTTGAAAGTATTTTAAAAGGTCTAGTTGCAAATGTCATTGCAAATATACTTTTTAAAATCTAAAATTTCAGAGAAATATATGAGCTGCATTTCCATTAACTTTTTATTATAACCATTTTCTTAATCCACAAAAAAAAACATGCTGATTGTCAGGGAACTGCTAATGTGAATTTGAATTTTAATTTGCCAGATTATTCTCAATAAAATAAAATCCATAGAATATGGATAGGCAGGCATCCATTTGAATAAGAAATGGCAGTTCTCATCTGTAGGTATTCTATATGTATAATAACTAACATTTCTTTCATGGTTAAAGTGGCCAAATTCTAGAGGTGGTAAGTGAGTATTTTTATTAGTCAATCAGTCAGTCATTATCTAACCCGCTATATCCTAACACTGGGTCACGGGGGTCTGCCAGAGCCAATCCCAGCCAACAAAGGGCGCAAGACAGGAACAAACCCTGGACAGGGCGCCAGCCCACCGCAGGTCACACACATACACACACCAAGCACACACTAGGGACAATTTAGGATCAACAGTGCACCTAACCTGCATGTCTTTGGACTGTAGGAGGAAACCCACGCAGACACGGGGGAGCATGCAAACTCCACGCAGGGAGGACCCAGGAAGCGAACTCGTGTTTCCTTACTGCGAGACAGCAGCACTACCACCATACACTGAGATAACAGTTTCATATTTAAAAATATAGCATGGATTTCTTTAATCTATTGGTTATTTCAGTCTACTCTATCTATTTGCTTCAAACTAACACCAACACCTGGTTGATGGAAGGGGTCACTCTAAAAAGCAACCTGTTTTTTCTGACCCACTCTACCAGTGTAATAAATGTTTCTTAAATACTGCTTAATGCTACTTGACTACTTGCTGAGGAATGCACAATGACAGACGATCCATCAACACAGTATTGAGTGGAAGTATTACAACAGCAATGCTTTCCTGTCTCTCTTCTCAAGGTAACCAAGAAGGCTCCATTCAGACCACTGATCCATGTATCAGGCGACAGTGACACTAAGTATCTGAAGGAAAAGCCCCACTGTGCCAGTTAGAGAGTGAAGAAGATCCAGAACACAGCTCATTAGGATGTTTACTTCATCTTCTTTAAAGAATGAAAAAAGCAGTGTCAAGTTAAGATGTTTAAATTGAAGAACCCCTAATACATCTTCAAAACATCAGTAGTCAGGTAAAACTTGTACGAGACAGACAGGCAGCTCCAGCCTCCTGAAAAATCTGTAAACATGCTAATTATATCATTTCTTTAAATAGAAAGCCATGGAGCTTTTAAAAAGGGATACTTTTGAGTGTATTTGTTTAACCCTGAAGTTACTATGGATTTTATGGTATTTTATGTTAATTATAAAATACCATAAAATCCATAGTAACTTCAGGGTTTTATGTTAATCATACCCCTCCTTGAACCGTCACATTATCGTGGTGGAGGGGTTTGCGTGTCCCAATGATCCTAGGAGCTATGTTGTCTGGGGCTTTATGCCCCTGGTAGGGCCACCCAAGGCAAACTGGTCCTAGGTGAGGGATGAGACAAAGAGCGGTTCAAAAAACCTCCAATGAAAAGCAAAAACTCTGGACGTTTTCCCTTGCCCGGACGCGGGTCACTGGGGCCCCCCTCTGGAGCCAAGCCTGGAGGTGGGGCTCGATGGCGAGCACCTGGTGGCCGGGCCTGCACCCATTGGGCTTGGCCAGGCACAGCCCGAAGAGGTAACGTGGGTCCTCCTTCCCATGGGCTCACCACCTATGGGAGGGGCCAAGGAGGTTGGGTGCAGTGTGAGTTGGGTGGTGGCCGAAGGCGGGGACCTTGGCGGTCTGATCCTCGGCTACAAAAACTGGCTCTTGGGACGTGGAATGTCACCTCTCTGAAGGGGAAGGAGCCTGAGATAGTGCGCGAGTTCGCGAGGTTCTGGCTAGATATAGTCGGACACACCTCGACGCACAGCTTGGACTCTGGAACCAATCTCCTTGAGAGGGGCTGGACTCTCTACCACTCTGGAGTTGCCCCCGGTGAGAGGCGCCGAGCAGGTGTGGGCATACTTATTGCCCCCCGACTTGGAGCCTGTGCATTGGGGTTTACCCCGGTGGACGAGAGGGTGGCCTCCCTCTGCCTTCGGGTGGGGGGGGAAGGGTCCTGACTGTTGTTTGTGCGTATGTGCCGAACAGCAGTTTGGAGTATCCACCCTTTTTGGAGTCTCTGGAGGGGGTGCTAGAGGGCGTACCTTCTGGGGACTCCCTCGTTCTGCTGGGAGACTTCAATGCTCACGTGGGCAATGACAGTGAGACCTGGAAGGGCGTGATTGGGAGGAATGCCCCCCCTGATCTGAACCTGAGCGGTGTTTTGTTATTGGACTTCTGTGCTCGTCACGGATTGTCCATAATGAACACCATGTTCAAGCATGAGGGTGTTCATATGTGCACTTGGCACCAGGACATCCTTGGCCTCAGTTCGATGATTGACTTTGTGGTCGTGTCGTTGGACTTGCGGCCATATGTCTTGGACACTCGGGTGAAGAGAGGGGCGGAGCTGTCAACTGATCACCACCTGGTGGTGAGTTGGCTTTGATGGTGGATAAGATGCCGGTCAGGCCTGGTAGGCCCAAACGTGTTGTGAGGGTCTGCTGGGAACGGCTGGCAGAGTCCCCTGTCAGAAGTAGCTTTAACTCCCACCTTCGGCAGAACTTCGACCACGTCCCGAGGGAGGTGGGGGACATTGAATCCGAATGGGCCATGTTCCGTGCCTCTATTGTTGAGGCGGCTGACTGGAGCTGTGGCCGTAAGGTGGTCGGTGCCTGTCGTGGCAGCAATCCCCGAACCCATTGGTGGACACCGGCAGTGAGGGATGCCGTCAAGCTGAAGAAGGAGTCCTATAGGACCTTTTTGTCTTGTGGGTCTCTGGAGGCAGCTGATAGGTACCGGCAGGCCAAGCAGAATGCAGCTTCGGTGGTTGCTGAGGTAAAGACTCGAGCATGGGAAGAGTTTGGAGAGGCCATGGAGAACGACTTTTGGACGGCTTTGAGGAGATTCTGGTCCACTGTCCGGCGTCTCAGGAGGGGGAAGCAGTGCAGTGTCAACACCGTATATGGTGGGGATGGTGCGCTGCTGACCTCAACTCGGGACGTTGTGGGTCGGTGGGGGGAGTACTTCGAAGACCTCCTCAATCCCACTAACATGCCTTCCAATGAGGAAGCAGAGCCTGGGGACTCTGAGGTGGGCTATCCCATTTCTGGGACTGAGGTCACCGAGGTGGTCAAAAAACTCCTTGGTGGCAGGGCCCCAGGGGTGGATGAGATACGCCTGGAGTTCCTCACGGCTCTTGGACTGTCTTGGTTGACACGTCTCTGCAACATTGCATGGACATCGGGGACAGTGCCTCTGGATTGGCAGACCGGGGTGGTGGTCCCCCTCTTTAAAAAGGGGGACCGGAGGGTGTGTTCCAACTACAGAGGGATCACACTCCTCAGCCTCCCTGGAAAAGTCTATTCGGGGGTTCTGGAGAGGAGGGTCCATCGGATAGTCGAACCTCGGATTCAGGAGGAACAGTGTGGTTTTCGTCCTGGTCACGGAACAGTGGACCAGCTCTACACCCTTAGCAGAATCCTGGAGGGTGCATGGGAGTTTGCCCAACCAGTCTACATGTGTTTTGTGGACTTGGAAAAGGCGTTCGATGTGTCCCTCGGGGAATCCTGTGGGGGTGCTCCGGGAGTATGGGGTACCGGACCCCCTGATAAGAGCTGTTCGATCCCTGTACAACCGGTGTCAGAGCTTGGTCCACATTGCCGGCAGTAAGTCGAGCCCATTTCCAGTGAGAGTTGGACTCCGCCAGGGCTGCCCTTTGTCTTCGATTCTGTTCATAACTTTTATGGACAGAATTTCTAGGTGCAGCCAGGGTGTTGAGGGGTCCGGTTTGGTGGACTCAGGATTGGGTCACTGCTTTTTGCAGATGATGTTGTCCTGTTTGCTTCATCAGGCCGTGATCTTCAGCTCTCTCCGGAACGGTTCGCAGCTGAGTGTGAAGCGGCTGGGATGAGAATCAGCACCTCCAAATCCGAGACCATGGTCCTCAGCTGGAAAAGGGTGGAGTGCCCTCTCAGGGTTGGGGGAGAGATCCTGCCCCAAGTGGAGGAGTTCAAGTATCTCTGGGTCTTGTTCACGAGTGAGGGAAGAATGGACCGTGAGATTGACATGCGGATCGGTGCGCCATCCGCAGTGATGCGGGCTCTGCATCGGTCTGTTGTGGTGAAAAAAGAGCTGAGCCGTAAGGCAAAGCTCTCAGTTTACCAGTCGATCTACGTTCCTACCCTCACCTATGGTCATGAATTATAGGTAGTGACAGAAAGAACGAGATCGCGAATACAAGCGGCTGAAATGAGTTTCCTCTGCAGGGTGTCTGGGCTTTCCCTTAAAGATAGGGTAAGAAGCTCAGTCATCCGGGAGGGGCTCAGAGTAGAGCCGCTACTCCTCTGCATTGAGAGGAATCAAATGAGGTGGCTCGGGCATCTGATCAGGATGCCTCCTAGACGCCTCCCTGGTGAGGTGTTCCGGGCACGTCCAACCGGGAGGAGGCCCCGGGGGAGACCCAGGACACGCTGGAGGGACTATGTCTCCCGGCTGGCCTGGGAACGCCTTGGGATTCTCCCGGAAGAGCTGGAAGAAGTGGCCAGGGAGAGGGAAGTCTGGGCCTCTCTGCTTAAGCTGCTGCCCCCGCGACCCAACCCCGGATAAGCGGAAGAGGATGGATGGATGTTAATTATATCTACAAATCTCTGAAGGACTGGCACCTAATGTTGCCTGGGTAGATTCTAGCAGCCTGAACTATATTTACAACTTTGACAATTTGCATTGAGTAGCAGTGCACCTACCCACCCTACCCACTACTATCATCAGTCCCTTTTATTTTGTATAATTATTTTGGTGATAATACAAATCTAAATATTATACATTGTAATATATTATTATAAGCCATTTTATGTTTTGTTTATTCACATAATTTTTTACATAAATAGTTTTGAATATGGTAATGTTTTGAGGTACTAGAGACCGGACTTCACTTCATACCTGTATTTCACTTGAAATTGTAAAAGAAATGCAATATAATTAAAGAATTCTCTTTAATGAAAAAGTGAACATTTTAATGAAAAGAAAATCTTTTTGTCTTCCTGCATATACAGTATCAAAGAGAATGGAGTTTAAAGGGAGACAGGCCTTTAAAGATTTTTTTCATTATATGGAGAATATATTTGCCCAGCTACAGGGAAGCACAAACCAGTGTGTTTCTTTGTGCCGGTCCCAAGCCCGGATAAATGGGGAGGGTTATGTCAGGAAGGGCATCCGGTGTAAAATTTGGCCAAATCAATATGCGGACAAGAGTACATATTTCCATACCGGATCGGTCGAGCCCCAGGTTAACAACGACCGCCACCAGTACTGTTAGTCAACAGGATGCTGGTGGAAATTGGGCTACTGTTAGCCGAAAAAGAAAAAGAGGAGGGA
>JANRMT010062791.1:3985649-3997067 GCA_026402145.1 Polypterus bichir lapradei | reverse complement strand
TATATATATATATATGACAGCAACACTCATCACTCACAACAGTGACAAAACAATTACATTGACAATCATGTTACGTTATTTTCAAAATGTTTCCTTTTCTTTTTCATTACTTCATTAACACACTACTTCTCCGCTGCGAAGCGCGGGTATTTTGCTAGTTTTTTATATATTTTAAGCCCTTATAAACTCTCCCACACTGTTAACATTATTAGAGCCCTCTAGAAATGAAATAACACCCTTTAGTCAAAAGTTTAAACTGTGCTCCATGACAAGACAGAGATGAGAGTTCTTTCTCACAATTAAAAGAATGCAAACATATCTTCTCTTCAAAGGAATGCGTGTCAGGAGCAGAGAGAGAGAGAGAAAAGCAAACAATCAAAAAATCAATACGTGCTTTTGGGCTTTTAAGTATGCCGAAGCACCGCGATAAAGTGACATTTTTTAGAGGAGCGTCCGTATCCTCTTGGCAAACAGCCTCTGTGCAAACAGCCCCTCTGCTCACACCCCCTCCGTCAGGCAGAGAATGTCAGAGAGAGTGAGAGAGACAGAGAAAAGCAAACAATCAAGCACCGCGCAGGAAGCACATCGTATATCATTGAGGAGTTTTAGTTAATACGTAATACATGCTCTGATTGGGTAGCTTCTAAGCCATCCGCCAATAGCGTCCCTTGTATGAAATCAACTGGACAAACAAACTGAGGAAGCATGTTCCATAAATTAAAAGACCCATTGTCCGCAGAAATCCGCGAACCAGCGAAAAATCTGTGATATATATTTAGATATGCTTACATTTAAAATCCGCGATGGAGTGAAGCCGCGAAAGTCGAAGCGCGATATAGCGAGGGATCACTGTAGTCATATTAAAACCATTTTACTTTGGAATGGTCAGAGGAGGATTAAGTCAGCTATATTTCTCTTGGAGATACTTTAATATAAAACCTATGAATCCATCATATTTAGAAATAATTTACCAGCATATCAATGGCTTCAAATATTCTATACTGCACACATATTAATAATTATTGATGGTCTGTGAATGTCATTAATGTGTTAAATGTTATTAAACTAAATATGTTGCCAATCCATTATATCCAGCTTGCAAATACGGAAGATATTAATATGTTTTACCAGGCTTGCATTGTTTCATTGTGAATGAAATCAACTCCAAGCTATAGGACCAGGCCCGCACCTAGGAAATTCTGGGCCCCAGGCAGCTGACAGAGTTCGGGCCCCTTTCGTGTTTCAAATATGTGCGTTAATAATGGACCTTTCGAGAAAAGAAAAAAAACTCGAAAAAGGGCAGGCCCCTATCTAGCTCGGGCCCCTGACAAGTGTCATGGTTGTCCCCCCCCTAGGTGCGGGCCTGATAGGACAATGCGATTAAGAATATGTAATGCACAGCCACTGCAGAAATCCATTCTTCTGTCTGACTTGAATTTAAAAATTAGATCATCCTAACTACCGTGTTTGCCCACAGACAACAGAGAATTAAAGAAAAAAAAAAACAAAAGTTATAAGCTAGACATGTTTTTTTTTTCTCATCACCATTGTTATTTTAAAATCCTCATGTTCTTCTCTATTAAATAATTTTAATAAGACAACAGTGCCTCAAAATGCATTTGTTGCATCAAATCACATGCTTTGCTATGAACACACAGTCCCTGTATTTTTTTCTTTTTTGCTGTTTATGCTGTTATTTCGTTGAAGATTTACTTTTCCATTATCCTTCGAGACAGCCTAAAAGCTTTATAGATGATCCTATCATTGATGTAGTGATTGATCAGTAAGTTTAAGATAAGGTTCTCATCTGCAAGAATACACTGTACCCTTGTTGAGTTGGTCTGCTTATTCTACAAATTGTCATAGCAATACTGTATACTATAAATTCATGATTTGAAATATTTGACTCTTATTTATTGATAGCCTAAGGATAAAAAAACAGGAACATTTCTCCCTAAGCTACAAAAACTAAGTGTCAAAGGATAAAAGTTTTCTGTTGGAACTTTGACTTAGAACACTGACCATTCACCAACATAAAATTCTGCACACGAGGAGAACTCTTTATCATTTAAAACATCTCCTAATGATGAAGGTTGAGGCCATTTATATTTTTTTGTTATTTAAAATATACATTTCTGTGGGAGGAGGCATTAATGACGTCAAATGGCTAAATTTTAGCTCTGACCGAATAATGAACTCATTGTTTCCTGTGTCAGCAGGGTGTTTGGACAGGCGTAGGTAAGGTGTTGGGCCTCTGATTTATAAGGAATGGGCTTTTTTACAGTGTCAAGCAATGTCAAAAAACAATGGGCTGTTTATGTTTTTCACTGTCTTCATACCAAAGAATAAGCATTCAAAATTTAACAAAAGGCTAGGTTTTGTTTCCCATATTTTTGACTATATGTTATTAACTTTCTCTGTATATCACATTATGCTAAATTTGTTAATGCATTTACATGTAATTAAAGAGAACACTGCACTTAATGTGCAGGTTCTGCACACAACGCAGGTTCTGAACAATTTCTTTTTGCAGATGTTTTGGTGAGCTTTGATGGAAACAGCAGTGGTGCAGTGGCTAGAACCATTTTCTCACAGCTCCTAGAGGTGATATTCAAATCCTTCTCCAGCAAACAGTTTTCTGGACCTTGCATGCTCTTCCCGTGTCTGTGTTATTTTTTTCCGGGTTCTCAGTTTTCTGTCAGATATCCAAAGACATATATATATTGTGAATGCTGGTGACTCTAAATGGGCCTTCTTGGAGAGTGGATGTTTGTGTTGAGGGTACTTTGTCACCCCATTCAGGGCTGGTTCTGACCCTGCTGGGATAAGCTGTGGCTTCCCACAATCTTTAAACTTTAAAACAATAAATATTAATAGTTGTTTTGGGGTATCAGTGAAGTTTACTTTAGCTTTATTCGTCATATATTTAAAATACAATGGATTCGTACAAATTAAGTTTCCCTACCGTGTTCTTAACTTTACAGATACACTTTACAGAAAACACAAACAAATAATTTATATGTAAATAAACAATGTAGAAATTAAAACTAAAATGAAAAAGACCTGGTTCAAAAAAGAAATGAAAACAAGCTTAGATAAATAAAGTAGGAGTTCAATCACATAGTGAATATGTAAAAGCAGAATATATAAATTACTTAAAAATAATAATAAGCATCTGTAACATCCAATGTGTTTTGCAAGTCCTGACTACACTTGTTACACTTGTTAATGGCCGTTTACTCCCAGACAGACAACAGACTTGCACAAATGATCTGCATTAGCAGACCTCAGTGGAAAAATATCAACAAGCTGTACCTCACAAAAGCATCTAGGCCTGACCTTCTTTGTACAAGGATACTTATAACCTGTGCCGTTAGTTTGCTCCCCCCTCGCTGTGAAAGTATCTCATTGCTTTATGATAGACAGATAGACACTATAATATCTATTCAAACAATGTTCACTGTATGTTGCTTCTCGCAATGACGTTTTTTTTTTTTGATAAACTCATACCTAGCATCTTATCTAATGTGCACTTGAACCAATAGCAGTTTGCTAATAGGGAGCATAGTGTGGTACATTGTGATCCCTAAATGTCAATTTTTTGACTAGTTATCTGTAATTGACTACAACTCCAGTTTTAACACACTTGCTATATCCACAATATCCCACTTACTGTTCTTTAGCTATTGGTTACTGGACTTTCTTTCTGCCATTAAGCAGGTGATGAAGATAAACAACAACACCTCACAGTTAGAGGTCCTGGAACATCATACTGTCATTGCCCCTTCCAGAAGATTCCATGGAGTCTACAAAGCATATGTACAGTATATAGGACTAACAGACTTAATTACTTTTTGAAAATTGATGGGAGAACAAAGAGTTGGTGCATTGTTCTATTGACTGCATTGAATTCATATTGATTCTTCTTCATGTAAAGTTCAATTATGGATGGTGTCCTAATTTCAATAGCCCATTTAGGATACAAACTTAAGATCTTAATGAATGGCTAAGCTGGGCTGATTGGTCTCTTTTTGTCAAAACTGTTGGTATGTTCCAAATCTATGTGTGGCCGTGTTTATGTTTCACTGCAAAATTCATGATCCCTACTGTACAGATCTCTTTTGCGTTTTTGAAGGTGGAAATAATGTGGTGACTTTTATGATGATCAATTCTCATTGTGTCTCTGCACATTTAAAGAAAGGAGAAAAATGAGCTTTAGAGCACCAACAACAAGAGCTAAAGTCTATGTCACATTACGCGACTTTTACAGTGATTTTCAGTCATAGCTTTCATTTACATAATCTTAGCAAGTTGGAGGCAGTCGGTGGCACACTCCCATAAAGTGACGTACCCCATGACTCAGTCTAAGTAGTCCATGATTTCCTCTGATAAAGTCAAATAGGTTTGATTTTTGTCTTCAGTCATGGAGTGGGATTTGTGTGCTTTAGAGCTAACAACCAATTAATGCTCAGCTTAACTGAGCATGAAAAATGGTAGCGAAAAGTATTTAAAAATAAAGGACAGATGCAATTGGATTCTAAGTGCTAGGCTACTTCAATTGTTGGAATTTTGATCATTTAAAGGTAATGGCTTATACATTAGTGTAATGCAAAGATGGTTAGGAAAAACAAGGAGCTGCATACACAATACATTGGTCTATGACGTCTGTATTATGGTTAAATGTGAATTATGGGAATGTGGATCAAACTACTGATAAATGCAATTGAAGTAGAAACCTTGGCATCCTTTATGAGCTATTTGGGTGAGATATTGGGCTTAGCTATTAGCTAAACAAACAAGCTTGATGGACTGAATGGTTTCCTCTTGTTTGTCAAGTTTCTTATGTTCTTATGAATTTTCACATTCAGTTTGAATATCTTGAGTTGTATTGCATGCTTCCATAATTTGTTATGGTCCTTTCTAAAGAAGATCAATGTATATATAAAGTGATTGTCTCAAGAGAGATAGATATTTTATTAATCACTTGTTAGGCAGGTGTTCTGAGATCCATTTAATCACTCGACTGCATATGCTGTAATTCTATGGGAGACTGAATTCTGCTTTGTTTAGTTCAACCTGATTGTATGTAATGTTATTTTCTTTGTTGTATAAGTTTAACTTGATTGTTTTGAATGTTATATATTGTATATTAAATTTAATTCTAATGATAAACTCTCTAGAATCTGAAAAGTAGATACCAAAACAATAGAATTTTTAATAGATGCCTGTTACTTCAATATTTTAACCTTTAGAAAGCCTGGCAAAACCTCTTGAAAAGTTTTTCATTCTATCCCAAATGGTAGCCAAAAGTCATTAGTTGTGAAGTGTGGGATGATGCCACCACTATTAACATAAGCAAGTTCTGAAAATGCATAGATGATTTCATAATTTATTTTGAAGATATGCTAAAAACCAGACGGTATGTTTGACACTTAAGTTTGTTAAACTATAAGGAAAGACAGCACCTCTGCCAACAAGGTGCATCTGCCATATATAAGAAGGATAAAATATGGATACATTTGACGTAGTTAAATTTAATACCTCTTTATTATCTACTCCAAAGACAAAGGTCAAATGGGTACAATGCACCTTATGACATATTTATGGAAACTTGTTAAAGATAGATTCTACAAAAATGTTAAAAAATCTTTTCTTCACATATAGGACAAAAGGCACATGTAATAAGTGATCAAGGAGCACTGTTGTATTTGAGTTCTGGAAAATGACTTGAGTAAAAGTTGCCCAAGAAAAAACTACTCAAGTAGAAGTTTTAAAGTATCTAATATAATGTGTACTTAGGTATCTTCAACTTGAAGCAGTGACATTCAGTCTGAGAGGACTTATTATTTATCTATTCTCATTTTTTGGAACTGCTTTTTCTGGTGAGAGCCACGGTGGCAGTAGGTCAAGCAGGTCAGTGCAGACTTCTCTGTCCCCTGCTACAGATTCCACATTTTTTCTGGGGAATTCCAAGGTTATCACAAGCCAGCTGTGAGATAGACAGAAACCATTCGATGTGTTCTGGGTCTGCTACAGAGTGTCTGCCCAGTAGATTGTGCCTAGAGCAGCTCTAGGGGGAGTTGTGGGGGGATCATCCTTATGTCATGCCAAGACCACCTAATCTGGCTCCTCTTTCTCCAGAGTACAGTAACAGTAACTGGACTGTAGACTGTCATGAATGGCTGAGCGTCTCACCCTTTCACAAGTGTTAGCACAACCACCCCGCAGAGAAACCTCATTTCTGCCACTCGTACATACAATCTCATTCTTTCAGTTGTGACAGATTAGGGCTGTATCGCTCCCTTGAACCCCTGTTCACGACTCCAGACACCAGGAAAAAGTCCAAATGATGACTTTATTTTTATGCCACAGTGCACAAAGCACCCTCTCCTCCACTATACTCATATACAATAACAATAATCACAATAAACAATCCTCTGACTCCCAGACGCGTTGCCACCCTTCCACCCAGCTCAGCTCGCCGTCTGGGAGTTCCCACAGTCCTTTTATATATCCTGACCCGGAAGTGTTTCCAATCTCTAGTCCATGTGATTCTCTATCACTTCCGGGTCAGGTACAAGTCACTCCTGGTGTCGCTCTTCCTGTGACGCACTTCCCGGTTATAGGGCACAAATGATTCTTCGGTCCTCCCTGCAGCTCCCTCTTGCGGCCCCTGTGGTATCCAGCAGGGTCTTGTATAAAAACTACATAGTCCATGACTCCCTGCTGGTCTTCTGGGCACCTCCATACTGCAGGGAGGGCTCCATCTGGGGGTATTGATCGGGATGACAAGCCGGCCATATACCACACAGTCAATACCCATAGCTCATGGCCATAGGTGAAGACAGGAATGTAGATGTACCGGTAAACTGAGAGTTTTGTTTTTAGACTAAGCTCCCACTTTACCTCCATGGACCAGTGCAGCTCCCACTGAACAGTTGACACTGCCCTGATCTTCTTTTTGATTTCAAGTCTTCTTTTCCATCACTCATGAATAAGATCCCAAGATACTTGCGCCCCTCCACTAAGAGCAGTTGTTCCCCCCTCTCCTGCAGAGAGTAATTTACTCTTTTTCAGTACAGAATGTTGATCACAGACTTGATTCACACTCAACTGCAAATCACTCAAGTGTGTGCTGAAGGTCACAGTCATTTGAGTCAAAGAGGTTAACATCACCTGTATAAAGCAATGATGCTACCTCTAACCTACCCCACTGGACAGTCTCACATTCTCAGGTATGCCTTGATCCTGAGGATATCCTGATCATAAAAACTACAATCATGAGTGGTGACAAGACATAGTCCTGACAAAGTCCAACAACCACAGTAAACAAATTAGACATAATGTCAAGAATTTGGACACAACTGTTACTGCATTGATCCAGTGAATGAATAGCACAAAAAGTGACCCACAAGACATACTGAGAGACATGGTTGTATGCTTTATTCAAATCAACAAAGCACATGAAGATTGGCTTAACACATTCCCAAGCACCCTCCAGCAATTGTGCCAGGGAAAAGAGCTGCCCTACACTTCCATGGCCAGGACAGAATCCACATTGTTCCTCCTATATATTTGACTCAACCATTTGACCAAGTCTTCCCTCCAGCTCACTTTCATAGTTCTTACCTGGGAGGCTGACAAGTGCAGTTCCTCTGTAGTTGGAACACACCCTCCGGTCATCTTTCTTAAATATGGGTACCACCACACAAGTCTGCCATTCCAAGGGTGATTTACCCACCTTCCATGCGGCACTGAAAAGATGCATTAACCCTACTATCCTGACAATGTCCAGCATTTTCAACATCTCAGGTCGCATCTAATTCACTATAGCAGCCTTACCACCATGGAGCCTTTGGACCAACATAGTGACTTTGGCAATAGTGATGGGATTCCACCCACTGGACATGTAAAATGCCACCTTCTGGCAGAAAGTATGTCTAGTGGATTGAGGAGTTCCTCAAAGCATTCCTTCCACCACTTGAAAATTCCCCCAGAATAGGTCAGCAACTCTCCATGCAATCAGAAATCACCTGATACAAGAAACCATCCTTAATTAAAAAGTGTGGCGTTTGAAAGTTCAGGTCTTCCCTCTCCAGACAGTAAGAGTCATTTGCAACGTAGGCTTGTTTGAATGCAAAATCTAGGTTGCTGTCAGCTTGTTGCAGGAGGACAAACTCTGTCTGAGTGGTAGTCTCTGATCCTCTGTACCCGATGCAGCATTGTGCTCACCCCTCCCTGCTACTTCACCAGGGTCTATAGTGGGTGTCCGGTCTGGGGAGGTTGCCAGCGTGAACAATCGGGGGGTAAAGTCCACCAGGTGTGTTGCGTCTTCACTTGAGGATTCATCTCCCACCTCACTGGATAACTCAGGTACAATTTCAAACCCAGCTCCTTGATTGGCGTTGTCTAGGGTAATCCCCTCTCTATCTACTATAGAGGGAGGCATTCTTCTGGTGGCTAAGACCTGTGGGAAAAAGGCATTCCTCTTTCCTACTAAAAGAGGCCAGCGTGAAGTTTCTGATATGCCAGTCCAAACCTTAAAGTTCTTCCCTTTAAATTTCAGTGGGAGTATGATAGTTTCAAATGTTTTAACGTCCCCTAACGTTTAACATAGGTCTGTGGTCCTATAAGGGGACTGCCAGAGCAAGTGACGGCGAACTACTCAGAGGTCGCTACCAGAGTCCAACAGCACCGGTATTTCACATCCTGCCCACTTAATAGAGACCTTAAAATTGTCCCTGATTAGCATCTTTGGGGAAACATGTGAGTCACATACCTGAGCCAGACCAATGTCCATGGTTTGTGCAGGTGGGAGGAGGCAGTCCCAAGCCTGATGTCCCAGTTGATAACAGTAAAAGCATCTGTGCTCCCCACTACAGAGTTCCTACAATGGCGTCTTCAACCCATGGTGTCAGAGACCCTAGGAGCCTGTGCTAGTTGAATTGAAGTTGGGGCCAAGCCCAGGTAGCCCCTCTGCTTCCATGTGGCTTGGGTGACCCGTAGTTTGCAGGTCAGGTCTAACAGAAAAATGAATGTTGTTCTGGAGCCTCTAATCACAAGGGTCCTTGTCTATTCCTGACAGGACTGCATCAACAGCAAGCTTCTCTGTGATGTGCTCGAAGGTGTCCCCATGGAACCAGCTTTGAATCAGGTCCACTTAGTCCTGAACCTGTCCTCATATAGGCTGGTCCACGTCAATACACCACAGATGAAACTAGCGCCCCTTAGCCACCAAGCTCAAAGCTGTGCAGAGGAGGATTTGCTGCTTCAGGAAATCATAATCATTGAGCCTTTCAGGAGGGTGGTTTTGCATGACCTGTAGGGCTCCTGCAGTTAAAAATGGGCCCACAATAGCTTCCCAGTGTTCCCTGTCCTAGTGCATTAGTGTTGCAGTGCGCTCAAAGCAGAATAGGAAACACTCTTAGTCATCTAAGGGAGTCATCTTCACCAGCACATCATTGGGACGCACAAAGACAGGAGCACCCGCAGGAGCCTCATCTTGTTCCACTGGGATGTTATGTGCCTCTTGGGGTTCCATCGGTGCAAGATCCCACTCCTGGTACCATGTGACACATGAGTCACTGTCTTGCACCCAAAACACGAGGCTGAGTCTAAGGATTTTAGGAAAACCAGCTTTATTCAACTTGAAATATTTATATTTATTTATATTTACGTATAAAGTACATATATATTGCTAGACATTTTTATTCACAATGGTGTTTTTGTGTTAATAGAATTTTTTTTGCTCTTTTTAATCTGTATATATATATATATATATATATATATATATATATATACAGTGGTGTGAAAAACTATTTGCCCCCTTCCTGATTTCTTATTCTTTTGCATGTTTGTCACACAAAATGTTTCTGATCATCAAACACATGTAACCATTAGTCAAATATAACACAAGTAAACACAAAATGCAGTTTTTAAATGATGGTTTTTATTATTTAGGGAGAAAAAAAATCCAAACCTACATGGCCCTGTGTGAAAAAGTAATTGCCCCCTTGTTAAAAAATAACCTAACTGTGGTGTATCACACCTGAGTTCAATTTCCGTAGCCACCCCCAGGCCTGATTACTGCCACACCTGTTTTAATCAAGAAATCACTTAAATAGGAGCTGCCTGACACAGAGAAGTAGACCAAAAGCACCTCAAAAGCTAGACATCATGCCAAGATCCAAAGAAATTCAGGAACAAATGAGAACAGAAGTAATTGAGATCTATCAGTCTGGTAAAGGTTATAAAGCCATTTCTAAAGCTTTGGGACTCCAGCGAACCACAGTGAGAGCCATTATCCACAAATGGCAAAAACATGGAACAGTGGTGAACCTTCCCAGGAGTGGCCGGCCGACCAAAATTACCCCAAGAGCGCAGAGACGACTTATCCGAGAGGTCACAAAAGACCCCAGGACAACGTCTAAAGAACTGCAGGCCTCACTTGCCTCAATTAAGGTCAGTGTTCACGACTCCACCATAAGAAAGAGACTGGGCAAAAACGGCCTGCATGGCAGATTTCCAAGACGCAAACCACTGTTAAGCAAAAAGAACATTAGGGCTCGTCTCAATTTTGCTAAGAAACATCTCAATGATTGCCAAGACTTTTGGGAAAATACCTTGTGGACTGATGAGACAAAAGTTGAACTTTTTGGAAGGCAAATGTCCTGTTACATCTGGCGTAAAAGGAACACAGCATTTCAGAAAAAGAACATCATACCAACAGTAAAATATGGTGGTGGTAGTGTGATGGTCTGGGGTTGTTTTGCTGCTTCAGGACCTGGAAGGCTTGCTGTGATAGATGGAACCATGAATTCTACTGTCTACCAAAAAATCCTGAAGGAGAATGTCCGGCCATCTGTTCGTCAACTCAAGCTGAAGCGATCTTGGGTGCTGCAACAGGACAATGACCCAAAACACACCAGCAAATCCACCTCTGAATGGCTGAAGAAAAACAAAATGAAGACTTTGGAGTGGCCTAGTCAAAGGTCTGACCTGAATCCAATTGAGATGCTATGGCATGACCTTAAAAAGGCGGTTCATGCTAGAAATCCCTCAAATAAAGCTGAATTACAACAATTCTGCAAAGATGAGTGGGCCAAAATTCCTCCAGAGCGCTGTAAAAGACTCATTGCAAGTTATCGCAAACGCTTGATTGCAGTTATTGCTGCTAAGGGTGGCCCAACCAGTTATTAGGTTCAGGGGGCAATTACTTTTTCACACAGGGCCATGTAGGTTTGGATTTTTTTTTCTCCCTAAATAATAAAAACCATCATTTAAAAACTGCATTTTGTGTTTACTTGTGTTATATTTGACTAATGGTTACATGTGTTTGATGATCAGAAACATTTTGTGTGACAAACATGCAAAAGAATAAGAAATCAGGAAGGGGGCAAATAGTTTTTCACACCAATG
>JANRMT010062791.1:3971649-3985249 GCA_026402145.1 Polypterus bichir lapradei | reverse complement strand
GATACCTTATTTCATGAGATGCATGGCCTGCTTATCTTTCTGCTTATTTTTCCTTGATGTTAAATTGTTTGGAGATAGAACAAAGGAAACAGTTTTATTAACAGAATATTTAAGATTAATACTCCAGCTGTATCTGTCAGTGAGTGGTCTTTTCCGAATCTGCATGTCAAACAATCACATTTGCTTTCAATTTGCTAGTTTTAATCAATGTTAAGAGTAAAATACTTTACATAATGTAGTTAAGGTAGGATATACTAAAATTATAGTTTCCCATAAACAAAATAAAATATACACACTTGCAAAAATGTAGGGATGGGAGTAGTCAAAATTGATATAAATAGGACAGGAAACTACAGGCTGATAAAGAGGATTTGAGTCGTTTGCTTCTTTTTTTATGTGAATGTCTTCCTGTTTTCTATCAGTGATTAAGTCAGTTATTATTGAGCGTTAACATCCTGTGAGGAAAATAATATTACCCTCAATGAGTACAACAGGATGTTTTGTAAGGATGTGTGCAATATCTTACAGAACTAGAATTAGGTTCACAATTGGGTATAACATATTTTGTTAATATGGATTTTCCTTGTAGCAAGCTTTGGATATCATGCTACATGGGAAAAAGTTGTGGTCATTGTTGAAAACAATTAATTTATTGACTGTTTGTTATTTAAAAAAGGTGGGAGTGTAGTTACCTAACTCAGGCATTTTTGTTTAGTAAATATGCATGTTAAGGAAACTGTGTCTAGCTCTACTAAATTGCACTTCAGTTAACACTTATGCGAAGATAATATAAATATCTTATTTATTTAACAACACTTTTTCTAGATGTAGAAAATAATTTCCTCATATTGTGAACATTGTGATCACTCATTCCAGAATCTCCGTTCATCATCCAGCAAGGTGGAAGTCAAGGGTGAACATAGACATCTGTGGCTGGTACATGAGTTCTGTAGACTTCACTATAATTGTATGAATATAATGTGAGTGCATCTTTTGAATTTGAGAATGCAACAGATGACAAAAGTTGGCTGCTATCCCAGCCAGAATGGATGGATCCTTACCTGGCTAGGAGCACCTTATGGAACGATGTAGACGGACAACCTTCCATCCTGGTTGGTTGTTAGTACATTCCTCTGCCTGGAAGGTATAATAACAGAAGGACAGAGAGAGACTGCCTCTCAGGGCCATATATTTACTCTCTACAGTGGGTGGCAGCAACTTTCCGGTGGTTCTAACATTTGTACACCTGAAGGGAATATTAGGAGCTGTTGTCCTAATCGGCAGCAATGTTGGGGTACCTGGATACCATCAAAGGGAGCTACAAAAGATGGCTACCCCTGCTTTGGGGTGCTTCCAACTGAACTGGAAGTGTTTCTGTCATTCAATGCTTTGGAACCAGAAGTACTCCCTGGAACAGTATAAAAGACTTTATCTCAACTCAATCTGAGAATTAGTCAGGAGATAGTGGAAAAGGCTTGCATGGAGGAGAGTGGAAAAGGATTAAAGGACAAGGAATAGGAATTGGAGTTGTGTCTGGAGTTTTAGGGCTTGAAGATGCCCATTGCAGACCACAACAGTTAGAAGACTACCCTTATCACATCTTTATGTATATATACTGTCGCATGCGGCTGGGGGTGGAGCCCAGCCAGGACGCCCAGGAAGACCGGAGGAGGGCTTCTACTTCCTCCAGACCGCGAGGGGGCGACCGCCCTGTTTGTGTTGTGGGCCACGGGTAGAGGGCTTGGAAGCCCAACCCTGTAGGGGCCCATGGCCACCGCCAGGCGGCGCCCCGGTGTCTGAAGAAGCCTGGAGCCCAGTACTTCCGCCACACCAGGAAGTGCTGGGGGGATAGAAGACTGGGGACACCCGGAGGGCTTCCGGATGCGCAGCCGGCACTTCCGCCACACGGGGGTGTGTCCGCGGAGGATTGCCGGGAAAGCAACTGGAGCCCATCTGGGTTGCTATTTAAGGGGCCGTCTCCCTTCCGTCGACAGCAAGAGTCGGGTGGAAGAGGACGGAGCTCGAGAGAGGAGTGGAGGCGGCCTGAAGGAAAGGCGTTTGGTCTGTGAGGCCTGGACTTTGGGGGATTGGTGCTGGAGGCACTGGGAAGTGCACTGAATATAACTTGTAAATATTCTGTAAATAAACGTGTGTTGGGTGCAACTACGATGTCCACCTGTCTGTGTCTGGGTCCAGTTCCAAAATACTGTATATATTTATTTTATCCAGTTCACTGGTTTAAAAGAATTTTGAATAAGGGCCCATGCAGTTTGAAAAAATATTGAAAATGTATTAAAAATACCTAAAATTATATACTTTGCAATTGTTCTGTAATGCTGTTTAAAATTTCATTTATCTGCTGTCCTAAACATTGACCAGCCTCTGACATTATTTTCATCTGTCCATTCAAAATTTATGGTCACGTTTGAGCAAACAATTTTATTATCATGTTCATATCAAATGTAAAAAGATTTCTTTAATTTAACATATGTAATTTTTATATGTCATAGCATTCTTTATCCCACTTATACTAATTCAGAGTTGGCTGGAGTCTGATTTTAGGCCATGACGCACACATCTACACCAACAATTCCACACAGCCAATATGGGATTTTCAAATAACCTAACCAAGTATATATTTGGGGATGTTGGAGGAAACTCCACATAGATACAGGGAGAACATGCAAACTCAATACAGTCAACAACTGGAAGGGAAGTTGAACCCCAGATGTTGGATCTGTGAGGCAATAGTTGTAAATGCTGTGCTCCTAATTAAATTATTAGAAACAGATTCATTTTAATAAAATTACACAGGCTACACTAGTGCTTCATAACAAGATGGACCATTGAAATATTATGTTTTCTTCCACTAAATATGCAGACACTGTAACTTCAAAAACGGAAAGAACCAAATAAAAGACGAAAATACATTAATTTTGAATCATGGTGCTTCTACTGTACATAGATGCGGACATTAAAATAATTTATCAAATAACAAGTGGCTGACTGCTGAGGTACATGTACCAGGAGCTTCTGTGACAAAGACTGCTCGGATTGCTGAAGCCTGAGAAGTTAAAGTGACTAGGCTGATTCTATTGAAAAATTTCCAGACACCTTGACTGTCAATTTACTCATAATAATGCAAGGACAATGAAAAGCACAGGCAGAGATCTCCCGGATCCTTTGAGTTGTAATGTTAAACATGCAGTGGCAGAAGTTTCATTAACATACGTTTGTTCTAAACTTCACATACTGGAATACTGTGGTGGGATTGCAGTACATAAACCTCTTACTAAACCTCATACTACACCCGATAAGGTTTTTCTTTGGGTAGAGCAGAGCAAGGAGCATAATTAGTGTTCTACTTGAGCAGAAAAAAAAATCATCTGGTTGGATGCAGTATTATTTTATCCTAACATTTGAATAGCTTCTTGTGTGGCAGATATTAAAACATTTATTCTGGCCCAACATTTTGTAAAAAGGTTTGTGATTGCTCTTCTGTTGTGTAGGTGAATTTTCCTAGCATGGCATATTTTTTTTGTAAAGTCTAGCACATGTGCTTTAGTTAACAAAAAATCCTACCTTTCAGTGTTGCATTGTGAGGAATGTTGCAGCCCTATCAATTAATAGATATCGCATAAGAACTTTAAGATGGCAGTTTGAATTAAGAGCAATACCCATTTATTTTATTTTATTTTATTTTATTTTATTTTATTTTATTTTATTTTATTCCTGTTGTATCATCTTATGTCTCACATTAAATGAAAAAAGCACAATTACTTTGCAAACAATGGACATCAATTAGAGCAAATTTTCTGAGTTCAGAATCTCTCACACATTAATGATTGGCTATATGTAATAAGTACATACGTTTAATATGTCATTGTGCTCTGTACAAAAAAAAAATATAAATCCCCTCACATTCAGCTAGCACAAGGCCAGATTTAGCACAAAGGGGCTCATCATTTAGAACTGCTAGGCAAGCATTAGAAGACAAGAAAGAGATAACTGCATAATGGGCATTGTACTATTTCTGTGTGTCAGAATCAGCATGACATTGGATCTTCTTTTCCTTGTTTGGAATGGCATGATTTACCTAAGTTGGGTCCTACATATGGAGAAAGAGTATAAAGCCTTGGAACATTGCCTGGCACACCTTTGAAGCCGATGGATGGATGGGAGATATTGTCATCTGATCTGGAAAATCCTTCCAGCGCAGCGACGAAAATGGCAGACTCTATAAACACTACCCAAAAGGTCTTGTCAAGGCTTCCTTGTCTGTTATGCCGCATAAACCATCATTAAAGAAAGCTAAGTTATTTCTCCTATGTGATTTCTTACCGCCATATCACTAAGGGAGGGGTATCGCCTTTTTATTTTATAGCTATATAGTTTTGGGTTATGTAACATGCTGCAATTACAAAAGAACTTATTTCAACCTGTGAGCTAGCGCCCCCTGCTGGATAGACTATAGTACTGTGTAGATTGTAGACCTGGCCATGATTAGAAGAGCAGTTTCACTTTGTTGAACCTTTTCCAGAAAGGGATCTTAATTGCATAAACAATGGAAGGAGTTCTGGAAATAATCTGAATATCCTGAACCATTATGAAAGTTTAGGGGAACAAACCCAAGAGTTCCTTAGGTAGATCTTGACCCCACAAATGGTTCAGGGCTTTGTCTTTGAAGTTATCCCAGCAGAAATTTTAAAAAACAGTTTTAGTCATCAGCTTGAGCCTGGAGTTGGAGCGGAATGTTGGCAGAAGCTCACCTAAAAGAGAAGAAGAGAGGTATAGCAGGTAGGAAGGAGCGTTGGTGAGGTTTTACATCCACCCCATGAGTCATATATCCATTTTTATAAGGGGCGTTCCTGAGAAGCTTATAGTTTCTTCACTTTTTTGTTACTGAGATTTTTTTTTAACTCTTGTTTTTTTGCATTTATTATGCAGTGGATAATAGATGACCCTTTTCAACATCCCTAGACTTCTTTTGATTTTATGGTCTGCTCAACAGTTCCTCCTTTTGGTCACAAATTGTTTACTTAAAGGTTCCATTTAATGTTCTGGCAACCCATTAATGGCTGATTGCTAAGCTGTGACTCCTACTGCCAGAGTACATCCTGATTCCACAAAGAATAAGCAAAAAACAGAGATATAAATACTAAACTATGAATCCTTTCTTGGCCAACAATGATATTAGTGTGAACAACCAGCTACGCAAAACATATGGACAGTCCTTTTTGTAGCATTGCTGCCTACTGACAGTGTACACTCCTTAGTCCATATAATGACTTACTTCTCAATATCTGTCTTTACTTAGAGAAAAGCCAAGCAAAATGCCACCTTTTATTGGCTAACTAAAAAGATTACAATATGCAAGCTTTCGAATCAACTCAGGCCCCTTCTTCAGGCAAGATGTCTTTAAAATAATTCCATGTGACTTTTAGATTACACACTATCTAGCTAAAGAACATTTAATTGTACTCCTCTAATTTGCTTTTACAACATTTTCTCCTCCTCATGATTTGTGACTCTGATCTCAACATGCTGCATTAAGTAGCCTATTTTACAGATGCAAGTCTCCTGGTAACTTGCATCTGCAAATCAAAACATCAAGAAAGACTGACAATGCATTTGCCAAACAAGTTAAGTAAAATTGTTTTATCTTATGATGACAAGATGTTCTGTTTTTTTCCAGGACATCCCCATTTATATGCATTGCTTCCTGTTTTTGTATGTTGCATCCCAATATTTAACAAACTGTTCCAGTAATAAATGCACAAGAAACTTCTTGGTGGATCATTACTCCTCCACTCTTTGATTTAATATACATTTTCATAAGACGTGTAGTATACTCACTGGATTAATGAGTTGTGTTCCATTTTGGAAGAATGTAAATCTGGTCAGCCAATTTTACCCCCATGATTTCATAAGAATACTAATTTATGTCAGTGGCCACCCCATGCTTTTTGTTTTAGTATGAATTTCAACAAAGGCAAGTTAATTAATTAACATCATAGATAGCTGCTCTTCAACCTCCCTCTCATTTCCCCTCCCCACTTCTTCTGCTGTGGCTCAGTATGCTCAGAACAACTAATGACAGCTCAAAAAATGCAAACATAAGCTGAATCAATGATGCAGATAAAAATATAGCAAAAAAAAATCAATTAGAAAGCCAAAATAAACTGCAGCTAGTGCTGCAAGTCTGCATTATCCTTTAATGGCAACAAAATATTAATCTTGACATATTGCAGGTATAGTATACCTCTAGAGCATCACTCTTATGGTAAGGGTTAAGGGTCCGTCTTATTTATGCTGATTAGGTTTGGCCTAAATCAGATTGATTGTTAACTAAAGTCTTCAAATAGCATATTTGAAAACCATGCACGTCAAGATGGAAAGAAAAGCCAACCTTTTCAATTACTTCTTTGTATACTTTTTTTAGTCCACAAATGATTTTGCTAAATTCATAAGGAAACATATGCAAGCATACAGACAATTGGAAAAATGTTAATCACTTTTTACTTTGGCAGCATGGTAGCACTGCTGCCTTGCAGTTAGGAGACCCGGGTTCGCTTCCTGGCTCCTCCCTGAGTTTACATGTTCTTCCCATGTCTGCGTGGCCTTCCTCCGGGTGCACCGGTTTCCTCCCACAGTGATATGCAGGTTAGGTGCATTGGCGATTCTAAATTGTGCTTAGTGTGTGTGTGTGTGTGTGTGTGTGTGCCCTGCAGTGGGCTGGCGCCCTGCCCAGGGTTTGTTCCTGCCTTGCGCCCTGTGCTGGCTGGGATTGGCTCCAGCAGACTCCTATGTTAGGATATAGCGGGTTGGATAATGGATGGATGGACTTTTTACTTTATACCATTTAGCAAATGCCTTTACCCAAGGTGACTTGCACAAAAACACAAGCAATTTGTTTTCTTCCTTCTTGCACTTACTCTTGGAACTATGATTTCTTTATGCATTTCAGTATCATGCAGTTAGATTGGCAGTCGATGTTAAACTTCCTAGGGTAAGTGTTGTGGTGGATATGTAAGTCAAACCAACAGTGCACTTATCCAACTCAGGACTGGTTCCATTATAGATGAGTGTCAATGTTAAAACTCTTCTTTTCTGATATATACATAATGGTTTAGGATCAACATATCTTCCAGAATTTACACTCCAGAGCATACACTGATATCTCAAGATGCAGCCCTGCTTAGAAGTCCATGAGTAAATAAAACTACTACAGGAGGAAGAGTCTTTGGCTACAGGGCACCTATACTTTACATATGATTTACATATCAATACTAGAGAAGCCCTTAGGAGTCAATACCTAAATTAAAGTTTTCGTATACCACATGGCTGCCAGATTGTATACATTGCTTTTCTCTATCATTTTATGAATAACTGTAGCAATTGTCTTGTTTAGTATACTTTTTTCTTCTTGGCATCCTGAGCAAGGTGCAGAACACCTGGGCTTTTACTGGAGTTCATAACATCCTAAGTAAGCCTTAAGTCTCCCTGAAATCGTCAAAATTTAAAAACATATTTAATCAGTGCCTATTACTGAGTTTGCGAGAAAATACAAATTCAGAAGAAGGTCATTATTATGAGCCTGCTTTATTCTTGAAATGATGTGCTTGTGCTATCCACACTCTTAACTAATTACAGCTGCAATGCTGGTCTGAGGCTGGGTGGCACAATTGACATTTTTTTTAACCCAATTTCACTCCCAAATGAAGTAAAGAAAACAATGTTCTCTGCTTCTAAGTTTTGGGTTTACTTTTCAAAAATTTAAATAGAACAAAGAAAATATCTAAACAAAAAAATTTTAACCAATGTTTTTTTTGCTGTAAAAAAGAACATTGCACTGCTATAGCGAGTGAGCTAATGTCTTCTGCTCTTCTTCACTGGAGATTTTCTAGAAATTATAAATCCAATTTTTGACTGTTTTGTAGTGGTTTATTTTATTGAATAGTATTTTTTACTATGTAGTATATTTGCCAAAAAATCTTTAAAATTATTGCTATGTGATATATTATTTAGTCTTAGGAAGTGAAAAGAATTTCTTTACTATTTTTTATTTTATTGCAACAATTTACTTTTGTAAGGAATCCTGTGGTGGCGTGCATGTTAAAGGTACTACATAAAAATAAGACCAAGTTATAGTCAAGGAGGATTAAGGTGGGATAATAGCATGCACACTCAGTTATAATTTTGACAACAGCAAGTCCTGCCACTAACTACACAAAATTTAACTGAAGAGACTTGATGGTTTAAGTAGAGCTGACAAGCCCACACTTGCATAATCATGTAGATGCCATTAGTGACTGCTAGCTAAAGTTTATAAATATGTCTGACAGATATGATATGACATATTTAAGCTGCTGAAAGTGCAGTTAAAACAAAATGTTTGTAGATGCCATGAATCAATTTTCTTTTTATTATGCCGTATCATCCAAAGAAAGTCGATTAAATGCGCACTATAATATAATTAATATTGTCTGTACCACTCAGCAATTTTCTACATTCCTCTTCTAGTGAATTGAATAGCATTTTTATTTATAAATCAGATTTGATCATGTATTCTGGAAGTTGATCTAAAGATTCATTTCTTATTTAGAATAATTCATCTGTTATTATAGATATCTCATTCAGTGCTCAGCTCTTCAGGACATTTCTCAGACATACCACAATGTTCAAAGTCTTATATTACCCCACCTCAACTGTTTTGGAATGTGCTTCAAACACCAAATATGTAATGAGTTTGTACTTGCAATAAATAAATAAATCATAACAAGAATGTGGCTATTAGAAAAAAATTACAATCCTTGTTTTCGTACAGTTTAAAATTTTATACAAAGAGATTAAGAAATAACCACTTTCTGTTTTTATTGGCACTTTACATACTGTCACAACTTTTTTGTACAAATATTTTTACTATGCATGTCAAATTTCTGTGTGTAATTATGAGTTCTGAAGACTGCAAAGTAAATTTTAGAATTATTAAAAGACTGTCAAGTGACCTTTTCACATGTTTAAGATAACATTCATACCATTACCTCTCTAATTGGCTTCATGGTAAAGCTATTTAAAAAGTGACAAGTGAGTGTCAATACAGAGTGTATGTTTGAAGGTAGCTATGTCTACCAAATGCCTGCGCAATGCTCCATATCAACTACTGAAGTACTCTCCCAGCATCCCTTTTCTGAACAGATATTAATATAAATATAAAGTAGCATTGGCGAGACTTTACTCACAATAGTACACATTAGCAAAATATATGAAAAACTCAAATTAGAATAAATACACCTCCTTTTATATGCATATTATTTAAGTGATATAAGATTTTTTTTAAGTCACCTTTTCTTTCTGGGTAGCACAAGGGCACTGTGATTCGCTCTAGTGCCTTAAAGATATAAAGTGCTGGGTTTTGTGCTAATTGCTGTCTGAATAAAATGTGCAACTTCTCCAAATATCAGATGGGGTTGTTTCATGTGTATTCCAGTTTTCTTCCCTCCTTCCCAAAGAAATTCATATTAGGTTGATTGGTGATTCAAAACTGGCTCTGTTTGGATGTGTGTGTTAGTAGGTCCCACAGTAGACATGCACCCCAAGGAAGACCTTGTACCCATTGCTAACTGGAAAGATATCTTCATATTATCCAGAATTGAATTAAGTGGGTTTGATAATGTTATTTTGTATTACCTTTGTTCACTCCAGTCTTTAAAACATTCACCTTTTTCTGATGGTGAACTGCACCAAAACAACTCTTGGCAAAACATTACTTTTGGTGTTTAAAGAAAGCCATCTGTATCAGTGCATGCTTCCAACCTCCTCCTCCACCTCCATTTGAGAATTTCTTTGAAGAAATTACCTACGATTTTTCATATTAAAATAACTTTTGGTAAGAGTAACGCCTTGCATAGAATTTACAATAAAGCCATGGTGTACGGACAACTGGGTTCGCTTCTCGGGTCCTTCCTGTGTGGAGTTTGCATGTTCTCCCCGTGTCTACGTGGGTTTCTTTCAGGTTCTCCAGTTTTCTCCTACAATCCAAAGACATGTAGATTAGGTGCGTTGGCGATCCTGAATTGTCCCTAGTGTGTGCTTGATATGTGTGTGTGTGTGTGTGTGTGCCTTGCACTGGGCTAGTGCCCTGCCTGGGTTTGTTCCTGCCTTATGCCCTGTGCTGGCTTGGATTGGCTCCAGCGGACCCCTGTGATCCTGTGTTAGGATGTAGAGTTGGACAATGACTGACTGACTGTACGGACAAAACTAGAAATGTGCGTACACACAAAAAAATCAGATACATAAAACTGTGCGTAAGCAAAGTTCTACACACCTTCTATTTATAATATTTAATCAACATGATTTTTAAAGTACTTGAACAAACCTAGAGCCCCACCCTGACTCCTCTCAGAATTTTTGCCTATTTGAATATGCAAATCAATATAAATAGCCTCTTCCATTCATTATTTTGCTAACAGACAATGGCAAAAGCATGTGTAAAAAAGAAGAATTTCAGCAAATACAAAATGGAGGTCCTGCTTAGTGAAGTGGAGGCAAAGAAAAATCTATTGTTTGGTGGCTTAAACAGTAGTATAACAACAAAAGGAAATTGATGGAGTGGCACAGTGTGGCAGAGGCTCCAAAAAGTTCAAGTTCAGAAAGTCACACAGAAGAAGTGCTCAAATATCAACGTTGACATGAAAAGGCAAGTCGCAACTTATCGTCTGAGTGTCAACACCACTGGAGGTAGTAGCTGTGAATGCTGAGACTCACGTCGTTTGATGATATAGCTGCTGTAATTATGGAAGAAACACATTTGCACATCACAATTAATTTACACATTAATAGACATGAAACGCTTTCTGCATAAGCGTTACATAAGCAAATTAATTCTCTGTAGGCCCCTTTATAGTAATGTGTGTGCAGTTGATCACTCCAATTACATTTGGAAAACTGGATGTTGCTGTAAGTTGTGCTTTAATGTTTTCCCTTTCAACTACAATGTAAGGAAATCTTATATATAAGATTGAAAAGTGAATAATATCATCCCATACAGCTGGCATGGCGTAACTCAGTCATGACTGAGAAATATGCATTTGGTCAACCAGCTCACGATGAGAAGCTCCTGTGGCTAAAAACCTGAGAGTGGACAGAACTTGCAAAGGAGCAGGTAGAGCACAGTTTCTCAAAGTCTGCCTTTGTAAAGCCAGCCTCAGTTTAGCACACAGCTCCAACAGAATAGCTCTTGGAAATCTAAATTGCTTTCTTAACCAAGCTGATGGGGTGGTTTACTGTGTTAGAGTACTAGAACAGGTGGTGTTCAGGTCAGGTCAGATTGGGGAGCTTGCACTGGTACAGCACATTGCTACACCTACCACACAATGGAACAGTTTGGGATCCTGGTTGGCAACCCCCCAGGCAGACACGCAGTCCAGTCCCACCCCCTGGAAGTGACCTTCCACAGCCAAGTAATACATGTGTGTCCTCTGATTCAGCCGCTCGGGTCCTCAACAATGGGGATCCTGCGAGCTGGATCACCTTTAGGGAATTGCGTCACATAGCCATAGTGCCATAACTGACGCTCCCTCATAAATGCAGGTAATGTGCCTCATTAGGGACTCCATGAGCAACCGCTCATTCGACACAAAGTCAAACCAGCAGTATCCAAGGATTCTCCCAAAATACACAATACAGAATGAGTCCATTCTCAGGTCACTGGATAATGTCCATGTCTCGCAACTATATAGCAAAACAGGAAGCACCAGGACTTTAAAAACCTGGACCTTAGTTCTTTTGCAATGATATCGGAAGCACCACACACCCCTTTCCAGTGACCTCATGACCCCCCATGCTCTCTCAATCTGTCTACTGACTTCATAGAAGAATCAGCAGAGACATGAATGTCACTGTCGAGGTAAGTAAACCTCTCTCCACAACATTCTCTATGCAGACAGACACACTGTTGATGACAATGCCTAAAATATCATTCAAAGCCTGGATCTTGGTTTTTATCCAGGACACTTGCAATCCCAGACACTCAGACTCCTTGCTCAGTCTCTCTAAAGCCCCAACCAGAGCATCCATTGACTCTGCTAAGATCACAATATCGTCAACAGGCAAGATCAGTGAATTTTTCTTCACCAACAGATGCCCCACAGCCGCTCGACCCCATGACCCTGCCCATCACCCGGCCCATACAAGCATTGAACGGAGTAGGAGCAAGGACACTCCCTGCTGAACCCCAGTATCGACTGGAAAAAATGCAGAGGCTCTACCTCCACTCTGTACAGCACTGACAGTACCAGTGTACAGACTGGCCATGATATCTAGCAACTTAGAGGGGATCCCACAAAGTCTCAGGATGTCCCACAGAGCAGTTCAATCCACTGAGTCAAACGCTTAATGAAAATCAACAAAGGCTGCAAGGAAAATCTGCCGATATTTGTGTTTGTGCTCCATGAGAACCCTCAGTGCCAAAATGTGGTCAATGTTATACTTTTTAGGTGTAAAACCAGACTGCTCTTGTCGCTGGTAGGTGTGTAAGTGATTATGGTGCCTATTGAGGACAACAACAACCTTACCCGGCTCCAAGAGCAGTGTTATCCCCCTGTAGTTGCCTCAATAAAGGAGATCACCCTTCCTTTTCCAGATAGGGGTGACAAGTCCTGTTTTCCACTTATTTGGGATGATGCCTGTTTACCAAATGGAAACAAAGATGGCATGCAATGCATGGAGGACAGCCACCACCAGCCTGGACAAGTTCATTCTGGATAACACACCACCAGAGGTGGTGTTCAGGAACTTTAATATCTTTATTACCTCTATATAATGAAAACTGGTGTATACGATATGAGCTTTTGTCTTGTTGTAAGTTCAAAACCAACTTGTTTGTTTTGTAGATGTTTAAAAGCAACATCAATATTTATAAAATCAACAGCTCATAATGCTTTACAAGATGTCTAAAGAAGTTACAAGAAAAGGAAAAAAAATTAAATTAATTAAGAAAAATACTGAATAAACAGCAAAAAATGAATCCATACAGGCTTACATAAAATAGATGTATAATTGGTAGACTATTATATTGTATTGGTATTTGCTAATGATGAGAATAACGATAAGGTCAGATGACCAGGAATACAGAAAAAAAATAAAAATAAAAATAATTCCAGATTATCAGAGCTATACCATTTAACCAGTTCTGTTACCTGTTGTACACAGACTTGTCGTAAGTGGTAATGAGACCTACAAGAATGTTGTCATCTACAAATTTAACTTTTCCTACAGTTGTTACTTTTGCCTTAAAGGAAACCTTGGCAGAATCTAATACCAAAAATATATAATGTAGTATAATAAATACACGCAAATACCTGATTATGGAAAATTAAAAGGTATTAAAAAGAGCAGTGGTGTGTGTGGTTTTTGAAGAGAAGAAAATCTATACGACAATGAAACAAAATATTATCAGTTAACGCAGTGCTCCATCTAGTGGTATGAATACATAATTACATCAAGAGATTTATCAGTACAGTTTTTCTGAATGTTGACAATACTAATTAATGTGGAGATGAAGATCAAGTATAATAATAATGCGAACAGAAGCAAATCT
>JANRMT010062791.1:3904835-3968712 GCA_026402145.1 Polypterus bichir lapradei | reverse complement strand
AAAAAAAAAAAAAAAAAAAAAAAAAAAAAGAGGGCTATATGGAACCTACCTATAGCACACATTGAGGACAAATATATGCAATGACCATCCTTTACCTGAAATAAAGTGACCACTGCATCCTGCCACTGGTTCTGAGGAGGAGCTTCCCACTGGAATGCCCTCAGAAATAGGGCGATGGGCATTTTGCTGGAGAGCCAACTCTTCTGCAGGGGTTAGGTCTGGACCGCGTGGACCTCCACTTGTTTTTTGCTTGTCTGCCTTCTTCTTATTAGCTTTCAAATTAATAGTTTTTCTATTATATTTGATTCTTTATGTCAACAATTCTTTAAATAGTTATATACCAATATTTACCAGTTTGAAGTATATTCTTGTACTTCACTTTAACCTGTTCCCATGTTCTCCTTGTGTTCACGTTTGATCTGGAATTATGACATATTAAATAATAATTAATGTGACACATAGGAAATGAAACGCTGCATTCAGTAAATAAAATGCACACTACTTACGCATTTCATTTTTTGGCCATTTTTTGCCAGCCATCTTTTCTAGTTTGGGCTGCTTTTGCAGTGTTACCCCTTGTACATATTAACTCTTAAAATTCTTCATATCCTTCGAGTAACAGGTCCTGCTCCGCTTGTGTGAAAGTATGCGCCTGTTCTTTCGTCATTTTGTCACAGCCTATCAAAGACTTGCTGATCATGTTTTCTAAACTCAATACTGTATACAGTATATGGGCTTTTCAATCAGCCTGGGCGCGTGCAATCATCTCAGATGATTAGATCCAGCTAGACTAATCTACTATACAGCTGCATTTGAAAAACTGACTTATCCTGGATGAGTGTCAACGGCATTAACTTATCCAAGATGAGGCACCTGATCTCGGATGATTTAAGTGACGTACGGAAAATAACCCCCTGGTCATTTTGAAAGTAGCTTGCAAGCCGAAAAAGTGTGGGCACCCCTGTATTACACTGATTTATGCCTTGTTTTGTAATTAGAAGCCAGACTTGGCAGGTAATGAAACTTTACATACATGGCTTGTTAGTACTTCCATTCTTCCAAGACAAATCTTTATCACATTGTAGTTACTATAATTTCTGAGAACATTATGCATATTTCATGATCCATGTAAACAGGTTTAAATAGAAGCATGGAGCTGGTGGCTCTTTTGTAATTTGCACCTCATTATTAAGTAATTGTTGATTAAGAAAACAGGCAACAACGCAGCTGTTAAAAACTAAAACAGGCAATTAAGTGTTCTGAATTATAACAAATGAGTTAACAAAAACTAAGCCCCACCCCCCCAAATATTGCTTAAGTAATAAATAAATGAGTTTTGATTAAAAATTTGTTGTTTAAGAAAAAATCTGCAGCTACTGCTGACCTGCATGAATGGATATAAAAATCTCCACAAGGTTGAGACAAATAACACTTCTGTATCCTTAGCGTTTCAGTTCTATTGTTTTTATTATTATTATTATTATTATTATTAATAATAATAATAATACATTTATGGCACACAACACAAGCTACAATAGAACAAAATAAATAAAGAAAATACAATGATATATATAACCTTCAAATTCAACATGGACTCCGTAGAGCAGTACAGCAGAGAGAACTAATTGATAAGTCAGCTCCTTCTGAAGCTGTCCTTCTTGTAAAATAAAACAGCAGATTAAGTAAAAATGTTCAGCTTGGATATGCTTACTTTAAAATTTAATTAATTAACTCTTGCCAAACTCTAAAAATATTCAGAACTGATTCACAAACAATATTTCTTTCCAATAAGAAATACTGTAATATTGAAAGCACTACTCTACTGAGATATGGTAGGTTGATTTGGATTCTTAAAACATCAGCAGAATAAGTCCTCATGCAAGCCGTGAAGGACAGAAAAGCACAACAGGTGTTTATAACATGCTGTTGAACCATTGATAGTAATTTTAGATCTAAGTGTAAGAGTCAGTCTTAGAAAATTAATGCTTTAAGTTAAACTCATATTAGTGTTTGCTTAATATGAATAGAATATACATTTCTTTCATAGCTATAGATTATGGTATAGCCTTTAACCCCTGTAAGTTAATATGAGATAGAACTTTCTTAGTTATATCTGTAATACAGTGTGTTAATTCAGTCAGTGTGTGTTTTGGAATAGGCTCATAGCTAGAATGGATGGAAAGACCCATTTACAGTTTGTAAATAGGACAGACATACAGTTTCCTGACCATTTAGAAATGGTTCAACCCTATGAGCAAACTGAAACAATGAAACAAGATGTATAAGCTTTAAACAGAAATTTTCTTACACAAGAACTTTTCTTTTCTTTGCTATAGGCCTATCAATTTTTTCTCTTTTTTGTGCAAACCATTTTACTTTGAGTTTTTACTAAAGCCTTTAAAAATGAAGAAATTTTGTTTGTGGAATCATTTCAATGCAAGCTATTGCCAGAAACTCAAGAAGCAAACTAAAGTTGCAGAACTTTCGTAATTTTGGTTAAGAATTTAGATGATTTAGATGGCTGTGTTCTGCGTTGGGCTGGCACCCTGCCCAGGGTTTGTTTTCTGCCTTGCACCCTGTGTTGGCTGGGATTGGCTCCAGCAGACCACTGTGACCCTGTAGTTAGGATATAGCGGGTTGGATAATGGATGGATGGATGGATAGGTGGCTGTGTTAATTTATTTTAACTGTGTAAAAAGGAAGAGACTTGACACACTTAAAAAGGTTTGGGGCAGCCACCCGTATAATATTCCAAGCTGCAAAGGTTTGTTATTTAATTCAATAATGAAGCTGACTGTAGAGAGTCCAAGACAGAACTGATGAAGGATGGAAAAGACGGCAGTTTTAAGTAGTCAGACAGGAAGTGATGTAGGGTCACCAGAAGTGATGTTTTCCTGGCATCAGCCTGGGCGCTGGAACCAGAAGTGATGTTCTTGGTTCAGATAGGTTTTCCCGCGGCTGGTCTGAAGAGATAACAGGAGAAGGTTTAGTGCACCCTGCCCTCCCCTGGTATGGCAAGGAATTACCTTTACTTGGTCCACACAATGTCCCCCTAATCGCACGTGTTTGACAACTGTTATATTTAATTCTTTTAGTGCTTCAGATATTATTTGTGTGTGGGGGCAGTTTAGCCACAAAGAATTTTATTTTCATATTATTTTCATTGTAGCTTTCTTTTGGAACATAGTTGATTATCATTAACATTTGCTGTTGTTATCACATTTAAGAACTTAGGCTTTAGTGGTACCCTAGGTCTGTTAAGAAAGCAGATTTAGCAGGGAGGCAGGCATACAACTGTGCTTTCCCCCACTTGCGTTCCAAACTAAGTGACTGAGCTCCAGCTAGAACCAGGATCTGCTTGGACTTCATCTGATAACAAAGGTGTAAATCAGAGTCATCTCTCCAGAGGCCCGTCTAAATGCCTCTTGAACCAGAAGGTGCAAAATGGACTCAAGCAAGGACAAAGAGCTATAATTCAAGGGATAACAATTAAGATGGACGGAAGAGCTCACCTATTAGAAGGCACTGATTTAGCAACTGAAAGTGACTTTAATCCAAATAGGAGAATGATCAGCCTTCCCTTAAAACTCACTGCACTATCCTGAAGAAGCTGTCTGGGATATTCAATGGACAGTCACTGAACTTCCTGGGGATTCTCTCGGGTCACCCTCTCTGGGATTTTCTCAGGGATGGGGAAATATACAAAACCTGGAATTAAACCTGGGCTCTGAAACTTAAAAAGTTATAAGTCACTCTTCCTTGGAGTGCCGAATCTGACAGAATCTTGTTTTTATGAATCTGAAGCTGAGACTCAGTCTCTCAAGCCAAAGTTGTGTGCCATTAGTCTGATGAGGCTGAGAAGCCATTACTTCAAGAAAGGAACTTCAGCGTCTAAATTCTTGGGCCAGAATGATTAATGCCTTTTCCATCTGAAGTAGCAAAAGCATCAGAAGGCAAGTTGAGGAAACAGCAGCACAACACTGATGAGTATCATGCAGAAAAGAGAAAGAGTGCACTCCAAAACATGAACAATCTTTGACTTGAACCTGGAGCAACAACAAAGCAACAATTTTACACAACATTGGACATCATACATAAAGACCTAGTATCATAACCTGATATCATAAAACTATTTATCTGTGCCAAGATAAAGTAGAACTCTAAATAATCACTAAACAGCCAACCTATATTTTTAATTCTTTGACTGTCTAGTCTGTCTTATATGTCAATATACATATGCATTTATCAAACTTCTATAATCTTGTATTTATCACTAAATTTTATTATTCTGTTTCTTAAAATGAGTGTTTCAGTTACCTTGATATAAGTCTAGAGGCTGGAGACCCGTCTCCTACAACAGGTAAGATAATTAAAATAAGAGCCTTACTAAATCATTTGATTAATTACTAGTATTGCAGAATGCAAAACTAATAATTAATTAACCAAATTCAAATTTCTCTTTCAAATCCCTCATTATTATGGCATTCTGCTGTGTGGGAATCTAATTGATTAATAATCATCCAAATCTGGCAGCATCACTATTTTGTTTTAGTTGGGTGCTGTGCTTGTAATGATGCAACACTTAATTTTTAGTTAGGCAATTCTGGAAGTAATGTCAATGACAATTTATAAGCTTGCACTGTGGGTTATACTGTGTTCAAGATTGCAGAATTACATTTTGGCTTAGACACTTATTTATCAGTACGTACTCAGCATCTGGCCCTTTATACTTGCCAAAATGGTCTGCCCACTTCTGGCAAACAAATGTAAAGCATTGCCAAAAAACTAACCTAGCAATGAACCCTTTGATGGCATTTCTCACAGTCTATTTATTGACCTGTTTGCATTTTATCATTGTGAATGCTATTCTAGATGCAGGGTTAGGGGGACAACCAGATCATCCATCTCCCTTTTTCAGGAATAGGGGTGAAAGAACTTAAAGCAATGGTGACTTTAGGACCCTTAACGTTCACTCGACAGTTCACACCTCTGGGTCTAGCATCTAGTGGTGGGACTATAATTGGTTTGGCTACCTACTGTTGGCCTGAAGTCCATGTTATCCTATAGTTCACATGTCTAACCCTGCTTGAGTGTTCAATCACTTTCTAGTTTATTACTCCCTCCACAACTAGCACCTCTAAGATTAGAAAAATGCTAGCATCTAGGGCAAATTAATGTTAATGTAAATATATTATTTATTAAAGGAAGTGGCTATTGACTTTTGCTATACCAAAGAGCCTCTATGTCTGGTTACTACTCAGGGAGTGGATGCGGAGGTGCTGCATTGCTACAACTACTTGGTGTCCATGTCAATGCCAAGCTGGACTGTTCTTGTAACAAAACCGAAATATACAATAAGGAATTGCAGTGCAGACTCTTTTTTTTTCTTAGGAGAATGTATTTCTTTAATGTGAGTAATAACATATTTTACATATTCTTCATCTCTGTGATGGTTAGTTTGATTTTCTATTCTGTGGTGTGCTGGGCTGGTAACACCACTTTAAGAGAGGTCCACTGAATCAACAAGCTAAATAAGGCAGGCTGTGCAATGTGATGCACTCTCAATGCCCTTGAGGTAGCATAGAAGGAAAAAATGAAAACAAAACTAGTGCCATTATGAACAATGCTGCATATCCTCTCCTGACACACTAACACTGAATATTTACATCCAGTGAATTATTAAAGAAGTGTGTCAAGAAATGCTTCTAGTGTTCCTTTATGCCAACGACAATATGCCCATTATAATGCCTCACTACAAGTAGAAAATTGAATTAAAATGGCCTTCTACTCTAATCACCAGCATATATGACTGCAACGGGTACCCCCAATGACAACAACAACAAAACTTTAGGCCTGATACCTGACAAGTTACTAATGGGATGACTGATGCAATAAATGGTGCCCTCTCCTTCTCCCGTTGAATCTTCAAACACTTTTATGTATTATTGATGAAATATTTTAATATTGATTGCTAAAGAGAAAAGTGTTTTACCAGTAAAGATTTACTTTCAGCACAATACAGAAACTACAAGAGAGACCTAATTGAGTCAATACATCCTCCTGCTGGGACGAAGTTTCTTCTCTTTAGGAGTATAATCAAGCTATTAACTAACTAAATCTCCATCCACTGCAATGGCTTTAAGTTCCAGCATCAAGATGAAGATTCCTTCCAGGAAGAGATTGAACAAAGAAGGCTGAATTTCCTGTGATGGTCAAGGCCAAGGAAGAAACCACTCAGTCTGCGGATCAAGTAAGCCTTGCGAGAAAGTTGTAACAGCAAGGCGAGGTGTGCTGTAAGGCCTACTTTATCATCAGAGCAATATTATTAATCTGAAGCATTTAAAAAAAATCAATCAATAATCACAAAATAGTATAAGGGAAGACACAATAAAAATCATTTCTGTAGTGAGCTTTTTCTGTGCTATAGGGATTACTTTCTTTTCCTCGTGTATATGGAATATTTTCACTATTCTTACTGCCACATTTGAACCATGTCTCCATAAAAGATAAGTAGTGTAACCTAAAGACAGCTTGCATGAGCATGGGATACATGGCATTGACACCTTCCATGTCTTCTTCCATGTGTGGATATAAAAGCTGAATGCTTCACTATACTATGTCTGCCCAACATTTCCACATTCCTCAAAACATGGCATTCCTCTTCAGCTTTACAACCAGAGGCACACATGGGTCTGCAGACTCTGTTCAATTTTAATGGAACCATCTGCTATAATGTCAACAATGCTGAGAGTGAACAAGATACCCTTTGTGTCTGTGGTGAGCCAGTGTTATTTGATACTGTTGGTTTATTTATCAATATGACTATGTTAGAGAGATGAAACTACACTGTACTAGGTTATTCATTCAATATGACATATTTTCCATCGACAGAAAAATCACACCGTTACCAATTGGGTTTTAGACACTTGTTCAGCATTTTTGGGTTTTGAACCCTAGCTATGCTCCCTAACAAACCTGAAGCACCTAACAACACCTGCTTTGTCTGTGGCCAATTGGCTTATATTTGGCTGCCTTTGGACTGGTGTGGAATGTGTTACTTGACTTATGTGTTACCTAATGTGACTGTTCTTTCAGACCCTAGTTCACCTCATGCATGGGGCAAACGTGCCTCCATCTCACATGCACAGATGACTCTTATCAGTAATGGCCTGTGGTATGGAGCAATTTTTCTGCCCCACATTTTTTGACATGCAGCCAGAGCGCTGATAAATTAATTTGCCAATGCACTACAAATAGTGACTAATCTCACCTCTGAGACCCTTCAACAACTCTTGGCTGAGGCTCTTGCGACATGAACTGTGATTATGAAAATTCAAAAAACCCTAGACATGCTCTTTGCAGCTCAGGGAGGCACTCTCAGGGTGATAGGGCAGACACGTTGTTCTTACATTACTGGCACTTCTCACAATACATCTAGTATGACCTATAAAATTCTCCATGCAGATGATCCAGCTCTTTGCTCCCAGTTGGACATCAGAACCGAAATCTTGCCGGTTTAATACATTAGTATATTAGAACAATCTAGACGAGAACAGGCCAATCAGCTCACCAGCCCTATCCACTTAATTCTTCTAAAAAAACATAAAGTTGAGTTTTGAAAGTCCCTAAAGTCCTATTGCAGGTGAGGGGACTCAGCTCCTCCCTGTTAACAACACTTTTCACAAAATTCGCCTTAATTCTACACTTTCTCACGCCTGTTTTATTTCTTTCATTGTACGTATAGTTCGTGGATTCAGCCGACTTGAATTGCATGGATTTGGCTTAATATTTACAGATTTTAATGACTCTACTTTGACTGGGAACAGCTGAGTCTGTGGATCGCGGTACGAGACCTACGAACATTTCTTTGTACCTGGCGATCTATGACCTCAAGATGATTATATTCGCTATGCTGATCTGCTCCCGATTCATTTTACAGTACTCTACGACTGGGATCTGATCTAATGCTCATACTAACCTGGCTTATGGCTCCGGGGCGATCACGCATGAAATTACCAAGCGTTACTGTTTGTGGCTGTGTATTGGAACCTCCAAATCCTGCTACCTCCTACTGCTATGCTTTCTGCTGCTTTGCTATCGCCGTTCATCTCATCTACGCTACCACACCCGCCTGTCCTAATGGTTCCGCTATGCTGTGCTGCTCCTCCACTGCTTTTCAGATACGTATTGCCAAGTATCATGCTAAAATACTCTCATGACAAACTCCTTCTTATTAAACAGTTTGTCCAGAGCAAATGGTCTGATTGGAACATCCTAAAAGACGCCGGTATTTTGCAGCGCCCGAAATATATACATCGCGGGTCAGGTCGCCGCCACCGCCGGGCTGCGAATGAAAAGACAACCGGCAGCATTTGCTCAGGAATAAGCCTTCCTTCTCATGGTCCTGAAAATACAAGTGTCAGTGTGCCAAATTTACATTGTGTGGAAATAAACCCCGATCACGGCTCTGTGCAAAAAGATGCCTCATTAACTAATATTGCACTGTTTAACTCGAGATCTCTTAATGGCAAAGCATTGGTGTTGTCAGAACTCATCACTGACACCAAACTTGATATACTGTGTTTAACGGAGACTTGGCAAAAATCAAACAAACTGACGTCTCTCACGGAGGCGACTCCACCTGGTTTCACTTTCCATACAGAACCCCGCACCTATAGACAAGGAGGTGGGCTAGCGGTAATTATCAGAGCAGACTTAAATATCAAACGAATCCCAATTGACTGTCCACTGTCTTTTGAGTGCCTGGCTCTTAAACTAAAAACGGAAACAGGTCCTGTCTCACTCATTGTTCTTTATCGTCCCCCAAAATACAATGCATCCTTCTTATCTGATCTGATTGAACTTTTAACCCACCTAAGCTCTTACTCTCAGAGAATTATCCTTCTTGGTGATTTCAACATTCATATTGACACTACTACATCTAAACTGAGAAATGAATTCCTATCCTTACTGGACTGTTTTGACTTGACACAACATGTTGATTTTCCCACCCACTCTGGTGGTCATATATTGGATCTGATCTGCACTTCTGGACTATCTGTTGCCAATATTTACAGCACTGATTTGAGACTTTCTGACCATAAAGCAGTATTTTTCACTGTCTCACCTCCTTTACCTCCTCTTACCTGTAAACGACAAATTTCTTACAGAAACCTTAAAAATATCTGTCCCTCTATCCTTTCTGGATACATTTCTGATCTTTTACTGTCTGCACCTATTCCATCAACACTAGATAGTCTTGTTGACCACTATAACTCAGCCCTTCATTCAGCATTAGATAAAACAGCTCCTTTAAAACATAAGGAGGTTTCCTGTAAGAGTTCAGCTCCTTGGTATAACTCAGAATTGCGATCTATGAAAGCAGCTGGCCGACGCCTTGACAGAATGTCACGTAAGACTGGCCTCACCATGCACATCCAGGCTTTCTTTGACCACCAAAGAGCTTACAGAGAAGCACTAACTGCTGCTAAAAACACCCACTATGGCAGAATAATAGAAAGTGGCCACAATAACCCAAGGGTTTTGTTTTCTGTAGTTAATAAACTACTCGAACCTGCATCTGGCCCAACTACCTCTTCTACTGAAGTCTGTAAAGATTTCCTCCACTTTTTCCGTAACAAAATTAAAGATCTAAATAATTCAACTAACATAAATACATCATCTGTTTATATCTCTCCTTGTTTTCCCACTCCATCCAGCTCCTTCTCTAAGTTCTCACCAGTCACATCTGCTTTTGTTAATGACCTGCTTTGTAAGATGAAACCAACTACTTGTGTACTGGACCCCATCCCCAGCACACTACTTAAATCCTGCCTTCATGCCATAATCCCGACTGCTACAACAATAATAAACTCATCCCTTAACACTGGCTCTATGCCACTCACTCTTAAAATCGCTTCTGTAACCCCAATGTTAAAAAAGTCTGGTCTTGATGCTGACAATCTTAACAATTTCCGGCCTATTTCCCACTTACCTTTCCTGTCAAAAGCTCTTGAGCGTGTTGTAGCTTCCCAGCTCACCAATTATTTAACATCTAATAATTTGATGGAACCCTTTCAGTCTGGTTTCAGGGTGCAGCACAGCTGTGAAACTGCTCTGCTACGGATAACCAATGATTTGCTTATGGCAGCAGACTCTAGACAAACCAGCATATTAATTCTTTAAGACCTCAGTGCAGCATTTGACACTGTCAGACATGACATTCTACTGTCCAGAATGGAGAACATGCTGGGTATCTCTGGCACTGCCCTCCAGTGGTTCAAGTCCTATCTGACTGATAGGCAAGAGTTTGTTAGTCTTGGCAACAGCAGATCCAGCTCAGCGCCAGTCACACAAGGAGTTCCTCAGGGCTCTGTCCTCGGCCCTCTTCTCTTCTGTATCTATATGCTTCCCCTTGGCCATATTATTCGTAGCTATGGACTGGGCTATCATTTTTATGCAGATGATGCTCAACTCTACTTCAATGTTAAAAGTGGAACTTCATCAGAGCTTTCTCAGCTCACAATCTGCCTTAGTGAAATTAAAACCAGGATGGAGCAGAACTATTTAAAATTAAACTGCAACAAAACTGAACTCCTGCAAATTGGGACTAAAATGCAACTTAATAAAATGAGCTCCTTCCCAGTACGTCTTGGCGGTGATCTCATCAGACCTGCCTCTACTTCAAAGAATCTTGATGTCATTTTTGATTCCTCCCTTTCTTACTCCGCCCACATAAATCACATTAAGAAACTTTCTTACTTTCACCTCCGTAACATATCCCGTGTTCGCTCCTTCCTCTCCTTTTCTAATGCTGAGAAACTTGTCCATGCTTTTATCACATCCCGCATTGATTATTGTAACTCACTGTTGGCAGGTGTCCCTTCTAATCTTATATCACAGCTCCAGCTTATTCAAAACTCGGCTGTAAGAGTCCTTACTCGAACCAGCAGCAGCGAGCACATCACACCCATCCTGCTCCGTCTTTACTGGCTCCCTGTGTCTTACAGAATCGAAAATAAAATCCTACTAATAACCTACAAAGCCTTAAATGACCTTGCACCAAGCTACATCAGTGACCTTCTCCATCACTATGTGCCTGCCCGCTCACTAAGGTCCTCTGATTCTGGTAATCTTGTTGTGCCCCACACTAATCTACACTCCATGGGTGACAGGGCCTTCAGCAGTATAGCGCCAGACTCTGGAATGACCTACCGAAATTAATCAGGCCAGCCGACTCCATGAATTCTTTTAAAAAAACAACTCAAAACTCATCTGTTCAGGAAGGCTTTTAGCTCTACTTGACTTTATTACCCTTCTCTCAGTTTACCTCTCTGTGAAGATGCTCATGTAACCTGTATGTGTGTGTACTAGACCATCAATTCTGTTGTCTGTTAGGCTTTCTCTGAATTTACTGTCTTACTCTTCTTTATTTATTTATTTAGTTTGAACAATGCTATACACTGTATACCCTGCCATTCTTTCTTATATTCTGTAAGTGCCTTGAGCATGGGAAAGGCGCTATATAAATAAAATGTATTATTATTATTATTATTGTTTACCACACTACTTGGTAGCTATTTCCAAGTGTCTTTGGTTCCCTATGTAAAGAAAAACTTCATGATGTTTATTTAAAATTCACCCTTAACAAATATCCAGCTGTGTCCCCTTGTTTCTGATGCTGATTGTTCAGAAAAACTCCTGTACTTACCATGTGTTGCTAAATTTTGTCCTTAATCATTTCTTCAATTAATTTTCCTGCGATGCATGTTAAGATTACTGATGTATAGTTGATTAGATCTGCCCGGTCACCCTTTTTATATAATGGGATAATAAGTTTCTTTCTTTTTGCCCAACTTGGTTAAAATAAGTGTTTATTTCAATAATAACTTTTCTCATCATCATTCTTTTATCAGGTTAGGTTGGAGAGCATGCACTAGTACAGCGCATTGCTGTAACCACCACATAATGAAACAGCTCAGGATCCCTGTTGGCAACCCCCTAGGCAGACACTTGGTGTTGTGCTTTTGACCTCACAAGATATAATGCCATCAATTAGGTTCCATTGCTTTATACCTTGGTTAAATCTTTAGCAAAAATTAGTTTTTTATTCCAGCGGGATTTTGAAATTTGCTTTCATTTTTGTCCTTTGGCATTGTTCACTTGGTTCTGACCATCTTCCTAGTTTTGACTCTTTTTTATTCATTTTTGGACTCCTAATTATCTCCTGGTCAGTTTTCTCACAATATTCCACAGGCCTGACCCATGTACTGTTACATCACTCTTCTGGTTGCTATCTGAAAGTGTTCCCAAGGAGCAATTTTAAAAATTTAATTCTTCATTGTAGAAGTCTCTGAAGACTCCAACGTATATCTACTTTTTGAGAGTAACAGCGCCTAGCATCCTACAAAGTCTGCCAATATTGAGTCACCTCCTGAAAGTCTGCCAAATATTTATCCACATGACTATCATCACTTTCTGTACATACTGTATATCCACTGAATCAATACGCTGACTAAAAGGGCAGGTTCTGTTATAGGACACACTCTTAATTCCCTGGAGGCTGTAGCAAAGGAGACAATGAAAACATAACTGAGTGCCATTATGAACAATTCTGTACAACCAATCTCTGACACACTAAAACTGAGTGCTTCGGCCAATGAATCATTCAGTAGAAGTGAAGTGTCAGGAAACACAACTGGGCTTCTTTGCTCCAACAGCAATGTGCTTGCATAATGCCTCACTGTGACTAAGTGTTTCTTTCTTTTAATATTTTTCCTATTAATTAACTAGTGTGTGTTCAGACTGTAGTCTATCTATCTTGTAATTGCCACAGGGGTTGGACGGGCATTCTGACCAGAGGAGTGGATGGTTCCTTACCTGGACGGGACGCTCTGGAGAGGTAGGTGGGCATCTCAACCAGGACAGAGGAATGAGCCAGACCCAGAAATGATGGCTAGAGAAGATGGATGGACAGCCCACCAGAAGAAGACGTTGTTGGGGACTCTTTATTCCCCCAGGATGCTAGATGGCAGTGGACCTGGATATTGGTGCCCAGTATGGAACCAGTAGGACGTGCTGGGAAGTGTAGTCTGGCAATACAGCCCTGCTGGGGTCCCTGAGTAATGCAAGGGGGCACTGCAGGGAGATGTGATCCGTACAATAGGACTTCTGTATGCAGGGCCAGACTGAGAAGCTTATTCGGGCCGGGAATCCCAAATCTAACCCAGGCCACACAATATACAGTTTTCTTGTATAGGCACAGATTTTAAAAACCAACAAACACCATTTTGTCTTGGAATTTTTTATGAATGAGGAGATAGTAGATTCAGCTTTTACACATACATGTCACTTTTAAATATTAGTCTCAAGGCAGCCTCTGATAAAGTGTGGAACAACACTTCATAAATGTAAACACTTCATAAATAAATAAACCATGTAGTTCTATAATATTTATATCAAAACAAATGTGCAAAAAGCACCGAAACACAAAAAGTAGTTGTCAGTGGAATCCACAGTGCATAGATTATGTTTGCAATTTCAACTGTGAGACTGGAATCTACACAGCCACTGTCAGTGTCTGGATGGTAATGCTGACTACTCTTCCACAAAGTTTGAAGTGTTGGTCAAAAAAGACCACTTTGAATTTCTTCAATAGACAAAAGACTCAAAAAATGACTCAGAGCCACATAATTCTGTCAAGCATTTTTTGAACAAAAAACAATGAAACATTTCGTCTAGCCTGTTCAGTCACTCTCTCGTCATAGCACTAAGGTTTAACAGTTAGAGCGTGAGAGACAAACTTTAAAAATGTCAAAATAAAAACAAGAAATGTTTATTAACAAACTTATCATGAAATAAAGAACAACAGGTACATTTAAAACACAAATCATTCCACTCACATATGTGTTTCATTAATAACAAAATTAAATAAAACATTTTGTCTAGTCTATTCAGTCACTCTGAGGGAAAAAAGAAAAAAAAAAACGTTAAAAATGTGACCATACGCTACACTTAAAATTTGAAACAAAATAAATACACAGTAACAAATACCAAAACCCATACAACATCCAATTCAAAGTATATTATAGACTTTTAAACAATCTTCATATATAACTTTAATCACAAAAGCACCAGACATACGCACCTATCATCATAGCACTCCTGTTTAACTGTCAGAGTACGAGATGCACGAGAAGTCAAAACTTAACTTGAAAAAAAACAAGAAACCATTCAACCAGAAACCAGTAAATAAACCCTCCAATGTTAAACCAAAAGGATTTGTGCCCACTACAGAGCAATTTCACTTGTTTTCCAATTTAATAACATTGTATAATTTTACCATTAGTTTATTTCACTGGTTGCACTGAATGCCAGGCCAGGCCAGGCAGCAGGCCACCAGGAAAGCCCCTGCTGAGTCTGGCTCTGTCCTTATGACCTGGAAATACCTCCATCGGGCAGTCACCCTGGCACCAGAAGTACTCCCAGGTCCTCAATAAAAGGGACCACACTCCCTTGTCCAGGCGAGTCAGAGCTGGGAGGAAGAAAGGCAACAACACTCAATTGGAGGTGGCAAGAGTATTGTGGAGAGAGAGATCATTTGTGCTTATGCTACTTTGAGGTATTGTGAGAAGGAATTTGGTTGAATAAACTATCCTTATTTAAACCCGGGACTCTGTGTGTGTTCATGTTGGAGTTTTGGGGCCACTGACACCTCTGGATTCCATCACACTATCTAGAGGTGTTGGAAATAAAGTTCTGTCTATCAGCAACATCTAAAAGTGGTATGCTATAGCAAAGCTTTATTTTTTCTCAAGAAACCTCACAACTGTAAACAACATACTGCCTAAAGATCAAGTACACTTACCCTTAGTATCCTGGTACATTTGCACCACCAGTCATGTGTGGCACAACAAAAGTGCTCTGCAAAGAAACACTTGTAACATTCTCTGAATACCTCCTGGTAAGGACTACCTGATTAAACTATGATTTGGATCTTGTTGTTGGTTCTCAGGTTAAGAACATTTGCAGGAAAGATCAAACTGTAAAAAGTGAAACTTGTGTTGTTCAAGTGTTCCAAGTGAATTGATTTAGCACTTATAAATGGTCCACGTAGTTGCACTCTGATTCTGTAAATCATTTCACAGGTCAGTGACAATATGCAGAAATGATTTGCTGATGCAGTGATGTTGCACATTTTCTTTTTATATTTTGAAGTATCAAAATTTATCCTGTCAGAAATTACTGGAACTCAGACACAACGCAGGAAACAACAGTGATTACTTAAGTTCTATGTGATATTTTGCTATGCTGGACATCTCCTTGAAGTGCTTCTCATGGGGATAAAAGGTTTTTTCTGTGATCTGTCAGTGGTCAAAACTATCTATTTTTGTTGGGTTATTGTGCTTATCCCTTGTGAACACCAAGAAACTGCTCCAAAGTGTAAAAAAATGTACACTAACTGAACAAGCTGGAGTTGTGATATTAAATCTGTTTATTTTGTTTTGGTTTTAATTACTGAAGCTATTGCCTTTTTTTTTACTATTCCTTTGTTATGTTCTTAAACACTCCATTATTTAATTTCCCAGTAATTCTGCTAATAATTTGTTGGTACATTGACCCGCCAGCTTCCATTTTGTCCATAGTAGTTTTTATATTTTGTAACTTATAGGAAGAATGCTATGTGATCAGCAGGATGATCTTCAGGATACAAGAAAACATTTTTGGACTTTTGTGTTTATTTTACAATTTTTATCGATTACTTTACAGTCTCTGTTATTTTGTGTGCGAGATGCATGCAGCATGACATGTGACATCACATGCAATTGGCTATTGAAGATTGGGTTACATTTCATTTAGAGCCAAACTTTGTGAAAGTAAACAGAAAGCTATAAAAGCACGATCAATTTAGCAACTTCCAGTGACTTCCTTTTCTGTATTTTACTTTAAGCTTTGTAATTGATCTCTTATTTAGTGTCTGATCTTAACCAGTCTAGCAACTTCAACCAGTTCATCCTAACTAGGACTAATTAACATGTATTAGGTGCCAAGCTAAGTAGTCAGCTTGTACTTGTGTTTAGGTTCAGAAAGAATGATTCCTTTGTCTCTATCCAAATTCTTTATACTGTATTACTCATAAATACCAACACTGTAAATTCTTTGATATTGTTCTAAATTATTTTCTGATTTTTCTTGTATCCTGCTTGCTAATTACAAAAAAACTGCTGATTCCTCTCATCATAGAGGATAAGACTTATTGTTAGAAGCTCTTTAGATGAACTTATGGAAGCTTTGGACTCTTTTTGGAAATAAATATCTTCTTTCGTTTTATGTATGACTAAGAAAGCCACTTCATCTGGTTATTCGGAACTGAAAGTTAATATAGTGATACTTTCATTACTCTTAAAGCAAGGGAGACTAGAATGTGTCAAACTTTCAGGTCTCATATACAACAGATAGCCATAAGAATCCACAAAACACATCCAAACCATATTACACCACACTTTTCGCACTAAACAAACATCACCAACATTAAAACAACAACAACCAATGAAGGGATAACCAGCTAGATCAAATGAAATAACAAGTGTGGTCAAAGTGTCCTAAGTGTTATCAGGTACCTGAGTGCACAATAATAATAATAAAAAAAATTCTACTTATATAGCTGAAACATATCCTGCATAATGTCCATGAGTCACAGATAAAAGACATGTGCCTTGTGAGCCCTAAAAGAGAAATGCCCACAGTAGTAATCATCTGCATCACAAAGATCACCTGAATCACTGTATAATGGAGGATAGAATTGGAATGTATTATTTACTGCCAGTTTCCTTTCATCCTTCCATTCTAAGCCTCCCAGTAAATCTGTTGTCTTTGGCATGGGCAGGAAAAGAGCCTGAAGGTAGAACAGTTGCACTAAGTGCCACATTAGAATACCAAGAAGAGAAACAGAATAGACGAAGACTAGTAACAATTCCTAATTATTGCAATATATATATATATATATATATATATATATATATATATATATATATATGGGGTGCCAAACAGGCAATTACAATGATTTTCGGAATGTATAAAGCATACAATATATAAAGTCATTCCTGAATATATAAAGTCAAAACTTGAATATATAAAGTCAGCATTGGAATATATAAAGTAATTCCTGAATATATAAAGTCAACATTGGAATATATAAAATCATTCCTAAATATATAAAGTCAGTGTCGGAATATATAAAGTCATTCCTGAATATATAAAGTCAAAACTTGAATATATAAAGTCAGCATCGGAATATATAAAGTAATTCCTGAATATATAAAGTCAACGTTGGAATATATAAAATCATTCCTTAATATATAAAGTCATTCCCGAATATATAAAGTCTGCGTCAGAATATATAAAGTCATTCCTGAATATATAAAGTCAGAGTTAGAATATATAAAGTCATTACCGAATATATAAAGTCATCTCTGGAATATATAACCTCATTCCTTTATATACTTTACAAAGAAAAGATAATTTTGACTATCATTTTTTAATAATGGTCACATTTAGTATATTAGGAACTACGCCACACAATGAATATGTATTGATAATATTACAATAGGTGTTGCCAAAGCAACTTTAATTTTTGATTTCAGTAGCATTTTTCATCCTGAAATCTTTGGAATTTATGAATTATCTGTAGTGCATTTGAATATTAATATTCTATCTTGCAAAATTGTTTTCTACAGTATATGCAAATTGCTATTTTTATATTTGTATATCATATTTGCAACAATCTCAAGCCATTTTGCAATTAGTTGCAGTATTATTCATTGTGCCTTTATTCTTTTTGGCTACTCTATTTTACAGAATTTTATATTTGTAAACTGCTATTTTGTAACATCATACAAAAAACAGCTAGTCTACTTAAATAAAATAAAAATCAAATCACAAAAATATAAAGTTTTATTTGCTGAAAAAATTTCAGGTCATCTGAGATTCATTATTCCTTTACCTGCAGAAATGAATATAACAAATTCCAAATAAGGCCTCAACAGTTTTATTATAAATGTGTGAAAGTCAGTTGTTTTTAAAAAAAGATCAGTTCCAAATCACATAGAAAATCCTTTGTTTTAAGTTTCATATGACAATTTCAGTGAAAATCTTGTTACACATTATATAATTGTGATGAATGGTCAACAGTGCAGTGCATTTTTTTATTGCATCCTGGGTAAAGTGCAGGCTCAAAATCAGGTGCGGGTGTGTGCTCCACTCTGGGGATGGTTGGGGTTTCTGGTGGCTTGCGCACACACGTGCAAATGTGAGTGTCAGACAGGTGCCTCATTTGTGCCTCAGAGATAGTGGTACATCACACCTGCATCCAGTTAGTATAAGAGGATCCTGCGCAGGACAAAAGGGAAAATAAAAGAGAACAGAGAAAGGAGCAGAGATTAAATGAAAGGACTGAGAAAAGGGCAGGAGTGAACGAGAGCCGATGTGACAGGGGGAAGCAGGCAGATGGGAGTGTGTGGCTGTTGCTCAAGATGGGGCTGAGAGTTGCTCCTGCTGAGCAGACTGGGAGCAAGAACAACCAACGTACTTCTGCAAAGCTGGGGAATGGCAGTAGGAGTTGAATGGAGTAAGGCCCAGCAGCACCCCCTGGAAAATGTCATTGAATCGATGGCGGGGACACGGGCAGGAGTGAGGGTTGTTTGTGCCTGTAGGTTGATGTTTGTACATGTTGCAAGACCTAAATAGGGTTAGCCAGGGAGACATCAGATTTAAAGGGATGCATCAGGGCTCAGGAATTTTAAAGGACAGCTTCCTATGGTATTCTAACCTCATTTTTACAAATATTTATTTGATGCATTGATTTTTAACCTCCACTATCACTGAGATTTTTATGGATTATTTATTTATTTCTTGAGAAGATGTTTGCACTGTACTTTTAGATCACTGTTTGTTTTTGGAATTGTTTTTAATAAAAGCACTTGAACACTTTTACACCTATCCCTTGCTGCATGTGTGGGTTCTCATTTGCCCGGTTCATCTCAGTTATGACTATTGACGGTTCGAGTTCAAGAGGCCCCCAGATGAAACAGGGAGCATGGAGCTGACCTGCACAGTCACAATAATATAATACAATGCAATCTTTAAACATAATAGCCAACCCATTTTCAGATTTCTCAATCCCTTCTTTGGGGCAAACTATAACAATATGAATATCAACAAACATATATGCATGTTTTCCATATAAACAGAGTTTATACAATAAACACAAAGTTACTTAATGGAAATTACATACTGTTATGCCTAACAAGAAGCTCTTTTTAAAGAATTTTAACTATTAACCCTTCCAAATTATCGCATTCAGGTATTTCAGCTGCACCCAGTTGCATAACATCAACCACACAGCTGTGCAATCTCAATTGACACACAATGTAAATAGAATGAGTGGTACAAAACAGCTCAGTGACTTTAAACATAGGACTGTCATAGGATGCCATATTCACATTAAAACATGGTGTAGAGAAAAAACCAGAAATGTGTGCACGCACAAAAAAATCCAGATGCAACTTCTACATTCTTTCGCTACATAAATCACGGTCAGCATAAAATGTAACACACATGCACGCGCCTGCTGCCCAACCCTGACTCCTATCAGAATTACACCTCTTTGAATATGCAAATCAATATAAATATCCCCTTAAGTTCAGCGTTGTGTGAAAAAACAATGGCAAAAGCACAGGGAAAACAGATGAATCTCAGCAAATACCAAGTGGAGGCAAGGAACTACATATTATTTGTTGGTTTAATTAGTGGTATAAACAACAAAAGGAAATTGATCGAGCGACATAGAGTGGTGGTGAAACTTGAAAGTTTAAGTTCAGAAAGTCACACAGTGCCTGAAATAAAAGAAGTGCTCAGATATCAAAGTCGCTGTGAAAAGGCAAGTCGTAGCACACTGTCTGAGTGTCATATGGATGTGTATTAAGTTACAGAGAAAAGACAAAAAAATAGGGACACAGTGGAAAAAAAGGTCGAAATGGCAACTTAATCTTGAAATTTCCACTTTAATCACGTAGTTTAATTTTGTCATTAAAGTAGAACTTCATAAATTTCATCTTAAATTCATTTAATTTACTAGATTTACTACAAATCCCATTACAACTAAAGTTGCATATTAAATGTTTTGTATTCTACCTGTATGTGTTCTTCTATGTACTCTATGTGTGTGAATCACTACGTGCTCCTTAAACGGGCTTGATATTGTGAATCTCAGATGACCTGATCTTTTTTTGAAAACTCTAAACAATTGACTTTCACACATTAATAATAAAACTGTTGAGGCCTTAGTTGGAATTTGTTATGTTAATTTCTGCAGGTAAACGAATAGTGAATCTCAGATGACCTGAAACTTTTTCAGTAAATAAAACTTTGTATTTTTGTGATTTGATTTTTATTTTATTTAAGTAGACTAGCTGTTTTTTGTATGATGTTACAAAATAGCAGTTTACAATAAAATTCTGAAAAGTAGAGTAGCCAAAAAGAATAAAAGCTCAATGAATTAACCAATCGCAAAATGGCTTTAGATTGTGGTTAATATGATATACAAAAGTAGAAATTCCGAAAATAGCAATTTGCATATAGGAAACTATTTCTATATTCGATTGGTTACTTGGTGAAAGAAAAGGAAGGACAGGAATTGGGGGTTAGTACGTTTGAAAGAGACGGTACTGCTGCAATAGATTATTTCATCGAGGGTTGAGCATGTCGCAGCAAGCATCTTGTTAACAGGACACAGAATACATTACATTCATGATATTACAGCTCTCTGAACAATTTAAATTAAGAAGTATCTTGATATCATTTTCATGATGATAGGAATTAAGGCATGTATTAAACATAGGAGCATGGTGGCGCAGTGGTAGCGGCAAGCTGGCGCCCCATCCAGAGATTGTTCCTGCCTCCTGCAAGATGCTTGCTGCGCTGTCCGTGACCCTTGATGAAATAATTTATTTATTGTCTCTTTCAAATGTACTAACCCCCAATTCCTGTCCTTCCTTTTCTTTCTCCTAGTAACCAGTAACGCAGGCTCTGTATTAAATGCCAAGCCGCCTGTAAGCTTAGAACGCTGATTCTTCAAAACTTTGAAGGAGCATTGAAATATCTTCGTAGTACATGTTTAATTACTCCATCCATCTATCCATCAGCCAGTCCTAGCAAGCAGACAGCACAAAGTAGGAACGATCCCTGAACGGGGCGGCAGCTCATCGCTACCACTACACCACTGCGCCCTCACATGTTTAATGATTAACAATATACATTATTTAAATGAAGTTAAACATTTATCTGTATAATATAATATACATTGCTACATTTCATCCTAAAAATGATATCAAGAGCTCCAAGAAGATAGCGCTTGGATATCAGAATTGACTTAGAGGCCAGTTGTCATCATCTGTAAATACGTGCTTTTTTCTCTTGAATCGAATTCCTTTATTGTTATTGTATGGTACAATGAGATTAAATATGCAAATCCTCCATTAATTTATTTTCCTATTAAACAATAATACAGGGGGTCCTTGGGTTACGACACAGTTCCGTTCCTACAACAGTGATGTAACCCGAATTTTGATTTAAGTCCAAACATACCCTCGCCTAAGTCACTTACCTATCCTAACGCATTTGCAAAATCATAATCTAGAACATAAAAACACAACTAAGCCACAGAATAAGGAAAAGGACATAAATATACTGTACTGTAGTAACAGAAAAAAATGACAAAAAATGAATGTAAAAATGATTCCTTACATTTATTCCTTCTGATCTCTTTACAATGTCTAATTTCACTTCCATCATGATGGCTTTCCTCTTCTTTGAAGCACTACCATCTGAAGACTCTGACTTTCATTTAGGAGCCATGATAAGGGCCAAAAAGTCACCAAAAAAAGCAACACGAATGGAGCACTTGTGCCGCACACAACCAAACTAGTTCGCCAACTCCCTCACTCAAATGACGCGTATTTCTGCTGCACGCAACCAAACTAGTTCGCCCACATAGTCTGTAAGTACGATGCTAACAGTGTAAGCTGAAACACTCACATCTAAATTTTTTTAAGTTTTTATGGGAGTGAGCATTGTAAACTCGAAACGTCGTATGTCGAGATGTTGTAACCCAAGGACCCCCTGTAATAATAATAATAATATAAAAAACAATGCAAAATATACAATATGAAAGCAAACGTACAATATACATATATATATAGTGCAGATAGTGAAATGGTTCATAAAATGGCTCAGGTTGTGCAATATTACAACTGTAGTGCAAGTAATTTTACTTATAAGTACAAGCAGTTCTACCAGGAGCACTTGATGGACTGATTGAGAAAATTTTCCTGAAGTAGTTGTTCTTACATTGGGAGAAGCCTATTATTTTAGGTGACTGACTGAGTGAAGAACTGTGCATATTTGCATAGCCTATTTTTTTCTTATGTAGCTGATACTGCAGTAATGAATGTGTCTAGTAGAATATATCAGAGTAAACGTAGCCACCAGTATTTAAAAAAATGGTGGTGTAAACAGTAAAGGGTTATATTCAAGTAAAGTAAAAATATTCTCAAAACATACTCAATTGCAGTAACAAAGTATTTCTACTTCTGTGCTGATTAAAGCATTATTCACATTTTGCATCTTTTTAAGCTCCCACTCGTAGCATATTTGGATTACAATAAAAGTATTGTATCTGCTACTAATTTAGTGTTTTTAGAAATGTAAGCATACTTTCTTTAATTGTGTTTGTTTATAGTTCTAAGTTTTCAAAAACAGGAACCCGTTTTGGGTAGCTATAGTCTCTTCCTAATTTACAATAGCCATTCTTAACTTAACTAAAAGGAGTGAATGCTGCACACTATAATGGCCACAATTTGAAGTTGCTCTGTGATTCTACATAGATAGTTTTAGACAGAGAGTGCTTTATTTATCCACAAGGGGAAAATTGTTTTCTTCAATCAGAAATACAGAACATAAAAAAACAAAACAAACTGGCATAATTTTTGTTTTAGATATTTGAGGGTGACAACAGTGAAGTCATGCTAAGCCTCACAAATATTAACAAGAATGCTGATGTTTCTTTATACTATAAATAGAAACACTTCTGTATACATTTGAAAGCTATACAATTTTTAACTTAACCTCCCTCTCTTTATTTGCTAATTAAGGAAAAAGATTTCAAAGTGAAATTGAGTGGTGAACTCAATACTCATTTAAATAGTGTCAAGACTGTGTGCATGGACCATATTTTGTGTTATGGACATGAAACACAGCCCCTCCCACCATAGCAAGCAATAACACAAAGTCATCTTTACATTATTTGATTAAAAATAAACAAAAAAGATTGCTATGACAGAGATTAAAGAGAGTGATTTGCCTGATGCTGACGCAGTATAAAATGTTATTGTTCTTCCAGAAATGCTTGTCATAACAGGCTAATGATTTTTTTTTCTTAAATTTTTCTGCTTAAGTTGCTTGTATATCTTATAAGGAAGCAAGTGCTGGTTTAAAATGTGTGTAAAAAGCCACATTTGACCCCCAATTTTAATTAAAATACAGTATGAATTTACTGCAAGAAAATTAGATATTTAATACTGTGTAAAATAAGCACAAGAACACCGTCAAAGATTTGAGGGGATTCCTCATATGTGGCGCAGAGAAAAGGAAATGATGTCTTTACAGACTGAGTTCAAAAAGGAACTGGCACAAAAGAAAATGAGGGTAGTATATTTAGGTGGATCTGCAGGAAGTGATGTTATGAAAAGGCATGATCTTGAGGGTTGGAACTGGAAGTGATGTTATTGGGTGGTTTCTTCAGTTGTTCTGCCGGGAGAGGGGAAAGAATAGTTAGAGGGCAGCACGGGTAACTGCATCTATTTGAACTGTCTCTCAAGCGCACGTGTGTGACATGGCCTTCCCCTCAGCCAAGACCCATTGGGTCAGGCGGCCTGAGCCGAGAGGTCGTGAATCCGAGAAAGAGCATCGATATTGGCTTGGAGAGAGCCTTGGCAATAAATGACTGAAAATCTGTAAGGCTGAAGATCCAAAAACCACCTTGTGACATGTAGGTTTGATTCCTTATGTATCGCCATCCACCGTAAAGCTGCATGGTCAGTAACAAGAGTAAACTCATGGCCCAATAGGTAGTATCTCAGCTGTATAATGACCCATTTAATCGCCAAGGCCTCCTGTTCCACTGCCAGGAACATCATGGAAAAGCACGGTGCCAAGACCTGTGTGTGAATCATTGGTCTAGAGAATGAAAGGCAAAGAAAAATTAGGAGAAATTAATACAGGTGCCGAGGTTAGGTCACAAAATGCAGAGTCAGTTTTCTCATCCCATACAAATATATTGGGAGCCATCTTCTTTGTCAAATTTGTCAAGGGCACCGCTCTCTCAGAAAAACGGGGCATGAACCGCACCAAGCCGAGAAAGGCCTGGATCTGGTGCTTGGTTTTTGGACAGAGCCAACTCAGGATGGCTTCAACTTTGGAACACTGTGGTTGCACTGTACCCCTACCCTAAATATTTGGCCTTGTTAAATCCAAAAAAAAACATTTCTTGGGATTGATTTGAAGGCCGGCTTCACCAAGTGTTGAAAACGTCATCAAAGTAGGTTGCGCTATAGGAATTGTGGGGCCATAGGACTTTATCTACCAGACATTGGAAGGTGGCTGGTGCCCCGTGCAATCCATATGGAAGTACACAATATTGCCAGTGTCTTCTAGGGGTACTAAATGCGGTTTTGTGCTTTGCAGATTCCATTAAAGGAATTTGCCAATACCCTTTGGTCATGTGAAGTGTGGTCAGATAGTTCACACTTCCTCCAGGAGGTTGTCCACATGGAGCATAGGATAGGTGTTGAATTGGGATACTTTATTAAGCCGACAAAATTCATTGCAGAATCTCCAACTCCCATCTGGCTTACTGACCAAGACTATCAGGCTGGACAAGGGACTGTGGCTTTCCTTAATCACACCTAGTTCCAACATTCTCTTGATCTCAAGTTCCACATCTGCTTTTTTCGCTTCCAGGAGGTGATAGGGGCATTCCCTGACTATCGCTTTTGGTTCAGTGATTATATTGCGTGCAATCAGCGAGGTCCAGCTAGGTTGTTCACTGACTACCTCCGGAACTTACAGGATTACTGAGTCCAGCCCCTGTTTCTGAGCGGGCATCAAATTGGGACTGAAGTTAAGTGGCAATTTGTGAGCGTAATAAGAGTGGGGCTGAGAGGGAACAGGGTTGACCTCCCTGTCCTTCCAAGGTTTCAGCAAATTGACATGATAAATCCAGTCAGCTGAACGTCGATTAGGTTTTTTAACCAAATAGTCGACCAAACCTTTACGCTACTTAACCTGGGAGGTAGGTACTAGGACCATGCCATGATCACCGGGGAAGAACTCCCGAAAGGACGTTCCCCAGTTATAACTCCAGGCCTGAGCTGCTTGCGCTTTCTCCATATTTTATTTTAGTATAGTTTGAATTTTTTCCAATCTATTGTGTAATTGAGCGATATATTCTAAAATATTAGTGGTTGGGAGCGCCTCTTCTTCCCAGCTTTCTTCTAAGATATCCAATAGTCCCCGGGGTTCACGTCCATGTAATAATTCAAAAGGGGAAAACCCCATAGAGGCTTGAGGAACTTCCTGATAAGCAATAAGAACTAAAGGAAGTAACTGATCCCAGTTCCTTCCATCTGTGTTGAACACCTTATGTAGCATTTGTTTAAGGGTCTGGTTGAACCACTCCACGAGACCGTCAGTTTAAGGACGATATACTGCGGTTTTTAAATGTTTAACTCTGAGTAATTTGGCAACTTCCCTGAATGTGGCCAAGGTAAAAGGAGTCCCTTGATTTGTTAAGATTTCTTTAGGGATGCCTATCCAAGCGAAGAACCTTACCAGTTTCTGTGTGATATTCTTAGAATTAGCGGTCCATAATGGGAAAACAAGTAGCATAGTCCACGAGAACCAGTATATATTTATGTATGAGGGTTCAAGGGGTCCCATGATATCGACGTTCATAAAGGAACATCTATAAGTGGAATGGAAATAAAAGGAGCACAGTCCTTCCTAGGAATCTGTCGTAAATTACATTTTGGGCAGGAATTACAGAAACAACGGACCTCCTGATTAATTCCGGGCCAATAAAATCGAAGCTTAATTCTCTCCAAGGTTTTGTCAGCTCCCAAGTAGGTGCCCAGGAGGTGGGTATGAGCTAGTTCACAGATCTGCCTCCAGAAGGTTTGTGGTACTAGCAACAGTGACCTCATCTCCCCCTCGTGTTCAGCTACTCTATATAATAAATCATTGTTAATGACAAAGTGGGGTCCATTAGGAATGGGAAGGTTAGTCCGCTGGCAATCTATGGAGACTACTAGATTTCTATTAAATTTCAGTAAGTTGTCACTCCACTGCTCCTGTTTGAAGGAGGCCAGTGTTTGTCTAATCTGAAAAGTGAAGTGAAGTGAAGTTAGGGGATCAGCTGTGACCTGTGGGCGAAGTTTCTGACCAAGACAGGTCATCGCCAGAAGACGACGTGTTTGCCTGCTCCATCTCAGTTTCCACTCTGTCACAATGAATCACCATGTGATCCCTTAATGCCGGTGGATTACATGGCGTGGAGACAGTTTGAGATGGTGAATCTCCGACCATAATTAGACCCAAATTTTCTTCGGGAGTGATGGCTGTGTTACGATTTTTTCTGTTAGACCAGTCTCTTTCCTAATATCATGGGAAATGGTGGATTTCGAAGGACCACCATCTACTTTGTTCAAATATTGCCCTCATAACTGATGATGCAAGAGTTAGACCTATACCACCAAGTTTCCCCGTGTATGCAGGTTAGACTGGTCTTCCCTTTAAGCCATTGTTGTAATAGCATGTACCAGAGAGCTACAATGAAAATGTTGCTGCCGGAGTCTATTAATGTGGTAAGTTTAAACCCATTAACCACCACCACTCCTGCAGAAGGACACGACAAGGGGTCAGAAACTGTACAATAGGTCCCTCCTCTCGACCAACTGCAGTCCATTGGTTCCGGGTTTAGCGGGCATTGCGGTAGCAGATGTCTGGGCTCTCCGCACTTGTAACAGCATAGGACTGGGGTTCATTTTTCTTTCTGCTTGACTGCAGGGTCCAAGTCGCGACGAGCAGGCTCGGACTGTACCACGTGCCTCATCCGGGTTGGACGAGTGGACCATTCTGAACGCTCAGCTTGGTGGGCCACCCGATGCCATTATCCCAGCCAGATCATCCATGTCTTTAAAAGGCTGCCGACAGACCAGCTGGGCAAGAAAATCTGTCAAAGCATTTATTAAAAGGTCGCACGCTACTTGTTCCATGATTTTCCTGGTGTCGTTGACATCAGGCCATAGCCAGCCAGTGCCCAGCCTGATCTCATATGGAGCAAGCTGGATCAAAACACCACTCATGGCATAACCTGGCCTGCTGGTCTGCCAATATGTTGTTGCATTTAAGGACTCGGCCTTTAGAACATCGTAGTTGGCGGCCTCCTCCATGCTAAGGTCATAATATCTTGACCATGAGATATTGCTGTTGCAGCTTGAATATCTTGTTGGGCTTAAAGGGGCTGCTCTTAACTGGTTCAGGTCATATTTAACTGGTAGACACTTTTCAGTGACTTTAAATTCCTCTTTTTCGTCTACTGCTCCTCTTAAATATGGTGTTCCTCAGGGATCCATTTTGGGTCCTATTTATTATATATCTTCATACTATTATAGCTATTTTTAGGAAATTTAACATTTCTTTTCACTGCTATGCAGATGATACACAGGTGTATATTCCTGTCTGCAATAAATCAACTCCACAACTGTCTTTCTAAACTAAGATCCTGGATGGCTAATAATTTTCTTGATCTGAATGAAAATAAAATGGAGGTGCTTATAGTGGGTCCATCAGCTAAAGCCCAAATTGGTCTTGGACTTCTCGGCTCTTTCTCTGTCTTTTGCAAACCTCTAGTCTGCAATCTAGGTGTTATCTTTGACAGTAACTTCTCTTTTGAGAAACAAGTAAATTCTACAGTCAAGAATTGCTTTTTCCAGCTTCATCTATTAGGTAAGATCAAGCCTTTTTTATCTTCTAGGGATCTTGAGAATGCTACTCATGCTTTTATCATTTCTCTCCTGGATTACTGCAACTTGCTGTATTCTGGGATTAGCAAATCCCTGATATGCAGGTTACAGTTGGTCCAGAATGCTGTCGCTCGCTTTCTGGTTGGGGCAAAAAAGTATGACTCTGTTTCTCCTATTTTAGCTTCTTTACACTGGATGCCTGTCAGTTTTTGAATAGATTTTAAAATCTTGTTGCTAGTTTTTAAATCTTTACATGGGCTTGCTCCTGCCTATTTGTCTGAATTGTGTGCTTTACACTAGCCATATAGAGTGCTTAGATCATCTGGTCAGTTGTCTCGTGTTGTCCCTCGTACCAAGTGTAAAAGGGGCTTTTGCAGCTTCTGCCCCTCGCTTGTGGAACTCTTTACCTCATCATATAAAGGAATCATCTACAACTGAACTGTTCAAAACAAGACTAAAGACTCATTTCTATTCACTTGCATTCAGTGACTTTCAGTAATACTGTTGGTTTCCTCATTGTGATTATATAACATTACTTCTATTTATTATTTATTTTATTTATGTTCATATATTTTATTTCTATTTATGTTATTTATGTTATTTGTTTGTTTTCTTTTATTCTATTATTGTAAAGCACTTGGCCACAGCATTCCTATTGTTGTTTAAAATGTGCTATATAAATAAATTGACATTGACATTGGCATAATAAGTCCGCTGCGCCAGGAACGGGGTCAATATGCTAGCCCACTCCTTGCATTCCCAACACTGGCGAACTGCTGTTTGTTCAAAGACAAGAAAATAGGTTTCAATGTCATTGTTTTCCTGTAATGGCAGGAGTACCTGTGAGGGAGCCTGTACCGGTCCTCCTTGATAGCTGCTCTGGCTTGCGCCCTGGCTTCAGATTCAGCTAGCCTGGTTTGCATTTCCCCCAATTGTAGCTTCACCCTCTGGAATTCAGTGGCCATATTGGTCAGCACCGCATTCAGGTCCTGTTCTTCCGACATGAGAACAAAATCCTGCTGACTATTTTGTACATGTATGTTAGATTAAACTTAATGGCAATGATGTTTTAGTAAGCATAGAGCTGTGATAATCCTATTCATAAACACATGATTATCACCTTTGATTTATGTTTTACAGGTAAAGAAGAAAATAAAGTAATTTTAGTATTTAAAAGTTAGCAGTTTAGCCTCACCTGTCCTTTGTCTACAGTTATGCTTTGAGTCTAAAATGGAGTGGGATCCTCCTGAATGAGTTCTCTCAGATGCTGCTATCATTAGGTTTCAAGTTGAAATGACTATAAAAGACTCTAGTTGGCCATATCTTATTGCAGAGGCATTAAACAGTTTTGGCTTCTGAGCTCTTGACACCTTTTCATATAAGAGTTGCTCCACTTGTTCATGCAGTTAAAGTTGAGTGTTTTAGGATTTTCTGCCTTGACTGATGGATATTGTTTCAGTTTTGCTCCTTTGGTCCTATTATTCCTCTTCTGTTGGATATAGATGAAAGAGATGAAATAATTGTTTGGTGTTAGCTTTCTTTTGTTTTAAACTATTTCTATCTGAATCATTTGGTTTGGAATGTTTGTAAGAGTTTTCTTTTGGTTGGGGTTTAGTCCTCTTTATTATTTCAGTCTTTTGAGTTCTTTGGTTATGAATTTATTTAATTATTGATTCCTTTTATGCTCATTTTGAGTTTGTGAGGGTTACCTGCACAGCTGTCAGTTCCCCTTTGCTTCAGTTGAGGTAGCTTGCCTGCTTATTCTAAATCAAATTCCATCATTGCTCTCCCTGGCCACTTCCATTGTTCTACTGTCTTGGCCACCATGTTCTCACCAGGGGATTCTTGCCTCTGCTTTTTCAAGGACAAAAAACAGCAGGGGCCTCATGCATACCGCCGTGCATAGAATTCACACTAAAACATGCCAAACGGACAAAAGCGGAAATGTGCATACGCACAAAAAAATCCAGATGCATAAATCTGTGCATACACCATCTTGCACATTCTTCCGCTCTATAGCTCCAGAGTGAAAAGTAATGCTCGTGCACGCACCTGCAGCCCCACAATGACTACTCCCAGAATTATGCCTCTTTGAATATGGAAATCAATATAAATAGCCCCTTATGTATTGTGTTCTATGAAAAAACAATGACAAATGGGGAAAAAGAAGAATTTCAGCGAATGCCAAGTAGACGCAAGGAAAAACATACCATTTGTTAGTTTAAGCAGTGATATAAACAATAAAAGGAAGTTGATCAAGTGACAGAGTGGCAGAGTAACTCGAAAGTTCAAATTCAGAAAGTCACACAGTGCCCAAAATAAATAAGAAGTGGTCAGATATCAAACTCGCTGTGAAAATGTGCGTCACAGCCCATCGTCTGAGTGTCATATGGAAGCATATTAGGGTGCAGAGAGAAGAAAAAAAAAACATGACACTATGTGAAAAAGGTTGAAATTTCCACTTTATTCATGTAGTTTATTTTGTCATTAAAGCAGAACGTCATAAACTTCATCTTAAAATCGTTTAACAGTTTCTCAAATCTCATCATAACTAAAGTGGCACGTTAAATGCTTCATGTTCTATATGTTATTCTTTGTACTCTTATGTGTGTGAATCACTACGTGCTTCTTAAACAGGCATTCTCATATGCAGACAGGAAACAGAATACATTATATTCATGATGTTACAGATGTATACTTGATATCATTTTCATGATGATAGAATTTAAAGCATGTATAAAACATTGCGGCATGTTGATGCAGTGGTAGCAATGAGCTTGCGCCTCATCCAGAGGTTGTTCCTGCCACCTGCAAGAGTGCTTGCTGCACCATGCGCGACCCTCAATAAAATAATTTATTGCAGCAGTACTGTCTCTTTCAAACGTACTAACCCCTAATTCTTGTCCTTCCTTTTCTTTCTCTAAATAACCAATCACTACATAATCAGCTGTTTAATAAATGTCTAGTCATCTGTAAGCTTAGAACGCTGATTCTTCAAAACTTTTAAGGAACATTGAAATATCTTTGTAGTACATGTTCAATTATTACATCCATCTATCCAACCAGGTCGTGCCAGTCCCAGCAAGCGTACAGCATGAGGCAGGAACAATCCCTGAACAGGGTGCCAGCTCATCGCTACTGCTGCTCACCAACTCCTCGCATATTTAATCATTAACAATATACATTATTTAAATGAAGTAAAAAATGTATCTATATAATTTAATACTGTATACAGTATATACTTTACTGCATTTCATCTTAAAACTCCATAAATATGCGCTCCCAATTGAATTGAATTCCTTTATTCTTATTGTATGATACAATAACATTCAATATGTAAATCCTCCATTAACTTATTTTCCTATAAAATGGTAAAATAACAACAACAAGAACAACAAAAAAATTTGGAAAAAAACAGTGAAAAATATACAGTATGAAAGCATAAGTGGCTCAGGTTATGCAATATTACAACTGAAATGCAAGTTTACAGTGAGGGAATTGTACTTATAAGTACAAACAGTTCTCCCAGGAGCACTTGATGGACTGATTAAGTGTGTTTATACTATTTATGAACCTTGAGGTCCATTCAGGAAAGGCTCTGAAACATTTGCCGAATGGGAGAAGTTCAGATAAACTGTGCGCATGGCTGAGGCAGCGTGTGGTAGAAGCTGTATCCCGATATTCCTACCACTCTTTACACAATCTGTGGTAGAGCTTTCCGATCAGCTGCTGTAGAGCTGTGATTCTACACTCAGATACAGTGGGTTAAAATACTATGAGTGGTGCACTGATAGCAACAACGCTAAAGTGGCTATGGTATTTGGAATAGTTTGGCCATTTGGTGCACAATTATATGGTTACAGGTTGAATAAAATCAGATGCCTTGAACTAAAAAACGATGTGCAGTTAATTTCAGGGCATTTGATAAAGCCGCATCAGGGATGTGAATCTAAAAAATAAAGGGAAACCACAAAGGATCAGTAGCACTGCTTTGATGCTGGGTGCTGACAGTTTGCAAAACCGAGTGGAGAACTTGCGTACGCAAGGGATAGAGCTGGCGTAAAAATGTGTGTGGCTTTACGGCAAGTTTAGTTTTTATACATGGCGATGTGAGCGTGGAAATGGGTATACACAACATTTTTATGTCTACGCATCATTTATACATGAGGCCCCAGGAGTTAAAAAACTACACAAAATCAAGAACTGCCCTTACCTCAGATCAGGGCCAGGTGGGTTGGCCACATCCCAGGTAGCCTAGCCCCAAATGGGGAGCTGGCAACAGAGCTAGAAATATCCACAAATCTATCAAAAAGCCTCACAGGAGGGAAGATAGTGATCATTCCCTGTCTTGTGAACAAAAGGGCATCAAAGGATCTCAATAAAGTGAAGATTCATTAACAAAATAGACAATTGGGCAAAAATGCTCAATAGAGCAAAAAAGGCAGAATGATTTGCCTAAGAACATTTCCTCTTCTTCTTCTTACCTTCAAAAGATGTATAAGTATTTAGAGAAGAATTTTTACACTTGTGTATACATGATGCATCAGCCTTTCTCATGCATAAGAAGGACAAACTCTTATCTCTGAAGGATACTTTACATTAATTGTTGCTATCTTTAATTTATTAATTGTAAGTTTTAAGCTTTATTTAATATGAAGATTTTTTTTAAATGTCTACATATCAATTACCCTCCACATGGGTCTTACTTATTTCGAACCACATGTATTCCCGTTATGAATTCATCTCCTTTGGTAATTTCATTAGATTTTATTCTCTGCTACCTATTTCTGTTAGCTCCGGCCCTCGTAAGACAATTCCTTAATTTGAGTAGTTGCATAAAATAATTCAGCCCTGCTTTCTTTCAGAAAAGATTTTCCTATATCATAGCGTCAGTACCCAAAGGGACCCTTCACCACCTCTTACATCACCAGGCATTCAAACCCTATTTTTTCTTAAATGCCTGTTTACTTTTCCATTTTTTGTGCTTAATTCTTGGGTCTTCTACTTTCCAGTACATGTTCAGTTGATTTTAAATTTTTGACTGTCACATATTAAAACCTTCTAATTTTATGGTCAAAACCTCCATTTTTCTCTCTACATTACATTCCATTTCTTTTCCTCCTTTTTAGTCATTGACTTTTCCAGTTTAGCATACCTTCTTTGCTGTCAGATCTGACTGTAGTTCCCTTTAGCTTGACTTTACATTGTTCTTATTTCATACCATTTTCATGTATCATTGATTGATTTTTGGTTTCTGGTCACATTTTTTTCCCTGTAACATTGGTGAAGGAAGTGTCCATTTTTAACATTTCTTACCATGTGTAAATTACAAATCTATTCTTCTACACTGTTTTATTGTGTAATTAGATAATCCCAACACAAAAGGTACAAACTTAACCTGTTAGGTTCTTTTCTTAATAGGGCTAGAAGGAAATTTTTAAACCTCTGCCCTATCACAATTCCTGTATTGTACCCCGCATATTAAACTCTAGGGAGCCCTAAATGAAAATAAAAATTTCTTGCAGGAGACAGCTCTTTATAAAATGCCCAGCAGTTGAACAGCAACAGATAGCAAGATCTATCTAAATGCTAGAGGCAGCTAGCTGAACTGAAAGCTCAATTTTTGCAACAAGCAGCATCTGAACTGTACTGAAAACTGTCTATCAAAAGACTTCTCCACTTTTTGTGAGCACCTGTCTTTCTTTCTTCTAGCAAACCAGCTAACATTTTTTACAATATTTCAAAATACAAAAATGTTACTAAATTCTTACCACAGAAGCTCAAAGTCGATTCCTGTGGAATGAAAAGCTACAAACAGACTAGCTATACAAAACATTCTAAGGTCTGGCATCACTTTTTTAACTATGTAAAATATTCTAAATCCTGTTCTGTCTTTCTGCTTCCCCAATATACATTGTACTTATGGTCAGTATTACAGGACATTCAGGCTTGGTCTATTAACTGAAATCTATCAGTTAAAAAAGTTAAAGTATCTCTCATGCATATACATACCTTTGTTATATAACACACAATTTGTCACAGTTCCTACAATGACCTTCTTTATGAGTATCCTACATTTCTTTGGATGACCAGCATAAAAGAGAAACCCTCTACTGTTTTAAGTCTGATTGTGGAAAATAGATGTTATATTTTCACTGTGAGTACATCTATTTACAGTGCTACCACAAATATATACATCTTTTTCTTTATATCTCCCACACACATAACATTTTTTACACAGCTCTGACAACCAAAACTTAATGTCTTGAACGTCCACTTCTCTGTAAACATAGCAATGTTCACCACCGTCCTTACTTTTGAGCTTAACAAATGTATTTCAGTTTTCTGCTCCAATACAAAAGTGTTCTTCCCTTCATTAACTGCCCATAAATATTGCTGGTATAATGCAAAGACAAATTCAAAAGTACTTGTATCTGGGAAGAACAGAAAGTATCTCAATTATAAACCACAGAAAACACTGCAGATCCACCCACTAAAAATGAGTCGTGCTATCTGAGCTCATTAGTAAACTTCAGACTTCACTCCTTGACATCATTTTCTCATTTTCCTCTCTCATTAGCCATGTGCAGAGTTTATGTTTGTAATAAACACTCCAGGTTCAGTTCTCCATCTTCTACTGCATTTTACATATCTGCTGCTAAATAACTTTCACACACCTACAGTAAATACCTGAGCTCAAGGAATGGCCAAGACAACTTACTCATCTGAAACACTGAGATCATTATGCATTCCCTAACTCACCTTCTAATTATTTCTAGCTTCAGCTGCTCTAAATGCAGAGCGGTCCAGTATATGCTTAAGCCTGCTTGTTGATATCAGCCAATGCCTAATATCACATAGATGCTTTGCTGTTTCCTTTCTCTGCATTAGAATAGCATTTAGGCTCCTTCAAAGTTGTGCTGACCTGGAAATGAAAAAATAAGATTGGTTGGCTCTTTTATTTTGATAACTATGATAGTCCTTCCATATTGGAACTTCTAGTTCCCCTGGAACCATTCAGTTTTTGGTTTGCATATAGTGATTGCAAATACTACATTGTATGGGGTTGGAGGTATTCAACATTCTTCTCTTATTTTCCAGAAACTTCCATTTTGTATGTTGATTTCCAGATATCCTTCTCACTCTGATTCACCCTTCTGGACTTACATGAAGATGAATTTAAGCTAGTCTGCAAAAGTCAAATAATAATTGAGTCAAAAAGTTTCTCAACTTTGTCCAGTCCACTTGTAATGCACATAATGATTAGTGTTGATCAGTGAATTTTGCCAAAGCTTTATTTGCTGTAAATTTGATGTGTTTGTGTTTGCCCTTCTGTTGGATAACACAGTGGTTCTCAATCTGTGGGGTGGCCCCCCCCCCAGGGGGGAGCGAAGTAACAAAAGGGGGGCGCAAAGATGTGAAAAAAAGAAAACAGGAATCGAAAATATGAAAAATACATCTATTGAAACCAAAACAAATTAACTTAAACTACATTCTGATACTAGGAAAATAAATATAGAGTTAGATAAATGCTGATAAAAGTTAAGTAGGTATAATAAAATATGCATCTATGATATGCCATTAATTAAACAAGAACAAATTGGTATTAGTGGGCTCCTTTTAAAAAAACGTTAGGGGGGGGGTGCAATTAAAACTGTTTTGAAAACTCGGGTCGCAGATACTTAAAGGTTGAGAAATGCTGGGATAACATAATGTTTTTAATAATAATTACATGCATGCCTGGAAAGTGTTTACGCATGTGTGAAAATATTGTGCACTTTCGGTTGTTGTGATTTCAAGATTTAAAAAATAAAGAAAGTTTTAGCAAGTGAGAAACTGTGTACTTTTAGACACAACATTTGGCGATGAGAACGGCTGAACTTTCACTGCCGCTGTAACTGGTCTCCACCGTACACGCCGTACTGTTGCGTCCTGGCCTTTGGATTCGGTTAACCCTCAAAGCTTCTGCGTTGTGATATGTATGCAACATGCTGTACAAACCGCCACGAAGGAGTAATGCAAACACCTTTAGTTCTTGATGTTTTCTCTTTTTTTTAATCAATAGTCTGAAATATTAAACAGAGAACATTAAAAGTGACAATTCAAGCTCTGTAATTCCTCCTCCTCTCTCAGTAACACAACGAAAACTGGGAGAGGCTCACACTAAATGACATAACATAACACAACAAACAGAGTAGGGAAATATAACAGGACCACAACAGGAAAACATACAACACAATGAATGTTATCAGGATTTGGTGAAGCTCCAAACAACAAAATTTTTTATTTTATACACCTGTTATATTCACCCCTCCTGTAATTCACCAACATCCTGATAACCAACCATCTTTCCGATTAGTCACCAAACAACATGGTTTGCTTTTATCTGACGCAATTATGCCAGACAAAGGCTGCAAAGAAACTCTGCTGATATTTGTGTTTGAGCTCCATGAGAACCCTCAGTGCCAGGATGCGGTCGATGATAGACTTCTTAGGCGTAAAGCCAGACTGTTCCATTTGCTGGTAGGTGAGCAAGTGATCACAGATCCTATTGAGGATGACCCTAGCAAGGACCTTACCCAGCACCGAGACCAGCGTTATCCCCCTGTAGTTGCTGCAATTCAGGCGATCACCCTTCCCTTTCCAGATAGGGACAACAAGTCCCATTTTCTAGTCAGTTTGGATGATGGCAGCCTCCCAAATGGAAGCAAAGATTGCTTGCAATGCCAGGAGGACAGTCTTACCACCAGCCTGGAGAAGTTCACCCCGGATACCACTGATCCATGCAGCCTTTCCCCCCCCTCAGATGGTTCACCACCTGTGCAATCTCAGTGAGACTGGGTGGTTCACAGCTAATCAGAGGATCAGCCTCAAGAACCTTGGACCCAGAGATATCCAACGACCTAGTCGGAGGATCAGCTTTGAACAACTGCTCAAAGTAGCCAGCCCAGCGGGTCACAACTGCAGTGTCATCCGTAAGGACCGTTCCATCAGCCGCCCTGACTGCGACTCTCCGAGGAACAGATTCAGATGTGTGTAATGTTTTGATTCCTCTGTAAGCAGGACGCTGGTCGCTAGACCACACATGGTGTGTTACTTGCTCACAGAGTCCTCGAACAAACGTCTCTTTATCTGCCCTCAGAGCCCTCGCAGCCGTCCTTCTCAGTTCCCGGCACAGACCAGAGTTGCCATTGAGCTGTACACTGTGACTCCTCTCAATGATATCCAGGGTGCCCTGCAAGATGAAAGACCTCCTTCTGGGAACACCAGTAACACCAACACAACCCTCAGCAACCTTCAGGGTCTTGTCACGGAAGGTCTCCCACATCACATTAGGATCGGCAGTCGTATCCAAATCTGAAAGTTTCTTACACAAACTGCATACAAACTCATTAGAAACAGCATGGTTTTGGAGTCTGGCCAAGTCCAGGCTCATTTTCCTAGTAGGTGGTAACCTACTGGACCTAAGCTGGATCCTAAGAGTAGCAACAACAAGTCTGTGTTCAGAATTCACAAACTGGGCACTTTTGTAGACCCTGCAGTTTTGCAAGAGCCTCCAGCGTCTGCCCACGAGGATATGATCGATCTCCTTCACCACACCACCACTATTGGAGTACCAAGTCCAACGATGCAGTTCAGGACACTGGAACCAGGATCCAGCAATTCGCATCTCCTGACCTTTTGCAAAGTCAAGGAATATAGAGTCACTTTCACCATGGTAACCAGACCCATGGGGACCGAGACGATCCTCATAGCCAGCCCTGTCAGTGCCAGTGGTTGCATTGAAGTCACCCATGACCAGAGGAGTGTCACCTTATGGGCGCCCATCAACCACCGAGCGAAGCTGCAAATAAAATGTCTCCCTTGCCGAGACATCACTGACCGCGGTCAAAGCATACACTGAGACAACAGACAAAGCACTAAGGGAGTGCCGTAATCTGAGTCCCATAATACGCTCGTTGAAAGGAGTGACATCGGACACCATCAGAAGAAGCCAATCTGCAACAGCAACAGCTCGTCCCAGAGTGTGACAGCCATCAGACCAACCAGACCAATAAAAGGTGTATCCACCTACAGAGACCTGGCCAGTCCCCAGTCTGCGCACCTCAGAGAGTGCCGCCACTGAAATGCAGAGTTTACGCAGCTCCTCCAACAGCAGAGGAAGATGCCAGAGAGACAAGACGTTCCATGAGCCCACCCGTATGGGCCGCCTCAAAATATACAGGATATGTCAGAAATATAATATAATAATATAGATATCTGCAACTTATTCATGTATACAACCCAGTAGAAAAGAAATTTAATGCTAAAACAGAGGAAAAAGAGATGAAGAATGGCTAGTAACTGAACTGGAATCACTATTAAGAAAAGGTTTCTGAACCATAGTTTCAATGAGCCGACTGACAGATTTAACCACCCTGCCAGTTTTTGTTCTAAAAGAAATAGCCAAAGTAGAAGCAAGGTTATGTAAGGGTTGAGCAGCATGTGAATGTGACACTACACCTGAGGGTACATGTGGAAGTACAGAAGAAGCAGGCTGTATAAATTCAGAGGCTGCTGTTTCACTCAGAGTGTCGGGGAATTGATTAGATCTCTGCATAGTGTTGTTTTGACATTCTATCTCACGTTTTGTCAGATAAGAGGGCAGAGTTGGAGAGCAGGAAGTCTGACAACTGTCATTCTCTGTGACAGCATGCGAATGAGAAACTAACATCCTGTGCTGTGCCTGATGATGCTGCTCACTTAAGGAATTCTGTTTAGCAATATTCATTGCATTTTGCAAGTTAGAGAGTAAAGTCTTTGCATATGTACTATAATCAGCTACAACAGGGTCCTGCAAGACTTGTTTGAACATAACATCCACAGGTAGTCTAGGAACACAACCAAACATAAGGAAAAATGGAGCATATCCTGTTTCATGCACTGTAATAACATTGTAGGCAAAAGTTAGTGTCTGAATCTGCTGAGGCCATAAGTGTTTTTCTCATAGAGGGAGGGTACGAAGCATGTTTCCAAGTGTGCAATTGAACCGTTCTCTCCCTCCATTCCCCATGGGGTGGTATGCAGTCATGTGGGACTTAGATACTCCTGACAAATGAAGCAATTCAGCTATTAGTTCACTCTCAATATTTGCACCCTGATCAGTGTGTATCCTTTCAGGAAACCCATAAACACAAAATACATTGTCCCAAAGTTTTTTAGCAGTTCGATGTTTGGTTAGCACATGGAAATGCATGAAATGGTCTGTAACCACAAGAATGTCCACAGATCTTTCCTTGTGATCTTTTGCCGACCAGAAATCAAGGCAAATCAATTCCATAGGAGCAGAAGTCTTGATACTCTCTAAAGGTGCTCGTGCAGCAGGCTCAGGGGACTTGACAAAAACACATCTCTGATGGCATTTCACACAGGCTTTGATGTCATTTTCCATATCAGGCCAGAAAAAACACAGGTAGAATGTTCGAGCCTGTCCTTGATGACCTGCCAGATCATGAATGCCAGATAGTACTTTCTCCATCAACGAATAAGGAAGAACATACTGAACTTTCTTCTTACCCTGCTAAGTGTGTGAGGACTGACACAAAGCCTGAATCTCACTACAGTCGTAAAAAAAAAAAACTTAATTTCAGTGTCCAGCTGAGGATGTGAACTAGTCTTTCCAAGTAGTTGTGGCTGGCAAGTAATTCGCAACATATCCTGCACTGTTCCTTCTGCTAGCTTCTCAGCTTTACATAATAACTGACAATATGATTCCTTTAAAAGTCGGCTGCTGATTGACTTTGTAAAGAGGTCTCGACTTAGTGCATCTGCCACGACGTTTTGTTTGCCAGATATATGTTTAAGGTCAAAAGTAAAAGATGCCAACTTGGACACCCAACGCTGCTCACATGCATCAAGTTTGGGCTTAGTTAATAGATATGTAAGCGGGTTATTATCAGTCCATACTGTAAAGTTATGACCCTTCAACCAATGACTGAATTTTTCGCAGATGCTCCATTTCAAAGCCAGGAATTCCAGCTTATATGCTGGATATATTCTTTGGGCTGCACTTAAGGTCTTACTTGCAAAAGCAATTGGTCTAGCCTTCCCTTCACAAGGAACAAGCTGAGAAAGGACAGCACCAAGCCTGTTAAGGAAAGCATCTACAGAAAGAATGAATGGTTCATTGAAGTCAGGATGTGCAAGCACAACTGATTCAAGAAGCTGTGTCTTTAGTGAATGAAAAGCGGTATTACATTCTGATGTCCAATTAGATGATATGTGTGAACAAAAAACATGCTGCCTTTTACAGTCCTTGGCAAATTTTCCTCTTCATTTCTGACCCGCTGTTAGTTCAAACAAAGGCTTGACTATGGTAGAGCAGTTAGGAATAAAGTGCTGGTAGTAAAATACCATTCCCAAAAATGATTTAATTCTGTGTACAGAGGGAGTGCAGCCTCACCTTCCATTAGATCTCGTGTTGTTGGATTAGCAATAGCTACTACCTTAGAAGGATCAACTGAAACACCAGTGATGTCAATAATGTGACCAAGAAATTTCACAGTCGTCCACATAAAGTGACACTTCTTTGGGGCCAATTTAAAATTATTCTTCCATAACTTCTGGAACACAACCTGAAAACTACAAAGGGCATCTTCTTTAGTAGGAGAAAAAATTGAGAGATCATCCAAGTAGCATAGCAGCTTAGTGAAATTCAGACCCTAAAAATACTGAGCATCATCCTCATAAAAGAGGCAGTACTATTAAACAGCCCTTGAGGCATTCTGTTGTATTCATTGTCGAAGGTGGCTGGAGGGGCGACCCGGCTGGGACGCCCAGGAGGACTGGAAGAGGGCTTACGCCTTCCTCAGACCACGTGGGGGCGACTGCCCTGGTTGCTATGGGGACCATGGGTACAGGGCTTTGAAGCTCAACCCTGTAGTGGCCCGTGGTCACCGCCAGGGGACACCCCAATGCTTTGGGATCCCTGGACCTCAGCACTTCCGCCATACCCGGAAGTGCTGGGGGGAAGAGGAGCAGGGACACCCAGAGTGCTTCCGGGGATGCAGCTGGCACTTCCGCCACACTGGGGTGTGTCGGTGGGAGATTGCTGGAGCACATCTGGAGCACATCCGGGTGCTTATAAAAGGGACCACCTCCCTTCATGTAGAGACTGGAGTCGGGAGAGAGAAGGATTAGGTCTGGGAGGAGGCAAATAGGTGGCCTGAAGAAGAGAAGGCATTGTGTGGTGTTGGCCAGGACTTTTGGGGACTTGGGGACTTGTGAGCACTTTATTGTAAATATGGAGTATGTAAATAAACGTGTGTGGGGTGATTTGAACGTGTCTGCCTGTCTGTGTCCGGGTCAAGTTCCACATCATGTAAACCATGAGGTGATATGAAGGCTGTGTATTTTTTATCCTCTCCGTGCATGGGAATGTTGTAATATCCAGAAGTAAGGTCCATTGTGCTAAAAAAATAATTGCCTCCTAAAGCAGCCCAGCAGTCTGCTAGATGTGGCAAGGGGTGGGCATTTTACAAAGTTCTTCCATTCAGCCAATGAAAGTCAGTGCAAATTCACACATTACCATCCTTCTTCCACACCATCACCAAAGGTGATGCAAACTTGCTGACAGACTTCCTGATTATGCCTTTTTCTTCCATTTCAGTTAAAACTTGCCTCAACTTCTAATAATGTGCAGGGGGCACCCTACAATATGGAAGACAAAATGGACACTCATCGGTTAAACAGATACGGTGGACAAAACCCTTAGCTTCTCCACAGTCCAAAGGATGTTTCAAAAAGATGTCTTTGTACTCTATCAGTAGTCGTACAAGCTTTTCTTTTGTGAAGCTACTGATCCGGCAGTCTTCAACCTTAATATAACCTCAGCAAGAGTAGGAATAGTACCAGAATAGAATCTATTGTGGGACGAGACTAGATTGTTGTCATCTGTCTTCATAAAATTACCTTGAAAAACATCTAGATCCTCCACAGCTAAACATGGTGACACATCAGCTGTTTTACTATTCCGTTTCAAAGTAATTGACTTATCTGAAAGATTAAGAAGCTTAACTAGAATCCACCTATCATCCCACATTGGAGTGATGACTCTGCCCACTAAACTTTTGCATGGTCTAACATTGGATACAGTGGGCTCTACTATTATAGTACTGCCTAGAGAAATGGGGGACTTAGCAGGGAGTTTCCCCCATAACCAAGTATTCATGCCTAGGAAGAAGAGTTACAGCTTGTTTTAACACTACAGTCCCAACCTTAATTGGCATCATAGTCAATACAAGTCATCATATTAAGGAACTGTTCTACATCAGGGTGTGACTGGGCACCAGTTCTTGAAGCAAGGTCCCAGTACTCACTGTGGCTTTTCATGTGACGAAGCAAATATTTGATTTCATTTGTGTCCAAAATGAGATCAACATGCTGGCCTGGTACTATTAGAGTAGGAACAACACAGGTGACACCATACAGACACATCTCTAAGTCTAAATAAATACCTTCAGGATGTGTCAGTTGACCACCACAGCCAATCAAAACAACGTTCTCTGTTAGTTGTATTGTTTCTGGTAAAAGTCCTGCCCCCTGAAGCTGATGAACAGCTGTTATACTGATCGTACGTGCCATGGAGCCTGAATCTAGCATCCCTTGAAGCTTTACATGACCAACAACAATAACAGGAGAACAAAAACAGCTCATAAAAAGCTTGCACATTTTGAATGCTCTGAATTATCATTGTGCACCCCTCTTGTGCACCAGCAAGGCAGTTTCCATATATATCTTCCCAATTACATTCATTTTGGAGGGTATCTAGCTGTCCACTCACACTGTCCCTCCCTAAATGTGAGTTATTCAGTTTAAAGGTTGACCATTCCCCTGAGGAACCTCACTAGACAGTTGATGGCCCTGATTCTTCTGATGGGGAAAATTTTTCTTCCAGTGCCCTGGAGTGAAACATTGTAAGCACAAATTAGATCTTCTGCAGTGTGACAAAGTAGAATGCTCAGAATCACCACAAACCTTACAAGCCCTCTTGGGAAAGGAATCACACTGTCTGGACATGAGTGAGGAACAAACTGACATCTGGGTTTGCTGTGTGAACATGCGGTCAAGTAAGTTAACCAAGCTCCTCATGCAGTCATTTCCTGACTGCCAAGCACAATCAGGTGTGTGAACCTCTGTAGAGGGAAGTGCTGGGCTAAATTTGAATTGTTCTGACAGCAGGCTTAATAATGTGGGGTGGGTGTGTTGGTGTTGTGGCATAAACTCTGGTATCCCTTTGGTATTCATCAAGTCTCTCCTGAAGCTCATGTGCAGTCCACTTGTCAGATGATTTAAATTTAAAAATGTTCAAAAGAGGACAATGCTTAATAAACATAATGACAATTTTGTGACTTGGGTTGTCAATGTGGCCCCCACACCGACGTAAGCACTAATCTGCCACATCTGCTGCCTTATTTAGGCTGATCCAGTAATCCTTTGGTTTTTCACCAGCATGAGGCAATGTGTTGTAAAAGTCCGCAAGATGCATATTGGAGTAAGTACTCACTAAAATGCTGCTTCAGAATATCAAAGATTAATGGAGGGTCTTGAGAGTGGTCTAAGGAAGGATTATTGCGAATTATGATTTTAACTATGCCTCCTGTTTTGCCCATCAGTCTAGCAAGTATTTCCTGGGATTGCTCTTGCAAAGGGACATTTTGTTTTCTCAAAAAAATACGCATAAGTCCTTCCCCATTCACGAACTGAATATTTGTCAGAGTCATCCCCTCTGAACAAAGGAGGTTCTTTTGCATCTGATTACAGGACAAATTTAACATTTGAAAAAGGTGCATCAGAAGATTGACTCTGGCCAGCTGTTTCAGCAGTTGTACTGCTAAAGCTACTCATATCTGCATGCAGCTGAGCTGTAATAGAATGACTAAGTTGCTAATTTTGTGACAAGTGTGCCTAATTCTGAGCAGTGTGAGTCCAAAGGCGATGATGAGAATTCATTGCAATGTGTGGAATCAACTGGTGGTGTACTAATTAATCCAATTCTCCTCTGTGGTGTTTCATCTAAAGTCTTATACAAAAAGCCCCTCACCAAACTAAAGTGATTTTCATAAGAATCTTCTTTAGATGGGTTAATTATATTTTGGTCGTTTCCCTCTCTACCTTCAGCCATTGTATTAATGATAAAAACAGTAACAATACAACAATTAAACTAAGTAAACTAAACTAAACTAAACTAAGTAAAGTAAACACCCTTTTTGGAGTCCCTGGAGGGGGTGCTAGATGGCATACCTTCTGGGGACTCCCTCGTACTGCTGGGAGACTTCAATGCTCATGTGGGCAATGACAGTGAGACCTGGAAGGGCGTGATTGGGAGGAATGGCCCTGCCGATATGAACCCGAGCGGTGTTTTGTTATTGGAATTCTGTGCTCATCACGGATTGTCCATAACAAACACGATGTTCAAGCATAGGGGTGTTCATATGTGCACTTGGCACCAGAACACCTTAGGTCTCAGTTCAATGATCGACTTTGTGGTCGTATCGTCGGACTTGCGGCCACATGTCTTGGACATTCGGGTAAAGAGAGGGGCGGAGCTGTCAACTGATCACCACCTGGTGGTGAGTCGGATTCGATGGTGGGGGAGGATGCCAGTCAGGCCTGGTAGGCCCAAATGTGTTGTGAGGGTCTGCTGGGAACATCTGGCAGAGTCCCCTGTCAGAACTAGCTTCAACTCCCACCTCCCGCAGAACTTCGACCACGTCCCAAGGGAGGTGGGGGACATCGATTCCGAATATGTTCCGTGCCTCTATTGTTGAGGCGGCTGACCAGAGCTGTGACCATAAGGTGGTCGGTGTCTGTCGTGGCGGCAATCCCCGAACCCGTTGGTGGACGCCAGTGGTGAGGGATGCCGTCAAGCTGAAGAAGGAGTCCTACCGGGCCCTTTTGTCCTGTGGGACTCTGGAGGCAGGTAATAGGTACCGGCAGGCCAAGTGGAATGCGGCTTCGGTGGTTGCTGAGGCAAAAACTCGGGCGTGGGAGGAGTTTGGGGAGGCCATGGAGAATGACTTTTGGATGGCTTCGAGGAGATTCTGGTCCACCGTCCGGCATCTCAAGAGGGGGAAGCAGTGCAGTGTCAACTCTGTATATGGTGGGGATGGTGCGCTGCTGACCTCGACTCGGGACGTTGTGGGTCGGTGGGGGGAGTACTTCGAAGACCTCCTCAGTCCTGCTAACATGCCTTCCAATGAGGAAGCAGAGCCTGGGGACTCGGAGGTGGGCTCCCCCATCTCTGGGACTGAGGTCACCGAGGTGGTTAAAAAACTCCTTGCCCCGGGGGTGGATGATATACGCCCGGAGTTCCTCAAGGCTCTGGATGTTGTAGGACTGTCTTGGTTGACATGTCTCTGCAACATCGCATGGACATCGGGGACAGTGCCTCTGGATTGGCAGACCGCGGTGCTGGTCCCCCTCTTTAAGAAGGGGGACCAGAGGGTGTGTTCCAACTACAGAAGGATCACACTCCTCAGCCTCCCTGGAAAAGTCTATTCGGGGGTTCTGAAGAGGAGGGTCCGTCGGATAGTAGAACCTCGGATTCAGGAGGAACAGTGTGGTTTTCGTCCTGGTTGCGGAACAGTGGACCAGCTCTACACCCTTAGCAGGGTCCTGGAGGGTGCATGGGAGTTTGCTCAACCAGTCTACATGTGTTTTGTGGACTTGGAAAAGGTGTTAGACTGTGTCCCTTGGGGAATCCTGTGGGGGGTACTCCGGGAGTATGGGGTACCGGACCCCCTGATAAGGGCTGTTCGGTCCCTGTACAACCGGTGTCAGAGCTTGGTCCGCATTGCCGGCAGTAAGTCAAACCCGTTTCCAGTGAGAGTTGGACTCCGCCAGGGCTGCCCTTTTTCACCGATTCTGTTGATAACTTTTATGGATAGAATTTCTAGGCGCAGCCAGGGTGTTGAGGGGGTCCGGTTTGGTGGACTCAGGATTGGGTCACTGCTTTTTGCAGATGATGTTGTCCTGTTTGCTTCATCAGGCTGTGATCTTCAGCTCTCTCTGAGTCAGAGCGCAGCTGAGTGTGAAGTAGGCTGGGATGGGAATCAGCACCTCCAAATCCGAGACCATGGTCCTCAGCCGGTAAAAGGTGGAGTGCCCTCTCAGGGCTGGGAGCGAGATCCTGCCCCAAGTGGAGGAGTTCAAGTATCTTGGGGTTTTGTTCATGAGTGAGGAAAGAATGGAGCGTGAGATTGACAGGCGGATCGGTGCGGCATCCGCAGTGATGCGGGCTCTGCACCGGTCTGTCATGGTGAAAAAGGAGCTGAGCTGTAAGGCATAGCTCTCAATTTACCAGTCGATCTACGTTCCTTCCCTCACCTATGGTCATGAGCTATGGGTATGACAGAAAGAACAAGATTGCGTATACAAGTGGCTAAAATGAGTTTCCTCCTCAGGGTGTCTGGGCTTTCCCTTAAAGATAGGGTGAGAAGCTTAGTTATCCGGGAGAGGCTCAGAGTAGAGCTGCTGCTCCACCGCATCGAGAGGAGTAAGATGAGGTGGCTTGGGCATCTGATCAGGATGCCTCCTAGACGCTTCCCTGGCAAGTTGTTCTGGGCACATCCAACCGGAAGGAGGCCCCGGGGAAGACCAAGGACATGCTGAAGGGACTATGTCTTCTGGCTGGCATGGGAACGCCTCGGGATTCCCATGGAAGAGCTAGAAGAAGTGGCCGGGGAGAGGGAAGTCTGGGCATCTCTGCTCAAGCTGCTGCCTCCGCGACCCGACCTTTGATAAGCGGAAGAGGATGGATGGATGGATGAAACTAAACTAATGCAGAATGTTAGTACACAGTGCTAAGGAACAGAATAATTTACATAAATTAAATCGTAACAGATAAGTGGTAAAAAACTTTTTTTTTAGTCCATGGCACTGTACCTTGGGCTTAAGTCGTAATGTTTCACGGCAAACGAAATGGCATTGTTCTGAAGGAAAAGGGTCACGGCACCAATGTAACCGGTCTCCACCGCACACACCATACTGTTGATCCTGGCCTTTGGATTCGGTTAACCCTCAAAGCTTCTGCGTTGTGATACATATACAACGTGCTGTACAAACCGCCATGAAGGAGTTATGGGTTAACATATAAAAGAGTTATCCTGTTAACATATAAAGCATTAAATGGCCAAGGTCCGACTTACTTGTCTGAACTTATCATGACTTACAAACCAGAGCGCACATTAAGATCTCAGGATGCCGGTCCATTGCAGCACTTCTTGTGTGATTTTGGGCTATACAAAAATAAATTGTATTATATTGTATTGTAAATATAACAGGACCACAACAGGAAAACATACAACACAAGGAATGTTATCAGGATTTGGTGAAGCTCCAAACAAATAAACTTTTTATTTTATACACCTGTTACACCTCCAACACCTCCTTTCTTACCTTTATCTGGTGATCCTTCTGTGCCTTGGACTTCCTGGTTTGAGTCTTTTTCAAACTTATCTGATCGTGCTTGGCTTGGACTCTGTACCTGACGCACGCAAGTGTGCCATCTTGCGCCATTGTCTGGGCACAGAAGAGCAGCATGTTTTTTATACAGTGGGGGTAACCAACTCATACGACACAGCAGTTCAGGCCTTCAAGAAGCACTTTTCTGGAATAAAAACATAATATTTTCAGTTGATGCTCCATAATTTGACTCACTCCAAGTCCATTGAACCCAAGGGTTCTTGATGGCTTCAGACTCCATTCCTTGGGTCAGTTCTGGTCAGGAAAAGGATTTTGTTACAGGAATAACAGAACAGAGCTCCCTATAGTAGCCCTGATGTCCCTGCAGTCCCGTGCCTTCTATTGCCCTTCAATAGTTACTTCTCCAGGGCAATTCCTTTGCTATCTGTATTACCAGTAAGACCCTGTGCCCTGTGCTTCCACCTCTGGCATTTCCAAGTTCTTCTCTCTTACCTGGACTGGAAAAGTCTGAAGCCTACTGGGTTGATTGTTCCCTTTGGCAGTGGGAAAAATCTGGTCACACCTCTCTCAACTTTTTATTCTAGTATTCCTTTCTAATGGGCCCCTATGGTGTCTATAACATCTGTAAGGAAAACTACCTCTAGTTATAAATATTTACTAGCCTAGCAGAATAAAACAAGTCACTCCTGTCAAGTTCTGTGTCACTCTTTTCTTGGGGATGCGTTTGGCCTTGTTCCTGTCAACAACTGTGTCAGCAATTACAGCAAACAGTAGTACAAATCCTGTTAATGATCATTTTTATTAATATATTAAATTATATTATATTATATCTTATATATAAATGTCTACCGTGTGGATGTATGTGTGTCTCTCAAGCCCGGAAGTAAGAGGTGGAGTAGGTGTAAGGGTTCCACCTCCAAGGAAACAGAAAACTCACTTAGCTGCAAATAACACAAGCAAGGTGAGCACGTTGGCAAAATGAAACCTCCAAAAAGAGACAAGTCACTTAGTCGCTAACATCAGCAAAACAATATCCCTTTTACTTTTCCTTCTGCTGCTAATGCACAAGCGAGTAGTTCCTTTCAATTAACTGACATCTCTACATTTCATTTTTTTTTTCTGACGATTTCAATAGTTTCTAAGACCCCGGGCTTTTTATAGTGCAGGTTTACACAACTAGTGTAGAATAAATGGATCCTATTTATTTAGAAAAGGTAGAGACATTTGAAAAGGGGATAGCCGACCACTCATTGAACTGTGGATTTTAAATGGATGTCTGCATCAAATGGTATTTTAGTGAGAATATTTTCTTTAAAATCGAAAGCTGCACATATAAAAGCACAAATTTAGGACTGAGTTGTACTGTGGACCTCTCCAATGCAGTTATCATTGTGTATACAACACTCTATAATAATATCAAAAAATTATGGTGGTGGGGGTTATTATAGTAATGAAGGTCAGCTTGTCCACCTTACAGAAGTCCTGAAGGTGTATCCTATGTACACATGTCTGGCAGATGTTCAGAATTTTCCAGTAGCTGCCATTAGTCATACTCACTTCTGCCTGGGAGTAGGTGGCAGGGGAATTACAGTATCTGAAGGTGGGACAAGAGATTGAGTATCTATCTATCTGTCTGTCTGTCTGTCACAATGCAAGGATTCATTCAGTAATGTTTTATTTAAGAAAGTATACATTGAAAATATAGTAAAGAGTTTGACACCATATTCTGAATAAGAAAAGGAAGGAACAAGCAGACATAGAAACAGGTAGAGATAATAATGACAGTGATAAAGATGGAGAGAACTCTTTGACTTTACAGACTGCAGTGCTTTTTGATGGATTCTAAGTTTAGAATACGTTTGTATGTAATATCAGCAAGAAACAAAACAATGTGTATCATTTTATGCATTTCTTATTTCAGACAGAAGATGTCACTGAAGACTAAACATTGAAGTTTCTGTTGTAAAGACTATGAAAGGAATACTTGAAAGGTGTAATACTGATGTCAAAGAAAAAACTTTATTGTACCTGAGGATTAGGGTCAATTAAAATTACTGCAGCCTGATGTTTCAGCTCATCATCTTAGAAGTCCAAAACATAGTTAATAAGAACAATGAATCAACTAAGATAAACAAAAGAACAAATTAAATAGCAGAAAAGGCACCAAAGTATTGTGTTTGAAATCCTCAAAGAGTGAGAGCACTTAGGCAGTTATATTGTACCAATCAAGTTGCTGCAGTGAAGGCACAACTAGGTGCTTGACATATATGGGAGACTTGCTCAAGGGTCCAGCAGAGTAGGATCTATTTTGGTAGTAACAGGGATTTGAACTGGCAATCTTCTGGATAACAGGGTAGAGCCTTAGTCTCAGACCCACCACTCCACTCTAGGGTTATGTGTAGCCGTACAAGCTGTGCTTGTATAGCAATAACAAAACCCTAACTAAATAACAGGGATTGCGGGAAGTATAGCTTAGATGTTTAAACATATTTTAGGAAAAATAGATAAAAACGAAAAAGAGAGGGGTTGCTATTTATGCAAATAAGAATATGTATACATGTCTTATTTAATTGGATGATGAGACACATCTTAGTAAAGATGTTTACTTTCAACTAGAGAGTACTAGGAATAGAGGCCTGGCATTAGGAGTGTGCTGTAGGCCCCCAAACATAATGCAGACCACAGTGTTGGTATGCATCTTTTTAATGATATTAAGAAAGTAAGCTAAGAGGGGGATATTGTAGTCACTGGAACATTCATTACCAAAATATTAACTGGAATAGGCTTACAGGTAGAGTTAGTGTGCGGCTGCATCAGTGTGCATTTGCAACAGAAAAAAAAAAGTTAAAGGTTATTTCCTTGCTGAAAAGGAGAAAAGGCTAAAGACATAAAGTTTGGTTGTATAGCCTTCATCAGGTGTGCAAATGAAAATGTAAAAGCAGGTAACATATATAGGAGAGGAAGAGGGGAACAAAGCCAGAAAGTTGAAAGGAAAAAAATGACAGTAGGAGAGTAAAAGGTGCCGTTAGAGAAGATAAAGACAGAGATTAAAAAAGATAGCCTGTCATTGAGGTCAGGTCAGATCAGGTTGGGGAGCATGCACTGGTACAGCTTGTTGCCACACACACCACATGATGAAACAGCTCGGGATCCTGGTTGACAACCTCCCAGGCAGACATGTGTTCCAGTCCCACCCTCCAGAAATGACCCTCTATCTGCCGCAGCCAGGTGTTTAGTGGGCATCCTCTTGGCCTGGTCCAGTCACTTTGGTCCTCAACAATGAGGATTGTGCGAGCCGGATCACCCTCGAGGAATCGCACCACATGGCTGTAGTGCCCTGATCAGAGCCTCCTTTGACTCCGCAAGATCACAGCATCATCAGCAAAGTCAAGATCAGTGAATCTTTCTTCACCAACAGATGCCTCACAGCCCTGAACCCCATGACCTTGCCCAACACTCTGTCCATGCAAGCATTGAACAGAATAGGAACAAGAACATACCCCTGAAAAAGCCCCAGAATCAACTGGGAAAAATGCAGAGTTTCAGTCTCCACTCTGCACAGCACTCACAGTATCAGTGTACAGGCTGGCCATGATATCCAGCAACCTAGAAGGGATCTCACAAAGTCTCAGGATGTCCCACAGGGAAGCAAGATCAACTGAGTCATTGAGACCAGGAGAAATCTCTGATCCCAGGCTGAGAATGAGCCTAGTTTTCCTTTGAAGTGTCTTTGAAGCTCTGTGAAACAACACAATCAGATAGATCAGTGTAACTGTAATCAAGTAATATGAAGTGTTGTACAATAGGCCTTATAAGATCTTTGTATTTAATGGCTCAAGCATGCTCCCTGAAGTGGTTTGCTAGCCATCTCCGTGTTTCATATATGTAGATGGTTGAACACTTCCTACAAGAAATGCAGTATGTGAGATTTTTAGACTGGCAAAAGGCACATTGACACAGTAGCCTCAAACAGTACAACTCAAAGTGCTCAATGAGGAATGTGGTTAGGTGATCGACATAAGCAGATCAAGGGAAAGTTTAAAAAAATGGCTCATGTGAAAGGATCAGTCTGAAAAAATTGAGATATTTTCTTTATATGACCAATGAGAGAGTTAGAATGTTAGGGTGGAATGGGATGATCAGCGGGATGCAGGTTTCATTATTGGGCTTCCTCTTAGAATGGATGTTATTAGGTCTAGTCCTGGCTTGAATGAGGGCCATGTCCATCAAAAGGGAAGGCTATCCACTATAAATGAAGACATTTCTTAATCTGGGTGCCTCAGTACAGAAGTCAAATTAATCAATGCAGAGGTGGCGGAGACTAAGGAACTGTGAAAGGGGCACACTGTTTTAGTATGCCTAGTATATAAGGAGTTGTAGGGAAGGTAGCTTTGCAAATAGCAGAGCACAAGACCAGAGGTTTCTAGATATAATCAGTGCCTGTTTTATCTTAAATCTTTTATCTTTATATATATATTAGAACATTCAAACATTAGAACAATCTAGATCAAAACAGACCATTCTGCCCAAAAAGCTAACTGGTCCTATCCGATTAATTCTTTCAAAATAACATTAAGTCTAGTTTTGAAAGTCCCTAAAGTCCTCCTGTTTACTACACTACATGCTTGCTTACTTCATGTGTCTATGGTTCACTGTGTTAAGAAAAATATCCCAATAATTGTGCAAAATTTACCTTTAACCCTTATATATATATTTACCTTTATATATGTGCTTTTTTTTACTAATATGCTGGAATTCTTAGAGAAAGCATATGATCAGAGACACACATATGATATGATTTATCTGTATTTTCAGAAAGCTTTTGCTAAAGTAGCACACATGTGGTTTATGATCAAACTAAAAGAAGTGAAAATTCGGAGCACAGTGTACTGTTGAGGTGTACAAAATTAGCTCAAACACCAGGAACAAAGGATTATGGTGCAAGTAATTTTTTTCAAAATTGATGTTAAAAGTGGTGTTTCTCAGAGACCAGTGCTTTTGTTTTCAGTATGTATAAACTATGCAGATAAAAATATTAAAAAACAAGCTGGTTATGTTTGTATATCATGTGGAATGACAGAAAATGTAGAATGAGGCCAATGATTACAGAGGAACTAGGAGAAAACACAGGCATGTGCAGATTTGTGGCAGATAAAATTTAATGTAAGCAAATGCAAGGAATTACACATAGAAAGAAAAATGCTAGATTTGAACATACATCGGGAAGTGAGAAACCTGAAAACACACCTTATGAGAAGGTTACAAGAAATATAGTGGACATGGCACTATCTACATCCACACAGTGTACAGAAGCCATTAAGAAAGCCATTAGGTTGCATAGCACAATGTAAAGATTATAAATGAAGGGAAATTCATACAGCAATAGTGAGATCTCCTGTGGTGTATAGTTTTGGTCTGCACATTACTAAAAAGACATAGCAGCGTTAGAGAAAATCTAGAATAGATAAGGAAAGATTGAAAGAGCTGATCAAACCACTGAAAGCAGAGACTGAGCTAACATAACAACATTTTTTTAAATAACTGAAGACATTAATATGGTGGATCTAAGTTGTCACTTTAACTTAAGCTCTTCAATAAGAACACAGAACACAGATGGAAACTTGTTAAGTGTACATTTTGCACACATATTACAAAGTTTTTCTTCACTCAGAAGGCTATAGACACATGGCATTAAGTTAACAAGTTGGGTTGTAGCGAGTGGTAGGTTTGGGACTTTCAAAACTCTGCCTGATGTTATGTATGAAAAATTAAGCCAATACAATTGTTGAGCTTTGTTGGGCTGTATGGCCTATTCTTGCTCAAATTGTTCTAATATATAATATAAATTAATATCTAATATAATATGCTACAGTATATAAAGTACAGTATTTAAGTGTAGGTGTGTAAATATATTGTAGATAAAATACAACAGGAAGAATGAAAAAAATGGGAACCCTGTTTAATGCTGAATAAATAAAGGAATGTAAAGAGAAAATGATAAAATGATTTTGAACATTGTCATCCCTTACAGCTTCCTTTAGCCAGACGGGATGAAAAAGGGCTTTTTGAAATGAAACTCCTGTCTCCTCAGAAGGGGTTCTAGTAGATAATATTAACTTCCAGTGATGTTGTTTAAATTACCTCTGGGGTAGCAGAAGTGAAGAGCCTGGGCTTAGCTGGAAGTGATGTCAATGGTCATCATTAAAAACACATCCTCTGGTTTGTGGGTGAAATGATAGAGGCTGTAAATGACCATGTTTCCCCAATGGGTGTTTACTGTATGTATAGTAACCGATTGTGCTGAACCTCATCCCCTTCTGCTGTGGGGAAAACACTCTTTCAAACAGCATTCAAGCCCAAAAGAAACACACCCTCAGTTTACTTAGAGCTTGCCAATGCAGGATCAGCTACTGGCTGCTGAATATACCACATAAAGCACTTACTATACGTTGCTTTGAAGCTTTAAAGCACTCTCACCTGCTCTTATGTTCTCTCTCTGTCTTGTCCAGACTCTGTATGGCTGAACCTTCCTAAAGAAGAGACCTTCAAGTTCCTTTAATCTGAAGAATAAAGCTGGTGCAAGACAGACAACTAGGAAGCTGTCCAGTTTGATGTGTGTAATAATAAAAGCTCAATCACTGAATAAAACACCAATAGTGTTCCTCCCGGAGCCAAAATAAAGGTTTCTTTACACAGTACTTTTCTGCCTGTCTGTTGTGCAACTCAGAAGCCCAAACAGGCTATATGTTCATATAACCTGAAAATTGCTTCATGGGTGCCTTACAATGGCTAACCTTCAAAGGCCATGCAAACAGAAAATTTCCCCTCGGCATTAATACATTGTACCTAATACCAAAAATACACTATTTACCTAGTAATAAAGATAATAAAAACATTATCGAGTTTTAAGCGTATCCAGAAGCATGCAGCTTGCAGCAGCTATTGCACATAAATTTCTCATGGAAACAATAATGGTTTAGCTACTATTAGTGCCAAAGAACAGACTGGCTAGGGCGCCAAAGACCCTGTTATAATCCATGCCTCCTGGTGGAAACATATTAAGGTCAGAGTCTTTCCTTCATGGTTTGTTTTTTCCTGGTTAAGAAATAAAGAAACAAACATACATGTCAACATATATTTGCCATAGTTGTGGCTTTAGCCAAAACTAAAATAAGTAGTAGTAAGTAAGTAGCAGTAAGTAGTTTGTAGTAAGGACTAAGAAACAATCAATAACCAAGTACTCTGTAGTAAGAACAAAATGTTACTTTTGTTTACAGATACAGTACATGAGAATAATTTCAGGCTTGATGTTTAAAATGTAAGACAAAGTCCTCAACAATTATTAACATTCAAATTTAGACAAATTACAGGAAAAGAGATAAAATTGATGGTTAGGTACATGACTATGTAATATTTTTAGCCAGAATTTTCCAACAATTTTAGACACAGCTATTGAGACTAAAAGACATACATTGCAAAGTAATGGTATATTGGATGATTTTGTAAAGACCCTTAGAGTAAGGTGGCAAACAAACAGCTGGCTTACCTTGCTACATTCAACCTGTTGTTATGATTTATTGACTAATTGCTGTCCTATTGCTAATGGCATTTCCCATCCAACCCTTCGAACCTGTGACATATGGGAATTCTTGGAGGGTGAAGACTGAAAGGTATTTTCCTGAGCCTTCCAGATGTTTAATTGATGTTGATTATATACTACTTTAATTTGCTTTAATGATTTTTTTTACTTTACGTAGATAAACTAATGGGGGTGGTGGTACACAGTTGGAACTAGAAGTGCGGTCTAAACAGGACTCCGCAAGACAGGGACAGGTTTTATAAGGCCCTCACAATAAGGTGACAGTGAGAGGTCATCACTGTGCCAGTAAAGAAGATAGAACACCATGGTAGTGTAAGGGGTTATATATTTAGAGAGTATTTAGAAAGCAGCATAGAGCATTACAATTATAGCATTATAATTAGTAATCTGAGGGTGTCAAAATAAAAGAATAATTTTTCTGTGTGTGTTCCCTACAAATTATAGTTCTGCAACCATCAAGGGAAAATACACAAGATATTTGACAAACGAGAGGAGACCATCCAGTCCATCAAGGTAGGTTTTTTTTAGCTTATAGCTAAGAGATCCCAATATCTTCAACCAGATACTTCTTAAATATGATCAAGGTTTCTGCTTGAACTTCTCAGTAGTTTGCACCAGATTTCCACAACTCTTTGAGTAAAGAAATGCTTTCTGGCCTCAATCCTAAATGCACTTTCCCTTAATTTCCACTGGTGTTCTTGAGCATATGATTCACTGTTAAGTTGAAAGAATTCTACCTGATCTACTTTATCAATGCCTTTGAGGATTTTAAAGACCTGGATTAGGTCCTTATGCAGTCTCCTCTGCCTGAGACTAAACTGGGTTAATTCTCCGAGTCTGTCAACACAGGACACATCCTTAGGTTCTGGGATGCACTTGGTTGCTCTCCTCTGCACAGCTTTAAATGCTGCTTTGTCTTTCTTGTAGCATGTTGGCAAGAACTGCACACAATACCTCAGATACCATGTCATCAGTGCATTGTAATTGTCTGAGCATAATGTCCCTTTAGTTTATATTCAACAATTTTTACGTCATAGTCTAAAATTTTATTTGCCTCTCAAATTGCTCTTGTTTTTTGATAATGAAAATGTTGTGTCAACATAATCCTATAAATCCCTTTTAAAGGTTTCTTCTTTTAGGAGGCAACTCCCCCCTACTTACATGTATAATCAATGTTCCTTTTGCCTATGTGTAACACTTTGGAATTTTCTACATTAAATTGCCTTTTCCAAGAGTTTGCTCGGTTGTAAAGATTTTCCAAGTCTTCTTGACCTCAGTTATGACAAGATACATGGTGCCTAAAATGGAATTTTAAGGAGGTCAAATTCATTAATTCATAGAAATAGAGCAGTAAGAGCAAAATTACTATGGTAATGCAAAAAAACTGAACTGAATAAATTTGTATTCCTTTTCAAGTGATTTAATATATCTAAATGTTTCTGTGGTACAGATTATTTGTGGTCTTGAGCTTTTACTTATTTATTTTTTTAATTTGCTATGTGAAATCCTGTGCTATGCCACTAAAGCACTAAACGATTACATTTTTTGTACATAATCTATTCTGAATGACAGCTGTTTCCAGGCTGGTCCACTGGTCATGTGAATTTTTTATCAGCCATTGTAGGAACATTTTGCTTTTATTATTGTGTGGCACAGGTGGGGTGCCTCAGTGTGATAGCAACAGTAAAACAGCAGGCCTGTGTTTAATTATGTAGCACTGGCTTTTATTGTGTTTTTATTTTAAATTATTTATATAAGAATATATAGATTTGTATTCTTCATAGTAAAGTCATATTACATTTTTAGTGGTAAATTATTATCTGTTAAATTAATCCAGAAATTAGGACTACATTTATAGGTTGTGCCCAAAAATGTGAAGATTCTTGAGAAAACAGGGGATTGAAAGCAGGAGGTATGTTAAGTAAAAATTGTTATTTCAGCATTTTCTCAGAAAATGTTGAAACATCCGTGCGGTCTGTAATTAGATCTACAGTACAAAATCTCAGTGATGAAATACACACACATGCACACACACAAATAACACATTTGTTATTTGTAATATATATTTTATATATTTGTTAGAAGTTTAAAAACAGTCATTTTGTGGAGATTTTTCAAATGAATAATGTCTTATTGGCTTTTAAAAATCTACCAAGGGAAAGGTCAAGAACTTTTGCAAACATATACTCTGCTCTTGGATATTGATTTAATGAATACAAAGGCTAAACAGGCAAACAGCTTTAATCTGTCCTTTAATCAGTTTTCCAAAAAGTACAAGGCTAAGGTTGTAAGGCATCCGGAAAAAGGAGGACATGCTAAAGATGCTTGAATAACAGAAAGAAATGGTTGCATACCGACCCTTCGTGATCTGAACGTGATTGAAATTTAATGGGGGAATGTGAGTGAAACTTTTTTTTTTTATTTTATTGAAATCACACAACATTCCATACAAATAAATAAATTTTTACAAAAATAAGATAGAAAACAAATCAGCCCTCACCCCTGAAACCAGAAGAATAAAACTTAAAGCTAGTAAAAATAAGTAAATAGATAAATGAATAAGTGAATAATGATAAATGGAGAAAAAAAGGAAAAAAGGGGAGAGAATCTACTTCCTCGGTGCTTTAAAAGCTTATTCTAAAATGTTATTGATTAGGTTACAGCCAGGTTTTGAAAAAGGTCTGCACAGATCCTCTAAGTGAGAATTTGATTTTTTCCAGTTTCAAATAGTATAAAACATCAGTTACCCAGTAACTTAGAATAGGAGAGTTAGGATTCTTCCATTTGAGCAAGATAAGTCTATGTGCTAATAGTGTAGTAAAGGCAATTACAGTTTGTTTGTCCTTCTCCACTTTAAACCCATCTGGAAGTACATCAAACACAGCTGTTAATGGATAAGGAGGGATTGTGACACCAAGGCTGTCTGATAGGCATTTAAAGATTTTGGTCCAGAATGATGTTAATTTGGTGCACGCCCAAAACATATGGCCCAAAACATATGGCCCAATGAGGCTGGAACTTGATTGCAATATTCGCAGGTTGGATCTTGCCCTGGAAACATTTTGGACAATTTTAAGCGAGACAGATGTGCTCGATATATAATTTTGAGTTGAATAATTGTGCTTTGCGCATATGGAGCTCGAGTGGATTCTCTACTTTGCTACCTTCCACTCCTTTTCTGATACAGTATGTTGAGTGAGAGATCCTTTTCCCACTGTCCTCTTGGATCTTTGAAAGGGAGGGACTGTAAAATAGTTTTATATATTACAGAGATGCTGTCTGAGTCCTCAAGACTGATCAATATTTTTTCCAGCATCAAGGTTGATGGGAGGTGAGGAAAATTTGTCAGGTTCTGTTTAAGAAAGTTTCTGATTTGAAGGTAGTGAAAGAAATGTGTTGCTGGAAAGTTAAATTTGGAATGTAATTGTTCATAGGATGCAAAGATGTCTATGATCTCTAAGTGATTTAATCCCAAATGTTTTCCAGACAATAAAAAACTACAATGTTTGAGAGGGTGGAAAAAGGTGGTTCTCGTGCAGAGTTGCCACAGATAAAAGCTTCTTTATCTGAAAATGCTTCCTACATTGGTTCCATATTCTGACTTAGTGAAGCACAGTTGGTTTGTTAGTATATTGGCAATAACTTGCATTTATTGGGGTACAAAGCAAAGAATATAAAGAAGTACTGCAGGATTTTATTTCTATTGTGAACCAAGTCTGTGTCTGTTCATCTTTTTGTGTTAATGTTCAGGTTTTTATAGCTTGTATATTTGCTGCCCAGTAATAAAATTGAAAGTTAGGTAGAGCCATGCCGCCTTCTGCTTAAGGTCTTTGTAGGATTGCTTTTTGGATTTGTGGATGTTTTGAATCTATACTAATAAAAGGCAAAGCCCTCACTGACTCACTGACTCACTCACTGACTCACTCACTCACTCATCACTAATTCTCCAACTTCCTATGTAGGTAGAAGGCTGAAATTTGGCAGGCTTATTCCTTACAGCTTACTTACAAAAGTTAAACAGGTTTCATTTCAAAATTCTACACGTAACGGTCATAACGGTCGATAACAGTCGAGAACGTCCGCCATATTGAACTTTCTTATTTATGGCCCCATCTTCACGAAATTTGGTAGGCGGCTTCCCTGCGCTAACCGAAACCGATGTACATACTTATTTCGATGGTATGACGCCACTGTCGGCCGCCATATTGAACTTTCCAACGTCACTAATTTTCCAACTTCCCGTGTAGGTAGAAGGCTGACCCCATCTTCACGAAATTTGGTAGGTGGCTTCCCAGTGCTAACCAAAACCGATGTACGTACTTATTTCAGTGGTATGATGCCACTGTCGGCTGCCATATTGAACTTTCCAACGTCACTAATTCTCCAACTACCCGTGTAGGTAGAAGGCTGAAATTTGGCAGGCTCATTCCTTACAGCTTACTTACAAAAGTTAAGCAGGTTTCATTTCGAAATTCTACGCGTAACGGTCATAACGGTTGACAACGTTCGCCATGTTGAACTTTCTTATTTATGGCCCCATCTTCATGAAATTTGGTAGGTAGGTTCCCTGCACTAACCGAAACCAATGTACGTACTTATTTCGGTGGTATGACGCCACTGTCAGCCTCCATATTGAACTTTCCAACGTCACTAATTCTCCAACTCCCCGTGTAGGTAGAAGGCTGAAATTTGGTACTTATTTCGGTGGTATGATGCCACTGTCGGCCGCCATATTGAACTTTTCAATGGTCTTTGTTACTTATGGGCCCATCTTCAAGAAATTTGGTATGCGGGTTTCCAACGCTAACTTAATCCTACTTACGCACATATATATGTCCATTGCCTGCAGCTGGGTCACCGTGTGAGGCGGCGTTGGGTCCCCGATCTCAACGCCTCCCACGTTGTTGGGTGCCTGCCTATATAAGGCCGTCTGTCGCTCCAGTCTCTACATTCCCATCCTTGCTTCGCCACAGGATTCACGTCTCCCTGCTGATAACTACAGCCTTTTTATTTAATCTACGGCTTTTCCGCTGTTTTATTGTTCATTTATTACAATTATAGTTATTGTGTAGGTATTTTAGATTTTAGAATTTATATTGCACGGCCATATCAGGCTCACTCTTGATATCCGGAGGAACATTGTGTCTTATGTATTGAATGACTGGAAAAGGTTCAAGGTGTGGACTGATGACGGTACAGGAGATAATTAGGAGATTAAGAGATAATTATTCTACACAGGAGCATTAGAAGAGTGAAATGCTTAAGCCCTTCACCTATGCATCTGCATGTGAGTTGATGGCTGCCGGTGAATTGTTCGGTTGTCGCTTTTAAGTGTACCAAAATTGCCAAATATTTTACACCTTTTGACAAACGCCAATGACTCTTAAACATCTTAGATTGACAGGTGACGATTTCAGTAGTGGACACTTTGATGTTTATGAATGTTTAAACTCTCAAAAGCTGGATGTGAAGTTATTGATGAAACCGGTTGTATACTTACAACGCTTGACAGATGCCGAATGTCTCTTCAACACAAGTCCTACAAATACTGTCGTAATTGAAACAAACCATGAAACTCAAACCAATTATGACAGAAGCAATCCAAGCTGTGAGATTTGAAACAAGATTACTGTTTACATGGCCAACTCTACGTTGCATGCTCAAGAGTAAGCTCAGCGCACAGCTTGGTCATATTACAACCGGAGGGCCTAACTCACAATGTGGTATACAAAGAGATCCTTAACAAATAATTATTGGTATATTTTCCCTCAGTTTAAAAAGGTTTAATTTTCTTCTTAATAAAAATTTTAAGGCAGTACTTCACCGCTGCGAAACGCGGGTATTTTGCTAGTTCCAAATAAAGAAGTTATGGTTGAATCTAATTTTATAAAAAATGATTTATTGATGTGTATGGGAATGTTTTGAAATAAAAAGAGAACCTTAGGAAAGATATTCATCTTAACAATGTTAATTCTTTCAGCTAAAGTGAGATGAAGGGTTGACCATCTATGCAAGTCTTGCTTAATTTCTTTCCATACAGACAGCGAAATTTTGTTGAGTGAAACTTTTAATGCATCTTCCTTTGTCCTCTTTTCTTGCCTTCTGTGTCCTCTGTTGACTACTCTGGTTTCTGGCAAATCTACTCCAGGACCCAGATGGGCCTTTTTCTCCAGGTCATACTCATACAAATACATACTCATTCATTCACCAGTCACCAAATTCACCGGTCATCCCAACCTTAGGATATGGGGGAAACTGAAGTCACAGATTAAAGCTATTTTAAGTGGCAAAAATGTTCTAAACCCCCAAAGAGAGTGACTGAACTGGGCTTTGAATTGAAGCCCTCACAACTATAAGGTAGCAGTGCTAACCCCCTGTAAAACCACACCTCTCAAGTCTAAAATATTTGAATGAAAATTTCAGTCTGGCATGTGAACTAAGTCTCTTTAAAAATTGAAATTGACAACAATGTTGCCCAGAACTGACAATATTATAATTATACCAGTAATAAAATATATGTAATGTAATTCAATGTAATGTAATTAAATTGTGCAGGTAATAAAATGATTACTGTATACACTTTATATTTATTTAGATTTGGTCATGACATAAGCAATATAGTGTAACAGTACATGGCCTCCCTGCTTTACACCTCTTGGCCAACAACTCAGTGATACTTCTGGGGCTGTGATCCCTATAAAATTTAAATGCACTTCTTTTATGCACATGATTTTCTAACTCCATAAGTATTTCCCAGAATAAACACACTTTTAGATTAATTGACTACTCCAAGTTGTTAACAAATCAATGGCTGGTCCTTGACCATTAATTTTCAAACTAGTGAGTTCAATTCAAAATTCTGTAGAAAATGAGCTTATCCTAAGTATAGTCGGTGCAAAATGTAACATTCATGAAATGAAACACCATGCTATTTATTACAGGCATAAATTAAGACAAGCTGCAAGTCAGTTCCTTCACTGAGGTAAAAAGCCATAAAAGTATAAAGAGTAAATATCGGTTCCACAGAGCATATGACCTTGAACATCCATCATGCTATATTCTAACTACAGGGTCACAGGGGTCTGCCTGAAGGAGCCAATACAGGGTGCAAGGCAGGAAACAAACCCCAGGCAGGGCGCCAGCACACCACAAGGCACACACACACCAAGCACACACTAGGGACAATTTAGAATCACCAATGCACCCAAGCTGCATGTCTTTGGACTATGGGAGGAAACCCATGCAGACACGGGGAGAACATGCAAACTCCACACAGAGAAGACCCGGGAAGCAAACCCGGGTCTCCTAACTGCAAGGCAGCAGCGCTATCCACTGTACCACCGTGACGTCCTGATCATGAACATCAATTCTAAAATCAACATGAAATCAAACCTTTTGAAGATCTTCTTGACTAAAGATCATGATGTACCAGTTAAAGGTTGCTTAATAAAATAATTGAAAAATCATTAATCGTGGTGTAAGTGCCACAGGAAGAAAGGTGGCCCCTTGTCAGGGAGGCTGGAGTGGAAGGACAGCGATGGACTGGCATCCCAAACAGGTTGGGAATTGATCCCTTCCCTAGAAGGGATGCCAAGATGATGGAGGAATCGAGGGAGTTAGCCTATTCAGAGTATATACTCCCCCGACAAGCTAGAGGACAGCATCCATGTGTTGCTGTTCTCATTTTCCAGACCATGTGGCAGGCTGTGAATAATAGTCCCATGGGACAGCCTACTGGATGTTGTGGATGCTGCCAGGGGGAGTTAGAGGGATCAGCCATCCCTACTTTATGGCACTTCTGTTTTTGTTTTATTTTATTTTGTCCCATCAGACTTTTTCACCTGCACCTTCTAATTTGACTACTTTTTCCGAATTTACCAATCAATACGAATGCCATTAGTGATTGCCTAGATCACACCTGCTTCAGTCCTCCACGAGCCTTCTTCCTTCTCTCCTGTTACTGCTTTTATGGTAAGCATGAATCTACCCTTACTTTGTTTGCAGTTGCCAGTCTGAACTATGAATGTGCAGCTTGCCCACTGTGCGTTTGCTTTTCTAGATGGTTATGTAGTGAGATTGGGGTTGGCTAACATGTGTAGCTGGAGTTAGCATTGTGTTGTGTGACATTCTGTTCACTCTTGGCAATGTCCACCGGTGTCTGGATAATCATAGCCTGCTCTCTGTCTCTGGCTTGGAATTGTGCTGTGTGTTGTCATTTCTACTTTTTTGGCAATGCAGTTCATATATTCTCCAATTGAACTTAAACATCTTGACTGTCATCCACTATTGGTCTCCCTGACTTATAGTTTGTGCCAGTCGCTTGGAATTACATGGCGTCCTCACCATATTCACTGGTCTAAAATAGGCCCCTCATTGATCTATGTGTAGAAGTGTCGATTCCAATTATGTGGACATCTCACCATATTCACTGGCATAGTACTAGGGCTGTCCGAGGAATAAACATGGACCATCTTCGTCCTCTTCAGGAAGTGTCTGCACCCTGCTCTCCCAGCTGTTCTAACTTTAGGTTCGCCCTACTGAACGCTCGCTAACCAGGCCTCGCTGATTAACGACCTCATCTCCCAGAAGGAAGTGGACATGTTTCTACTTAAAGAAACTTGGCAACAACCTGGTGACTATTTACATTTAAACATGCTGACTCCTCCTGACTAAAGCC
>JANRMT010062791.1:3836213-3849750 GCA_026402145.1 Polypterus bichir lapradei | reverse complement strand
TATATGTTTCTATAGGTAAAACAGTTAAAATGCATAGAACTTCCCACATAACCAAAACAAAATATAAACAAAAATGGAATAAAGCTTCTTTTAAAAAAAAAAAAAAGAATACCTTAGCAAGCCTTGCTCTCTTGATTAGATCATTCAGTTTCCTCAAAGCAGCATTTCTGGGTAAACTCTGAATATCCTTAAAAAGATCTTGCTCTTCTGCCTCAAATAGCTTGCGATTGTCAGGAATAAGAAGTGGGTGAGACCAGAAGGAACCAATGTATACCCGTATTACCTCTGGCGTGTTGACTATCTTGCCCAGTGACCACATAAGTGCACCATAGACCCGCATTAACTGCTGGGTCTCAATCTGGTCAGCTTTATTGAGCACTACACGAATTTTGTCTTCATGGTTCTTCAAAGCCTTAATCACTTCAGAAAATTCATCAGAGATGTCCAGTTTGTGAGCATCAAACAAAAGGATGATACGATCCACTCTCTCAGCAAACCACTCTAACACAGCTGCAAAATCATAACCTGTCATAAAAGGAAGCAAACTAGTATTACTTTAAACAGTGACAAAAATATCTTACACCAAATAGAATTTATCTTTAAGCAATACTATTAATGAAAAAGTTAAGTCAAGATCAGTTAACTATAAAGATAGCTTAATATTAGTTCTAGCAACAGTGGATCTGCAAAAATAAAAAATAAATAAATAAATAAATAAGCAAAGCAAAGAAAGGTTTTGTACTTGGGCTGCTATTGCCTAAATAAAGGAAACCATTATGCAAATTTATTAAGTCAGGAGATGGATATTTGTATTGTATAAATGTTAAAGTATTTTTAAAATTATGCTTTGGCTTAATGTTAGATAAAAATGATTCTTGAAAATCCTGCTGCTAATGCAAATTATGCATAGTATGCTGTACTGTCCCATTTCAAAAAAAGATATTTTAACTGTGTGCAAGGTCTTATATTTCAAGAAACTTTGTGTAACTTTGTTAATTCTACTCAAACCCTTTATAATATCTTAATATTATGTTATTCAATTATTCAATCACAGTTTGTATAGAGATGATGGTCTTTATATGAAAAACATTTATATGTTTATATGTACCATTTGTGAAAGTGTTTGATATTTGGACTTCAGTCTCCAAAGAGGCACCAGAGAACTACTGAAATACTCTTGGAACCATACTGGTTTTAAATAAAATCCACTTTTTTCCCCATTTCAAGATGGACTGAGTTTGCAATGAGTTTTCTTCTTGGTTGTCTGAGCACCTTGCAGAAGTCAGAATATATTAATCTACAAAGTATTACAATGTAATCAGATATTTTTTGTTTTTCTACATATCTCAGATTTAATGGTGCATTTTTAACTACAGAATTTCTGTAATTACAACCACCTCTTTATGACAACTTGGATATATGGAAAAGGTGACTTAATAACCTTTCTTATGTTAAAAATCACAGTTGGATTTTCCCACAGTGGCGTACGGCCGGGATGCTTACATAGTGAAAGGACTTTCACAATGCCCGGAAGTGCTGTCGGAAGAAGATCACCAGACACCTGGTGCACTTCCGGGTGCCCTATAAAAGGAGCCAGCTGCCAATACTCCAGGAGCCATAGTTGGGAGGAGGTGTACAAAGTTTGCTGGAGGAGGAGTGGAGATGAAGATAGAGAAAGTGGGAGGAAGAGAAAGAAAAAGGAAAAACACAAGTGTTCTTTTGTGTACTATGCTTGCGCTTTAACTCTGCTGTACAGGTGGGAAATGGGGAAGGCGTTTCCCACATGGAAAAAAATAAAAACGTGTGTGCTGAACTTGTGTCCTGCATTTTTCTGTGTCTGGTTTGGGTGACAGAAGCGCCCTCTACAGGCCACACCACTTAGAAAAACAATTTTGGGTCACCTTTTAAATGTGCAACACCAGCACTAAAACTCAACGATTAACAGTCATTCCAAGTGCAGCTCACTGCAGCCTGCAGAATAAAGTGGTACTGGGCATTTGGGGTGCAGTTGGAATCTTGATGATGTGCAATTACAGACTCAGGTATTCCCATACTACATTATTGTGCTATGGTTCAGTCACAAATGTGAAATATAACGTGATAAAGCATAAATAAAACAGTCTTATTAAAAAGTATTTAATAAGAGAAAAATATCTTTAAAGAATTGTTTTGATGACTAAAGTTACTATTAAAGTAATTGTCATTTTTTGTTCATTTTGGTGCTTTTCAGCAAAAATTATTCAGACCAGAGAATGCTGAAAAAGTTTTCCCACTGGTACTTTATCAAAGTGTTATTTGGAAACTGACATTTGCAAATGAAGTATATGAACTATGATTAAAAAAAATAACATTGGAAATACAGGAACCAGATTTACAATATTTTATTTATATAATAAAAAGCTGCTATGGGTCCAGCAGCATTACATTTAATTATGAATACTTCTTGCACAAGGAAGGTTCTTTTAATTTACCAAAAGGTAGTCCAAAATGTTCACCATAGATTTACATGCACTCTAGAGGCAAGTGCTGGACATATCAGGTACAAAAAAAAAAAAAAAAAATTCTAGTTATTCCCAAAACTCACTCATAGGTTTGTCTAAGCTTTGTTCTAGCTGCATAAGCTAACTTGTCATAAACTGACAGCTCTGCAACTCATAACAAGTTTTGTAGAGGACATACCATCTTCATGGAACAAGTGAAAATGAGTTTACTGGAGTTAATGACTTTTAAAGTACATACATAAATTCATATAAAGGCTTCCTTCCTTCCAAAAAACTTTTGCATTTTCATTATACTGGTACAACGACAATAAAGGCTTCCTTCCTTCCTACACAGAAACAACAAATGACACATTCTCAAATACATAATTTACTCCTCAACATAATACTTTTAAACCATTGTAGGCTGATAAGAGATAATAATCTGTTTAAATTAAGTACAACTGAAACATGACACAGTTTATATTTTTACAACACCTGCTACTGGGTGCAAGGTTGTACGTACAAGTTTCACAATAGTGAGTAAAAAGGTAGATATGCATAAATGTTTTCCAGGATGACAATGCCCCCATTCACAGGGCACAAATTATCCATGAATAGTTTGACAAATATGAGTATTACAAATATGTCAATCAGTGGTTCTCAAGTTCAGCCCTGGGATATCATTGTCAATGCAGTTTTAATTCCAGCCAATTTCGCAAATCAATAAGTCACTCTTATCTACAATTTGGAAAGCACATTTTGTAATTTCAGAATTGAAACAGGAAAGGTTAAAAACCAGGAAAAGAACAGGTTTCTTAATGAAGGCAGGAGTACAGTTAAAAGCAAATGTTGGTTAGGATAAATGCCTGAAATTAAGGTGGCCCACTGGACTGAACTTAAGAACAACTAAATTGTAACTGATTTGCACACAAATGAACATGACAATGAAGTACTTAATACTCTTCACCATTTAGTGTCATTTGCATGTGGGTCTGTACTACTCATCACTTAACTTGTCAGTATTTCAATACAATACAAAACAAAAGGCAAAAATACAAATTTCTGATATTATATGTACAGTAAATCTTATTTTTCACTCATTGAAATGTGCTAAAGTAATAAAAAAGGCAAGCTAATAAAATTTTAATGAAGACTGACCATTAATTTATGAAGCTGGTTAGAATGAAAGTCTGCAGTCACAGCGGTACCCCAGGATTAAAAATCAGAACCTTCAACAAATATACCAAGTACCAAAATACAATATAAACCTGCTTTTAAGTGGTTAAAATCTTACATCTTAAAAACATCGTTGAGCATCTACAGCAAAATGTTACATAATTCACGTTGGAGGCTATCTCAGGAATTTGCTTTATAAAACTGGCAGGTTGGAAGCACGTATAAACAAAGCTGGAGTAAAGAAAGCCAAAGAAATTTATACAAGGGTTCTGCCCTGAGAAAGTAGTATGTCAAGTCCGCTCAATTTACATTTTTTTTTTTTTTTTTTTAATTTGCAAAAAAGTCAAGCACACACATCAATATAATAGCCCCACATTAAATGCGCTGACATTGATCAGTGCCCTATAAAAATCCACAAGAAGTTTGATTGGTCACACTAAGTAGATTTCTTTTACACCAAAAAAAAAAAAAAAAAAAAAAAAAAAAAAAAAATTGTAGGATACAATCGACTAAAATTGTGCAACATTATCTAAACAAGTGCTGTTTCTACCAACAATGGGAGTAATGCATTCAGTAGGAAGTGAAGCTGCCTCTTTGTTAAGACATACTACTGGTATAAAGAAACCTATCCTTATGGAATTTTCCAATAGCATATGCAGTAGAACATTTGTTTACCTCAATAGTAGGTTAAATTTGCATCTGCCGTTTTTCCTGTTTCATACCCATAGTATAATATGTTAAGTATGTCTTCCTTTATGAATACAATATTGATTATAGAGGAAGAAAAATTAAGCAAAAATGTCAAACACTAAACCACTTTAGATCACCAGTTTTTCAGTAGACCAAAAAACAAGGCAACTACATATGATTTTGAAGTAACGCTCACATATCTTTTGTGCACATCTCACGATCAAACGACTTAACCACAGACTGTGATTTATAAACATCTTTCACGCATAATATTACTTGGTCATTGTAATATGTGTGAAAGATGCTGTAACTACACTTGTATCCAATAGCTCATTGGTATGTGTCACTTACATAAAATCACTGTGATGTTTGCTATAGGCAAGCACGTCATATAAAATGTTTTGTCTCTTTTTTTTTTTTTAAGTGGACATATCTAGATATGATCTTTATTTATACAGCAACTACAGAATAATAAATGTGATATAATAAACTATCATGCAACGTTTACATTTTGTAGTCCACTGTATAATTTAAGGGTGGCTCGGTGGCGCAGTGGGTAACGCTGGTGCCTTGCAGTTAGGAGACTCAGGTTTGCTTACCCGGGTCCTCCTTGTGTGGAGTTTGCATGTTCTCCCCATGTCTGCGTGGGTCTCCTCTGGGTGCTCTGGTTTCCTCCCACAGTCCAAAGACATACAGGTTAGTTGCATTGGTGATTTTAAATTGCCCCTAGTGTGTGCTTCGTGTATGGGTGTGTGTGTGTGCTTGCCCTGCGGTGGGCTGGCGCCCTGCCTGGGGTTTGTTTCCTGCCTTGCGCCCTGTGTTGGCTAGGATTGGCTCCAGCGGACCCCCGTGACCCTGTAGTTAGGATATAGCGGGTTGGATAATGGATGGATGGATGGATGGATGTATAATTTAAATAAATATAAATGCAATTTCTTTTATTGTTTAAACTAGTGAATGGGGGAGCAGGGAGATTTGGACAGGCCAGGTTTTGAACTACTGTATTCATGAAGCAACAAACAATACTGTAAAAATAAAAATACACAGTAATGCAAATTCAAACCCAAAGTTTTAAGTGCAAAAGTAAAATGAGTAAAGCATTCAAAATAGCTTGCCTTAATGGTAGAAGTATCAAAAATAAAACTACTAAGTTGGAGTTGTATGTAGTCGCTCACAATTATGATATTATATGAATAACAGAAACCTGGATAAATAACAAAGATGAGGATGAGTATAACAGAGGAGTATACATTTTTTAGCAAGGATAAATTGAACAGAAAAGAATGGGGTGTTGATGTATAGGTCAAACAGAATTTAAATACAAACTTCTTCAGCTAGACAATTAGCCCCATTTTAGTGATGATGTCTGGATTAGTCTATAAAAGGAAGATGCCATATTTTAGGAGTGTGTTATAAAGCATAATTATCAGACAATAACTTTAATGCTCATCTTTTTAGTAATATTAAAAAAGGCAAGTTTACAGAGGGATATTATAGTTACGGGGGACTTTAACTACCTGAATATCAACTGGGTTAATCTTGCAAACAGTGGACCGCAAGAGTAGGAATTCTTTAGTGTAATCAGTAACTGTTTTTAGCACAGTTCTTAAAGCACCAACACAGGTGGAAGCCTGTTTAGATTTAGTATTTTGTAATAATCAGGGTAGAATTGAGAATGTAGGGGTTAATTAACTGCTAGGGTCAAGTGACCATTACATAATACGTGACTGAGAAAATGACTCATGTAGAGGTTTTAATCTGATATTAAGTTAAACAATATTACGTTCAAAGTATCAGAAGTACAAGCAAATGTAGGATCTCTCTCAGATTTATATTGTCACACACGTGCACATAGGAGGCAGTCAAGGAGCTTAACTAAAGGTGAAACACATGAGCAGGGGCGGATGAAGTGCACTAATGGCTTTTCTCCCTCATCCGCAGATCATCTGAGGGGAAAACCTCCTGAAGCCCAACCAGAGTTCACTTCCCCCTCCAGACCACACCCTCCTTCTGACCTTAATTCCACCTAATCCCATTTGGACCCTCCTCTTCCTCATCACCAGCTATAAAAACAGCCACCTGCCTTTCCCTAGCAGTCATGCTTTGACTCAGTCTCGTTAGATTACTCGATGGGAAGACCACTACTTTTCAGAAAATCCTTTACAATATATGGGGTAGATCACCAAACCTTTTCCTTCTATATCTGTGTTTCTTTTACAATATATAGTCAGAAAGTTTTTACAAGCTTAAAAAAATTCGGGCTACCTTCTTTTTCCATGCGAGTCGTATTACAATCACAAATCAAAGACTTTCATCATGAGCAGACATCTTGATGATTATACCCTAATGAAGCATTCAGGTTTCCTCCACTTTATGAAGGAGCTGAAGTGTTCCTGAAAACCCCTATGTAAAGTGAATTATTGAAAAACGAACACCTAATTACAATTGAGTAATATGGAAAACAAACACTTTTAAGTTTTCCCTGGGCCCCAAAATGTTCCCCACTTTTGTTTAAACACCACCAAGTACATGAAAAACGACAGAATTAGTTTCATAACAACATTAGTCATCTAGAATAAACCTAATAAGTCATTCCCCTTTATATGGGGAAATAATGTAAAGTAAAAAACCTTTACCTAGACTTCATAACTTCTAGTTTCACATTTAAAGGAATGGCCTTTTGTTATTTCCTGGGCTTTTCCAAATAGTTCAGGGTCTGTTTAGGAGGTATGATGCCTAGTATAATGTGAGAAGACATGAAAGTGAGACACTTGACAAGGTGAGTGAACCACAACAGGTGAATGCCTGAGATATTTGCCCCACCCTCTTTGGCATGATGGTGCGAGGAAAGCAACTGAAAACCGCAGCATCAGCTGTGAAATTAACAGACTACAGGCTACATGTCAGTATTGCCCATATTTGAAAATTTTCCCAGGTTTTTCCAGAGGTTGGAAAGCCTGTATTTTAGGTAATTGGCTGAGCAAAACATTGTACATATCTGTGTAGCCCTTTTTTAATGGTTTATTATTACAGTAAAAAAAAAATGTGTCTAGCAAAATATATTTGAGTAAACATAGCCTTTTGTGTCTGAAAATGTGGTAATGTAAAAGTAGAAATATTTTCAAAACATACTGAAGTGTAGTAAAGGAATATTTTTACTTTGTTACTATACAACATTGCAGAGTTGCCTATTGGTTTCACTTAAATAGCTTGAGGACTTTCATCATCTTGCTCCTTTATAGTAACACCCCATAATGGTCACAAGCTGTACAGTTAATCTACTCATAGTTGGCACTATTAAACTGACTGAAGTGTGAGTATGGTTCTTTCACTTTCGTTTCACATCTTGGATATTACACTCCTACTAACTGAGTTACCTGCCTTTATCTGGGAAATATTTTTTTAAGTCAATGGGCCTCAGTTAGTAATGCTGCTGTAATCAGGTGTAGCAGAAGTACTATGTAACTAAGTTCTTTTCTGCATACAATATTTGCAGGGTTTTTTTTTTAATAAAAAACCAAGGTCTAGTATTATTGGCTGGCAGTGTGGTTTAGTGGTTAATGCTTTGGATCTAGGTTTTCAAAAACTTCTGTAAAATCAGGTTTTCTTGGTTTTACAAGTTTTAATCTGTAATCTAATGGAACTGACAGTTATTTCAGTATGTGCAGCTGCTGGAATACTTCTTACTTTGTTCACAACTTACATTTTAAAATAACATAATTGACAGCAAACTTTTAACCAATATTATTCAGTTTCCTGTCTTAAATAAGGTAATTGTCAGAAACAATTGTATTAAAGCATATATAATTTCTATAGTTGCACACTGCGACTCTTTCAAAAAGCACAATGAGAAGGTACATGTACATAAAGTTTAATTATGTTAGACTCAACAGCCTAGAAAGACTTTGGCCTGTAGCATAACATACTGTATGTACTATTCAGCAATTATCTTACAAATGAATCAGCTACATAAAAGAAGTGATGACGTATTTTTGCCACTGTTTAACTAACACTAAATTGACAGTTGTGTCATAGGACTCATAAATCATGTGTAATAACACTCTGAATTGCTCAAATGTTCTGGAAACAAGTAACCTACATATAAAAGCAATAGAAGAAAGCACTTGCATTGCAAGGGCCCTCAAATAAAATTCAATATAATATGTTCAGCTCTTGCACTTTAATTCCCAATAATATAAGTATATTAAATGTTTTGATACAACATGGGAAATTAGCATGTGCTAATAATGTATCAATAAGTTCTCTTCATGTCATATAGTCAGAGAAAACTCTCAACAAACTAATTTGAAGCTTTAAATGTATCAAATTGGAGCTCTGTGCTGGAGTCAGCTCATAATGTAGGTTATTGTTGAACTACAGCATGATGCCACAGGTTTATTGAGGATAAGCAGTTAGCAGCAATTGAGTTGAACAGATATGCACTGAAAAAAATACTTTATTTTTATCTGTAAAATAGCACTGACAATGGCAAAAAGCAAAGTTATTTTTTTCTGCAAGCTTTAATTCATTAATGTAGCCAGGGCCTTTAAACCACAGCAGTAATTTTTTTTCTTTTTCTTAAATACCTCCATATGAACATCTACTGAGCCAGCTATAACCCTCTTCTTGAGCTAAGCAGGAAAGAAAAAACACAAAAACACAGCAATAAAATCCACAAACTGATTGTTGTTTAAAATTTCCTTCAGTACAGTAAGTCAGTTCTTTTGTGGACTACACAATTTATACTTAACTATATAACAACAATAAACTGAAATTGCATTTCCTTCAGTTAACCGATGGGATTAATTCACTGATATGTTATACATTTTAAGCTAGGCAACCAAACATTTTCCATTCATATAGCTTTTACTTTCACAAAATAAGATTCATTAATTATATAATTATCATTTGAAAGATTTTTTTAGATAAAAATATCATTTTGCTATACAACTTCTATTATAAAACACATTTTTGCTTTTATTAACACTCGAATTACCACAGCCTGTGAAAAAACTCATAGATCCAGCCCACTTTAAATCCGTTTGCACCTCTCCGCCAGTGTCCATTGTCCTGTAAATGTGCCAATAAAGACAAGCAGCAAGCAGCCGGCTATTCCATCCCCCCACCGACTTAGAACGTGCACAAACTTCTCCCAGCTCATGCCTTGATTGATTATCTGGGAGTGAAGTGGAGTTTTAGAGTGGAAATAATAGATTGTTAGTTGGAACACATGCAGCATTTCATGCGTGTTCCGTTTCTACAATAATCTGTGTAAACACATTTTTAAAACAGAAACATTTTTCATATTTTAGTAGTAAATGAACCGTCACCTTATCATGGTGGAGGGGTTTGCGTGTCCCAATGATCCTAGGAGCTATGTTGTCCGGGGCTTTATGCCCCTGGTAGGGCCACCCAAGGCAAACTGGTCCTAGGTGAGGGATGAGACAAAGAGCGCTTCAATAAACCTCCGATGAAGAATAAAAACCTTGGACGACGTTTTCCCTTGCCCGGACGCGGGTCACCGGGGCCCCACTCTGGAGCCAGGCCTGGAGGTGGGGCTCGATGGCGAGCGCCTGGTGGCCGGGCCTGCACCCATGGGGCTCGGCCGGGCACAGCCCGAAGAGGTAACGTGGGTCCTCCTCCCCATGGGCTCACCACCTATGGGAGGGGCCAAGGAGGTTGGGTGCAGTGTGAGTTGGGTGGTGGCCGAAGGCGGGGACCTTGGCGGTCTGATCCTCGGCTACAGAAACTGGCTCTTGGGACGTGGAATGTCACCTCTCTGAAGGGGAAGGAGCCTGAGCTAGTGCGCGAGGTCGAGAGGTTCCGGCTAGATATAGTCGGACTCACCTCGACGCACAGCTTGGACTCTGGAACCAATCTCCTTGAGAGGGGCTGGACTCTCTACCACTCTGGAGTTGCCCCCGGTGAGAGGCGCCGAGCAGGTGTGGGCATACTTATTGCCCCCCGACTCGGAGCCTGTGCATTGGGGTTTACCCCGGTGGACGAGAGGGTGGCCTCCCTCCGCCTTCGGGTGGGGGGAAGGGTCCTGACTGTTGTTTGTGCGTATGCGCCGAACAGCAGTTTGGAGTATCCACCCTTTTTGGAGTCTCTGGAGGGGTTGCTAGAGGGTATACCTTCTGGGGATTCCCTCGTTTTGCTGGGAGACTTCAATGCTCACGTGGGCAATGACAGTGAGACCTGGAAGGGCGTGATTGGGAGGAATGGCCCCCCCGATCTGAACCCGAGCGGTGTTTTGTTATTGGACTTCTGTGCTCGTCATGGATTGTCCATAACGAACACCATGTTCAAGCATAAGGGTGTTCATATGTGCACTTGGCACCAGGACACCCTAGGCCTCAGGTCGATGATCGACTTTGTGGTCGTGTCGTCGGACTTGCGGCCATATGTCTTGGACACTCGGGTGAAGAGAGGGGCGGAGCTGTCAACTGATCACCACCTGGTGGTGAGTTGGCTTCGATGGTGGGGGAAGATGCCGGTCAGACCTGGTAGGCCCAAACGTGTTGTGAGGGTCTGCTGGGAACGGCTGGCAGAGTCCCCTGTCAGAAGTAGCTTCAACTCCCACCTCCGGCAGAACTTCAACCACGTCCCGAGGGAGGTGGGGGACATTGAGTCCGAATGGGCCATGTTCCGTGCCTCTATTGTTGAGGCGGCTGACCGGAGCTGTGGCCGCAAGGTGGTCGGTGCCAGTCGTGGCGGCAATCCCCGAACCCGTTGGTGGACACCGGCGGTGAGGGATGCCGTCAAGCTGAAGAAGGAGTCCTATAGGACTTTTTTGTCCTGTGGGTCTCTGGAGGCAGCTGATAGGTACCGACAGACCAAGCGGAACGCGGCTTCGGTTGTTGCTGAGGCAAAAACTCGGGCATGGGAGGAGTTTGGAGAGGCCATGGAGAACGACTTTCGGACGGCTTCGAGGAGATTCTGGTCCACCGTCCGGCGTCTCAGGAGGGGGAAGCAGTGCAGTGTCAACACCGTATATGGTGGGGATGGTGCGCTGCTGACCTCGACTCGGGACGTTGTGGGTCGGTGGGAGGAGTACTTCGAAGACCTCCTCAATCCCACTAACATGCCTTCCAATGAGGAAGCAGAGCCAGGGGACTCTGAGGTGGGCTCTCCCATCTCTGGGACTGAAGTCACCGAGGTGGTCAAAAAACTCCTTGGTGGCAGGGCCCCGGGGGTGGATGAGATACGCCCGGAGTTCCTTAAGGCTCTGGATGTTGTAGGACTGTCTTGGTTGACACGTCTCTGCAACATCGCATGGACATCGGGGACAGTGCCTCTGGATTGGCAGACCGGGGTGGTGGTCCCCCTCTTTAAAAAGGGGGACCGGAGGGTGTGTTCCAACTATAGAGGGATCACACTCCTCAGCCTCCCTGGAAAAGTCTATTCGGGGGTTCTGGAGAGGAGGGTCCGTCGGATAGTCGAACCTCGGATTCAGGAGGAACAGTGTGGTTTTCGTCCTGGTCGCGGAACAGTGGACCAGCTCTACACCCTTAGCAGAGTCCTGGAGGGTGCATGGGAGTTTGCCCGACCGGTCTACATGTGTTTTGTGGACTTGGAAAAGGCATTCGACCGTGTCCCTCGGGGAATCCTGTGGGGGGTGCTCCGGGAGTATGGGGTACCGGACCCCCTGATAAGAGCTGTTCGGTCTCTGTACAACCGGTGTCAGAGCTTGGTCCGCATTGCCGGCAGTAAGTCGAGCCCGTTTCCAGTGAGAGTTGGACTCCGCCAGGGCTGCCCTTTGTCACCGATTCTGTTCATAACTTTTATGGACAGAATTTCTAGGCGCAGCCAGGGTGTTGAAGGGGTCCGGTTTGGTGGACTCAGGATTGGGTCACTGCTTTTTGCAGATGATGTTGTCCTGTTTGCTTCATCAGGCCGTGATCTTCAGCTCTCTCTGGATCGGTTCGCAGCTGAGTGTGAAGCGGCTGAGATGAGAATCAGCACCTCCAAATCCGAGAGCATGGTCCTCAGCCGGAAAAGGGTGGAGTGCCCTCTCAGGGTTGGGGGAGAGATCCTGCCCCAAGTGGAGGAGTTCAAGTATCTCGGGGTCTTGTTCACGAGTGAGGGAAGAATGGAGCGTGAGATCGACAGGCGGATCGGTGCGGCATCCGCAGTGATGCGGGCTCTGCATCGGTCTGTCGTGGTGAAGAAGGAGCTGAGCCGTAAGGCAAAGCTCTCAATTTACCAGTCGATCTACGCTCCTACCCTCACCTATGGTCATGAGCTATGGGTAGTGACCGAAAGAACGAGATCGCGAATACAAGCGGCTGAAATGAGTTTCCTCCGCAGGGTGTCTGGGCTTTCCCTTAAAGATAGGGTGAGAAGCTCAGTCATCCGGGAGGGGCTCAGAGTAGAGCCGCTGCTCCTCCGCATCGAGAGGAGTCAGATGAGGTGGCTCGGGCATCTGATCAGGATGCCTCCTGGACGCCTCCCTGGTGAGGTGTTCCGGGCATGTCCAACCGGGAGGAGGCCCCGAGGAAGACCCAGGACACGCTGGAGGGACTATGTCTCCCGGCTGGCCTGGGAACGCCTTGGGATTCTCCCGGAAGAGCTGGAAGAAGTGGCCGGGGAGAGGGAAGTCTGGGCCTCTCTGCTTAAGCTGCTGCCCCCGCGACCCGACCTCGGATAAGCGGAAGAGGATGGATGGATGGATGGATAGTAGTAAATGACAAAATGTAGGGATAAACCATATACTGCATGAAGCCTGAAGTCCAAAGATCAAATAAACACTCACAAAAGGTTCAAGGAAAAAGACAACAGCTTCCGTGGCGTTGCAGTAAGATTGGCTGACTTGTAATCAGGAGTCCCCGGTTTGATCCCCACTGCCTCCTATATTTGCCGTTTTCAGTAGTGAGCTGCTGTTATAGTTCATATTATACAGTACACGCATACACTTGGTTTGTGTCTGTAACACATGGTGTACATTTATAGGACTTGTAAAAGTTACCTTTTTTTTTTCACTTTTATTCTCTCTAAATCACGATCACAATACATACTACTGCCCCCCGCCCAGGGATCGGACGCTGTTAGTTTTTATAAAAGCTGACACACAGACGCTAGTGGATCTGCCTTTTTTGTATCTCACTGTCACTTGATTTTTTTTTTTTTTATTCAGTTTTATTGAGTGTTTCTGCTCACGCTGAATTAGTATGCACCTTATGATCTATGAT
>JANRMT010062791.1:3776811-3788721 GCA_026402145.1 Polypterus bichir lapradei | reverse complement strand
TTTGAACAATTATTGCACACTTTCTGTAAATCCAATAAACTTCATTTCACTTCTCAAATATCACTGTGTGTCTCCTATATGATATATTTAACTGACATTTTTTATCGTAACAACCAACGATTTATACAGGAAAATAATGACAATTAACAAGGTTGCCCAAACTTTTGCATCCCACTGTATATATATATATATATATGGATCTAATTTTCTCAACAAACTTGTAAGTCAAATTAATTTACAAAGTCAGAAGGCAGTGATTTTTTCACATTTAGAAATGTAAATTATGAAAATAAATATTAGTAGGTGTTTGCAGGATCAGAAATGGGTAGTACGTATATGAAAGTACAGGCAGGGATGAAGTTTAAATACCAACCTGTGATGCAGGGATCATGGTAGACAATAGAGAACAATGAAACTATTTAGATTTATGGAGTAGAAAATGTGTTACTTAAAACTACACAAGAACATTTGAGAGGACAGCAAATTAGCCAAAATACCTTACCATTCAAACATATCTCTTTGTGGGTAGGTCTTAAATTATGCAGTCACTGCAATTTCCCAGTTCATTATCACGAGCTTAGTACAAAGATAAGTGATTGAATGCACAACCAAGAAAATTACAAAATCTGTTATTGCCAGCAAATGACTTTCTATAAGAGCACAGTAGATGTTAGGAATGATGCAATACCAATACAGTTTTTTTTTTTTTTTTTACTTTTTAGTCTGCTTTAAAGGAAATCTATTTAAAATTTCATAGGTTTTATTTAACATTTATTTTGATGTCAAATGTTTTGGCTTGAATTTGAACATTGAATTAATTAATCAGTTCACTGACTAACTATGTGAATATTGTATTAATTTGTTTACTCAAGGTTTTAGGATGGTAAAAATTAGAGTGGTAGGAGATGAAACCCCCACATTCCATCCCACAGCTGGAAATGTCTTTGGGCTAGCACTCTCAATTCACAAATTGAATGTATGGAGTTCAAAAATTGAAGTAGGAAAAAACCTTTCTTAAACAGAAAAAAAGTAGCTGCCACAAGCAAATTGAGAGCATGGTAATTTAATAAAATGACTGTGCAGGATTGCTGAGGTCTTTAATGATGCAGTTTGCAGTACATGTTATATAAGTCCCCAACAGAAGGTAATTAGATGTTGGTAATATTCTTTGCTGACTTCATCACCCCTGCAGTTCCTTTTACTCCTGAGATGAGCATATACTATAAAAGGATGACATATAATCAGTCAAAATGAACTCAGAAGCCAGTGTAAAAACCTCCAGGCTTTCTTCAGACATCCAAGAAAGCAAGGCTTTTGTGAGCCTTCATGATAATAATTGAATTGTAGTGTGCTTTACCTACAGTACTTACACAGATATGTATAAATGTACTGTATGCTGTATATAAAATAGTGTGGCACCCAATGCAATGCCACTATTGCGCAGTTTCAGACTCAATGCTTATGCAGCCATAAGCAAACGACCAGGGGATGAGAGAATTGAGACACAGACAATGATGACAGTTCAAAATATCTGAATTCTAGTTTATTCCAGATGTGTCAATAAACATTTACAGTAATGTCTTGTGAATATATATACATCAATGGAAGAATATTAACAAAAGCAAGAAACATAAGTGCAGGTGCTATATAGAATAATTACAGTGATTCCAAAGCAAAACATTATGAGAAAAAAAAGATCAAAAACCCTTTCATCCTCCTTCTTCCATAGACAGCTTATGAAGGACAGACAGAAAAATTATCAAAAACAAAAAGTATAAAATTATGTACAAAGACAATAATAAAAAAAATAGAACTCACAAACACAGATTACTTCTATATAAAAACGAATACAAATTGGAAGTAAAAAGTGCTTACTAATATTTATAAAGTTAAGCTTTCTGCTCTCTGTAGTAAAGAAGTGCCTACAAGGCCAAAAAACAATCAAAAGATGAGCCTTGGTGGTCTGCACTTCAGTTTTATACAGCTAGCCCTTTTGCCTAGCCAATCTTTACTCACGTCATCCAGGGTTCCACAGTTGTAAAAGGTGTTGAGTTATGCACCCTGTGTTCTCATCAGATCAGCTGCTGTTTTGCCTATGTTTTATGGAAGTCGATTTTAACATTTAATCCATTTTTCTTGATATCAGCAGTGACAACACTGATATTGTGGTTTTAAATTTAATATTAAGAGAAGGTTTTTTGGTATTAGCTTTAAAAAAATTGATATCAGCAAATGGAAATTTTATATCATGCTTTTAAAATTTGATATCAAGCTTTTAGTACTAGAGTGTTTTACCGTGTTAACCATTATGGAAGTAATGATAAGTCAAACAAAATGACACCTTTTATTGGCTAACTAAAAAATCACAATATGCAGGCTTTCGAGGCAACTCAGGCCCCTTCTTTTTGCTTGACTTCTCATTAGATCAAGCTTTTGAAATTTGATATCAGGTTTTTACAATTTGTTACTATGCTTTTGAAACATGGTATCAAGTTTTTAAAAATTGATATAGTAAAATTGAGGTTATGCTGATGTTAAACTCTTATATCATTATTTCTCATTTTGATATCACAATTCTGAAATTTGATATTAGGCTTATAAAATTTGATATCACACTTTTTAAATTTTATATCGCACATTTGAAATTTGATATGAAGCTTTTAAAATTTGATATCACTATCCACAAACTTGATATCAGATTTTAAAAGCACAAAATCAAATTTTAAACAAGTGATATCAAATTTTAAAACAATGATATTGATGTTCTGAAATGTGAAATTTTAAATGCTTGATATTATATTTTATAAGCCTGATATCGAATTTAGCGACATGGATAACAAACTCCAAACCTCAAATAGTACTGAAAGATTCATCTGCCCAGTGATTTACCGTCTTTCTTCATATGTTGTATTCAGCAGTTTAACATAATATACTAATACATATTACCTATCACTATAAATCTTAAGGTCTGTTAAAGTTATTACTGTTTTAATGAAACTATGCTTTTGGTGGTTATGAATTTTTAGTCAACTGTTCAGTTTCAGAAGGACTAGCCTCTCAGGCAGATTTCGTACTGTAAAAACTTTAGAAATGGCCAAAGGATGTACAGAGTCAGCTGAAAACCCTTCATCTGCGCCAGCTGTGTCAGTTTTTAATTGGGTATTTAATGTAACAGAAGAATTAGTGTTTTCTGCAGAAGAATCTTCACCATTAGAATAGACATTAAATTCATTCTAGCTTTGGCAAAGTGGAAAAAGACTGTGTAAGTACACCACAAAGATTTTTGAAATTTTCTGTTGTCATTTACTGAATTGGCACATGCAACGAGAATAAACATATTTTTAAAGTAGTTTTTGTATTGCACTTTGGTTATTGAATCACAAAAGGAGATTACTTTGGTATAATATTAATGCCAAACAAAATGAATTCAAATACAAACTCAGTTTCTTTGCATTCATTTCAGAAAACAGAATATCAATTAGTAAATTAAAGGGGCATATTATACTATTGCAGCGAGATGAGCAAACAATCCCGTCCTAGACAGACTTGGAAATGCTTACCTGAAATGGCCTGGGTATGTGTTTGTGATTAAACTAATTTTTTGGTGATGGGTTAAAGGACTTTTCTTTAAATCTGAATTATGCCAAAAGGGTGTGAATGTGTGGAATATTCAAGGTAATTTAATTGAGAAATAAAATTTACATTAAAGGAAGGAAAGGTTGATTAGAAGTGTAACATTAGTCAGAATAAGTTGGATTTCTGTTTTCACTTGTACTAGTTCTTGTCAGGAACAATGGTAGCAGTATTAAGCTGACCAAGGAATGCAATTTGTTCCTATATCAATGATTTTTATGCATATTATGCTTTTTGTCCTCTCAAATATAATAGGTCAGGGTAGCAGACATTATGTTTTGACTTTCCTTAATGCCATCAAAACTCATTAGAGGCAATTGGCACTAAATGGGGCAACATAATTAATCCTGGTGTCATAGAATCCTACATTAACAAATCAGAGAAAGAAATAAAAGGATCACACTTAGGAAACTTAGGAAATTGTGTATTATCAGTATCCTGCTCTTGGTTCTGTGTATTTGAGAGTGATTAAACTTTGTATATAATATGAATTGCTACTTTGTTTAAGAAATTGTAAGTTATGACATAAGTATTTCAAGCATTTTAACATGTATTGTTTTTTAATGATGTAATATCAATATTTCAGGAATATCACTTCATGAGTAACAAAATACAAATGAAGAATAAGGATTAAACAATACTTAGAAATTGACCTTAGATGGAATCTTGGGGAACTGAACCAGTTTAAATGTCTGTACTACCCAAAAACCACATTTAATTTAATTTAGTTTAGCATGGATAGAGCTGATAAAAGCAGAAAGCTCATAAAGCTTGTTGTCACTTCTGTTATGGACTTTAAAAAGAAACTTGGACTCAGAAGATTATATATTGTTCAACATTCAACCATTCCTTTACCAACCCAGGTAAAATTTAATTTTATTCCACTTTTTATATTTGGTGGTATGGTAGTGCAGTGGATACCAATGCTGATTCTAAAATCCCCGCAACCTAGGCTTTAGCATTGCACCCAGTTGTTGTCCATGTGGAGTGTGCACATTATCCCTGTGTGATCTTCCCCCATTTCTAATGACAAGCTAGTGAGTTGAACTGGCAACTCTAAATGTACTATATTTGTGCTCTAAATGTACCAGTTCCCTGTCCTGGGATTATGTTCCACCTTTCACCCAGTGCTGCTCAGGCAGAATCAGGACCCTGTAACCATGGATTGGATTAGGATGGTTTGGGAATGTATATGCATTTTATAATTATGTTTAATTTGAAAACCTTGGATTACTTGGTTTTAAGCAGGTTCCACAACTGGCACAGAATATGCTTTCTTCATCTTCATTTGATCTTCTTGTGCAGTCCTCTTTATCTCAGAAACAGTTACTTAAGACTATGAGCCATCTTCTCTTCAACCCTTCAGCACCTCATACAGGGTTTTGACTGTACCACTGATTCACTCTTTAGCACAGTTTACATCATCTGTGGCCCAATCTCGAGCACAGATATTCAATGCTAACCTGGAGTCTAACCCTCAAACAGCTTATATTCTAATCCATTCCACTATACCTAATACACAACTTAATACCCAAATAGTTCATTTTGTAGCACAGTCCTCATCTTCATCAGCTGTAGTCCAACCTCGACCACAAACATCTGATGCCCGCAGCCCACATGGAGCCTACCACCACAGCTGCTCATTGTTCAGTCTAGCCTCCCATCCCCATATGCAAACTATTGCCCAACTAGTTTATTCTGTGACCCAGTGCTCATCATCTTCACCTGCAATCCAACTTGGGGCACAGACATCTAGCCCTCGCCTATAATTTACCAACCCAGCAGTTAATCTTCCAATCCATCCCGCCATGTGTCATACACATATGACTGTACCAATACTTAACTCTCTTTCACAGACCTTATCTCCAGTAGTTCAACCTCAGGCATGGGCATCTTGTGGTCACACAGAGTCCACTTATAAAGGGGTCCATTCCCCAGTGCAAACAGTTACACCTTCTGTGGTGCATGGTGCACCATTGCTTCCTTCCGATACACAGTCTTCTTTGCCTTCGATCCAACCCATGGTGCTCTTCTGTACAACTGGAAGTGATATACAAATATATATTCTGTGATATTTTGTGAGACTTTACCGTCTGTTCCATTTCACATTGATGCACTAGATTCATCATTTTCACAGGTAAGTATTCCAGGTGTAACGGTATTTCAATGGAATATCGCATTTAAATGTTGTTGTCATTTAATGTCATTCTGCTCCAATTGGGTGCACTGCATAAGTTTTACAATGGGTTTTGTCAATATTTTACTGTTGGGTTTTACATTTCTTATACTTACTATTTACTACTGTGTCTTTCTCATGTTTACTCTTCAAAAGAAATGTGTCTTCTAGTTTTATTTTCTTCACTTGCTTCAGTTTTTGTAAGAAATGTACTCCTTAATTTCACACAGTCACACATGCGGTACATATTACATATTTTCTTCTTCTTCTTTTGGCTGCTCCCGTTAGGGGTTGCCACAGCAGATCATCTTCTTCCATATCTTTCTGACGTCTGCATCTTGCTCTGTTACACCCATCACCCGCATGTCCTCTCTCACGACATCCATAAACCTTCTCTTGGGCCTTCCTCTTTTTCTCTTGCCTGGTAGCTCTATCCTTAGCATCTTCTCCCAATATACTCAGCATCTCTCCTCTGCACATGTCCAAACCAACGCAATCTCGTCTCTCTGACTTTGTCTCCCAACCGTCCAACTTGAGCTGACCCTCTAATGTACTCATCCGGAAGCCCCAGTCTTCTTCCCCCCAGCACTTCCTGGTGTTGCGGAAGTGCTGGGCTCCAGGTTTCTTCAGGCACCGGGGCGCCGCCTGGCGGTGGCCACGGGCCCCTACAGGGTTGGGCTTCCAAGCCCTCTACCCGTGGCCCCCTACACAACCAGGGCGGTCACCCTCTCGTGGTCTGGAGGAGGCAGAATCCCTCCTCCGGTCCTCCTGGGCGTCCCAGCTAGGCTCCACCCCCAGCCGCATGCGACACAATCTAGATATCACACTCTTTGTTTTAATCTGTGAATGCAAGGACAGGACTAAATCAAATTTAATTAAGTAGTGATCGGAAATAACTTAATTTAATAGAGTAATATTTAAATTTTGAATTTCAACTTTGTAAGTTATAATTAAATCTAATGTGTGGTTATGATTATGAGTTGGACCTTTGACATTCTGACAAAATCCTACTGAATTTAACAAATAAGTAAAACATTTGCTAAAAGTGTCAGTTTCCACATCAGTGTGTACATTAAAATCCCCCATCAGTACTACGTGATCATAATTTATAGCCAATCAGATAAAAGGTTGCTAAATTCAGTCATGAACAATGAATATGGCCCCGGTGGTCTGTAGACTAGCACTGTAATTGTGTTGGAATCTGTTTTAATATTTAAAATGAATGACTCAAAGGATGTAAAGTTGCCTAAATTTTTAGGCGTGATTTGCATTTTGTTACAATGAATTATTCCAAGGCCTCCTCCTCGACCAGAATCTCTAGACTTATGAAGGAACGAGTATACATCTGGTGACGCCTCAGCTAGGGGAACAGTGTCACATTCACTAAGCCAGGTTTCAGTGAGAAGACACAGATCAGATTTAGTACTTAATATAATATCATTTACCAAAACAGTTTTACTGCCAAAAGAGCGAATGTTTAATAAGCAGCATTTAAAACTGCATGCTTTTTTCAGAACTAGTGATATATTTTTTGTTTTAATTTTAAGTAAATTTCTATTACAGATTCCCCTGGTGGAGGGTCTTGTTTTATTCCTTGGTCTAATTATACACCTTATTTTTTGGTTATCAGGTAATTTAAGGTTTGCATCAAGACTAAATTTACTGGATGCCCCACAACAGGAATTATTGGTAACAGCTTCAGGATAGTAACATATGGGATAAACAACAGCCTGTGATTTAAGATCACATGACTGCAGCCTGGATGGTGCTCTAATCAGTAAACCAGGCAGTTTTGCTGCCCGATCATGATGATCGATCATGCCATTGCAGCAACATCAGAGGTGCGGGGAAGGGGCCGGCTTGTCAGTATTGGCACTCAGATGGCCCCATCCCTAAAAGCGGCAGCAGTTGTGACTCAGTTGAGAGGACTGCAAGCACTTTGGGGTCCCTCTTTTTCCCATAGGGGAATCCAAACTGTTACTGCACCCCAAATTAAAGGGAGACATTATACTCCACCATCCGCCAAGAAAGCACAGTGAGGTCGTTGTTTTTTTCGGGATATTCAAATACATCCATTTTGATCAGTCATCCGTATTCTAGACAGTGATTTTACCCGGACTCAATTTCACATTCATTGTCATTCAGTACTCTTACATTACTATTAGTTGTGTGTTGTGTTTTTTAAACGTTTTCAGAGGCAAGGGAGGTTTTGTTATTATACAGGTGTTGTTTCACTGGTTTGGTGGAGGGATATATATATTTATATAAGTAGATATATTTTACATTGCAGATTTATATTCTTGTATTTTTGTCATTGTATTGTATTTAATATATTCCACACTTATTTTACTTACTTGCTTTCATTTGCTAGTCTTTAACCGTCGATTGGGGAGGAAGGAAAAATTATTATTTGTTAGAGGTACGGCTTGATATTGCTAGGCTATTCTCAGTAATTCTTTCAGGCCATAGGTCCTGGTAGTGTGACTGCCGGTTGGATAGGAAGTCGGCCATTACAACCTTGCAGTCATCCACCATTTGATCCTTGTGTAATCAGAATATAAGTTTAATGTCACTTTGCTCTGTACAAAAATTATTTTATAAATCCACTTACATGTACAGGCCAGGCCAAAGTTAGCACACAGGGGCTTTCAGCATTTAGAACTGCAAGGCAAGCATTTGAAGAGAGAAGGGGACAGCTACAAAATTGGGCATTGTACTATTTCTGTATGTTAGAGATGAAATTGAATCCTCTCCTTGCCCATAAGAATGGTCCTGCACATTGAGAAAACAGTATAAAAGACTTGGACAGCAGCCAAACACCTCAAAGCTGACGGACGGATGGGTAATAACGTCATCCGCCCTGAGAATCCTTCCAGTGCAGCAACGAAAAATGGCAGACTGTATACATCAAGATCTCACCTTGGTAATTGTCTTGCCATTTGGCTTTCTTCACTTCTAATGCTGCGTAAATCGTCATTAAAGAAACTTATTTTCTCTTAAGTGATTTCTTATCGGCGTATCACCTTTTAATATTATTTCTATATAGTTTCAGGTTACTTAAAACTCCGCAATTACAAAAGAACTTATTCCAACTTGGGAGCTAGCGACCCCTAGAGGAAATACCTTGGCTCTGCCCTCACTCTCTTCCTCTTCTTGATCTCCAGCATCATCTTACAGACGACCATCCTATGCTGTCTGACTGCGCTTTCCCCTGCCACCACTTTGCAGTCTTTAATCTCCTTCAGATTGACTCTTCTGCATAGGATGTAATCTGTCTGTGTTCATCTTCCTCCACTTTTGTACATCACTGCATGTTCCTCCCTCTTCTTAAAATATGTATTCACCACAGCCATGTCCATCCTTTTGGCAAAATCCACTATCTTCATTCCTCTCCTTGATACTATACCTACCCATCACCTCTTCGTCTCCTCTGTTCCCTTCACCAACATGTCCATTGAAATCCGCTCCAATCACCACTTTCTGTCCCTTGGGTGCACTGTTCATCCAACTCACACCAGAAACCTTCCTTCTCATCCATCGCACACCCAACTTTCGGGGCATATGCAGTAACAACATTCATCATCACATCTCCAATTTCCGGCTTCATAATCATTACTCTGTCTGACACTCTTTTCATCTTCAAAACACTCTTGACATACTGTTCCTTCAGAATAACCCCTATCCCATTTCTCCTTCCGTCCACACCATGACAGAACAATTTGAATGCACCTCTGATCCACCTGGCCTTACTCCCCTTCCATTTAGTCTCTTGCACGCACAATATATCAGCCTTCCTTCTCTCCATCATATCGGCTAACTCTCTCCCCTTACCAGTCATACTTACAACATTTAAAGTTCCTACCCTTAATTCCAGTCTCTTTACCTTCCTCCTCTCCTCCTGCCTCCGGACACGTCTTCCCCTTTTTCTTCTCCTTCTTCTTCGGCCAACTGTAGCCCAATTTCCAACAGTGCTAGTGGTGGTCGTTGTTAAGTTGGGGCTTGACCTATCTGGTATGGAAATTTGTATTATTGTAGGCATGTTGATTTGGCAAAAGTTTGCACCGGATGCCTTTCCTGACGTAACACTCCCCATTTATCTGGGTTTTGGCGGGCATGAAGAAACACACTGTTTTGTGCATCCCCTGTGGCTGGGTTTACATATTGCACATCTAATAAGAAACCTACAGAGCATATACACAGTTGTAAATCTGAGTGTATTTTCATAATAGGATGGTAATCTTCCAGTCTGTTAATTAATTTAATTTGAATATGTCTTAACATATACTGGTTATATGGTCAATTGCATTCTTACAAAGGAGTTCTGTATGTCCTTGTAGGCTTCATGTGAAGTCAGAAAAACATTTCTGGATACTGACATTAAAGAAAAATTCTCCAGTAGCAGGTTTTATTTAGACAGTGTGGGGAACAGCCCGGACACAGACAGGTAGACATGATGTTTTGCACCACCACATGTTTATTTACAGTATTTACAAGTGTTGATCATGCACACCCCAGTGCCACAGCACCAAACACCCTTTAAGTCCTGGCCTTTCCGCAGTGCCTTCTCTTCTTCTGACCGCCTCCACTCCTCTCCTCCGAACTCTGTCTTTCTTCTCTCCCGATTCCAGCGACTGAATGGAGGGAGGTGGCCCCTTATATACACAGCCAGATGTGCTCCAGGTGCTTCCCAACACTCCTCCGCCGGCACTCCACTGTGTCCCCAGTCCTCTTCCCCCCAGTGTGTGGCGGAAGTGCTGAGGTCCAGGGCTCCAAAGGCATCGGGGCGCCCCCTGGCGGTGACCACGGGCCCATAAAGGGTTGAGCTTCAAACCTCTGTACCCGTGGTCCCCAAAGCAACCAGGGCGGTCGGGCCTTAGTGGTCTGGAGTCCTTCTGGGCGTCCCGGCTGGGTACCACCCACAGCCATTCGCCACAGTGCCCCACCGCAAGCTGAGACCCTTAGGGGCCAGCAGCCCGTCCCGTGAGGGCAAATCACCGATGAAGCGGGTCCTACTGCTAGCCCAGGGTCCGGTCCTGCAACACAAACAGAAACAGAGGCGGAGACACTGCCTGGACACCACCACCTGGAATCCGTCCATGTCGCGCACAGGCGGCGCTCCCCCCTCCGCGGCTTTCGTGCCCCCCTGCATGGTAAATTACACGGGACCGCTCGTACCCCCGTCACCTCAGCCGGCTTAGGGGTTTCCCTCTGCCTCCGCAGAGGGCAGACCTTCTCCGGACGTGAGTGCCCTGCCTTACGTCCGCTCTTCTTCGATTCCTCCTCTTTTTCTGGGACGCCATGACGGTCTGAGTCTCCTTATGGCAAAGAAAGAGACCCCTTCCCATCTGTGTCCCAGTGGAATGGTGCGAGGCCGCCGCAGGCTCGGGGCATAGGGCGCTAGGACCTGGGGCACACATCAGCCCGCATCCTGCCAGCGGGATCTCGCTGTCTCTCCCCTCACCGCGCGCACAACGCTTGCCACCGCGTCTACTGTTGGAGATCCCCCTACTCAGTTCCTATCATTTAAATCAAGGGCCTTTTCAGTGGGCTTTCCCTTATTCTTTACGGGGTCGGTAACACTTACCTTTCCCACCGCGTCCCCCCGGCTGAAGACTCCAGCGTCACACCGATCCGCCCACTGTCGCAGCGTATTTACGGACACAAAAGCCTTCAGCTCCAGCTCCTTCATTTCTCTATGGAGGACGCGTGTCATTACCCAATTTGTGTGCCTACCCGATTTGCGAGCACAGGCGTATTGAAAGCCTAACATGCCGTAAAGTGTTCACACATGCGTTAAACAGATTGGGCAGCACCGTAAAATGTGTGATGACGTAGCCTTTCAATACGCACATGCACGCAGATCGGGCCGGCAACGTAAACCAGGTAGTGACATACACCGCATGTGCTTAATGATAAAAACATTAAAAACAAAAAAATCCGCTTCACAGCACGGCCCGATCCGAACTGTGCATGCAGTACAGCTTGAGATTACGGTATATTCTTTTTAGTTCCACATTAGTTGACCATAATGAAAATATTCATCGTGCAAAATAAACAAAGCAGCCTTTGTGGCGTAACGTTAATGTCCAATGTTCGATCGC
>JANRMT010062791.1:3739377-3752652 GCA_026402145.1 Polypterus bichir lapradei | reverse complement strand
CTGTAACAAACGTTCTCATTCTCCAAAGGCAGACAATGTTTTGTCCCTATTGTGGCAGTCAGCTGGGCACGGGCGCTGCGCCAGCTTTTTGTTCCACCTGTGGGCGATCACTTGCCTTTCTGCCGTCAGGTGACCAATCGTCCGCTGCGTTGGGAGGACCACCAACAGGTAATATGTCTCTTGCATTTAAGTATATGTAATTTTTTTCGCTACAGTACTTTGTGCGCGCTAAAGCGAATAACCCTTTTGAAAATGTTTAGGACGCCAGCATCCTGAAAATTCTCCAACACTGACGGAGTTTTTTTGTTTCAAAGAAATAAAAAACAAAGAAAGATCCGTTAATTTTACCACTAAAAGAAAGTCTCAGAAGGATACTGTAAGTTGTGTACAGGTACGTCTGAATATTTTAAATATTACACGCGTGAAATATATTTTTTAAAAATCTGTTTAATTACTATTTAAAGGTATCGTTATTTACGTGCGTCTTACTCATTTATTTTTATGAAACATATCAATGAATATATAAATGAACATAAATGCGTTTTTTTAATTCTGATTGTAATTTCTCAGTTCTAATCCAGTTTATGCAAAACTACTTTCTTTTTATTTATTTTATCATGTTGTTTCATTATTTCTTTCTTCATTACTTTTTCTGTATGTAGATTAATGTAGGAATTATGAGGGAGTGTGGAGGAATGTTAAAAAAAGAAAGACGCAGGACATTACCACTTCGAATTTCTTCAAGAAGTTCCAAAAATGAACTTTTGCACGCTGCTGAGACAAAACTCTGCACATTCAACAATGATTTACCACCAGGCCCATATGTGCTTTTGTATGCTGATGGGAGTCTTGTTAATAAAATACCAGGATCTGCAAATAATTTTATACTGCAAGACTACAAAAATGAAATTGGCAAACAATTTAACAGAATAACATTCTTCATCTGCCCAGAGGCTGAATACAATAAATTAGGTAGGTTCAGAATCAATTAATATTTAAGTATTTGTGTATATTTAATTACAAATCACAGAAGCAAAGGGTTAATTTTTAAAAGTTAATTGTTTTGTAAATAGTAGTAAAATAACTTATACAGTTTGATGGGTTGATCAGTTCCTAGTTATGCACAACTTGTGACAACCTGTTTAAAAATGTAAAAATTTTACATTTTTCGTAGTTTTTTAAGGATGTATCGAAGTATGTTTATTACTTAAATGACTATCAAGAAAGAAAATAAATATTGTGGTTTTTAGTGATTTATTTGAAAATATATGCATGAGGAATTTGAGCATCTTGTACATTATTAGTGAGTATATATACTCAACTGTTTAGGATACAATTCTGCATTTTTAGTTGGTGGTTAACTTTTAATTATTTAACTAATATTTTTGCAGAAAATGACAGTAGTGATCCTGAAGAAGTGACTATTCATCCAAAACATAAAATAGAAGAGGACTCTCTCAATGATACTGTGGTAAACAATCAATCAATCAATCAATCAATTAATTAATAGGTTTATTCATTCATAATCAGCTCAGCTAAACCTTTCATAGTGAAATGTAGTGTAAGTAGCGCTTAAAATAAAACAGTTGTCATAATGTTTCACCCAAATGTTCTGTATAAACAGCTAACTAGCAAGTGCATTGTGTAGAAACCCAGTTACTGTTTTAATTTGTAATTATGTTTTTTTTTTTTTTTGGAATTCACTTTTATCTTCCAGCTTTTTGTCCACAGCTCCCCCCGGGAAAAAAATGAAAATCTAACTGCAAGGAGTAAAGATGTGGTAAATCTGAAATGTTTGTTCATGCTTATCCTGTGTATACGGTTTAATATTTTTTTCTTATCTTTGATTACTTTACTCTGATATACTTTACTAATACATATACTATCTACCTTACTGCTTCGTGGTGACAGTAATAATATAATTTTACAGCAATCTTTTTGTATTAAAGACGAATTTAATAACCTTTTGCACTAAAGATAAAGAAAAAGTTGGAATTTAATTGTCTGTCCACACCAGGATTAGAGGGGATGGATTAGATTGTATTCCATTCAGTGCTGGTTAGAGATCTGGTGTTTAAATAAAAGAAGAGTCTTTGTGATTAATTTGGATGATTTTTGAGAAAGGCCTGGAGTTTTCAAGAGAGATGGTTTTCATCCTGACTAGAGAGGATCTTTTAATTTATCTGAAAATATGACAGCAAAACTACCTGGCTGACTGATCAGAGTTCATCCCAGGACACAGCCTTCTTATCATCACAGGCGCTTGTTTATCCCACCTGTAACTTTTCTGGAGCTGGTGCCTAAAATTCCTGCTATGGGGCATTTTTAAATTAGCTACTTTAGCAAAATCTAAATGAATTAATACTCATATTATAAAGAGCACAATTAGACCAAAAGTTATAAAGAGATTCTCCACTAGGAGTAACTGCATTAGTAACAATTTCAGTTAAAACAAAAAATATAACAGTAGTTTAAAACCATGTTTGCAGTTTAAAATGCAGGTTGCTACAAATTCTCACTGACTGAATTGTTGTTTTCATCTCCTCTGTTGTTAACTGGCCGAGTTCAACAATTAATCAAGGAACAGATAGTGCTGAGCTCTGTTTATCTCAATACGTTTTATGTACTCATTATATAATTAGAAAAGTTGTAATTGCATTTTACCTGAAAACTTAACACAGAGCTCAGTGTCTGCATTTAGTTAAAAGTGCTGTACAAAAATGAGAATTTAATTGAATTAAAATACAGTATTAGTAAATTACTGTAATTCTGTGCCTGTTGTGTTTGTTACTTTAAACTGTTTTGATTTTCAGTTTCTGTTTTAATAGATGTCTTGATTAATCCTGTATCAAATGAAAAGCAAAATATGGCAAGCACATCATCAAAGGATGTTTCCACAAGCTACACTAGTGTTAGTACGGGTGCACATTGCTACAGGTATTATCAACAATGCTACCTATATAATTTCCGTTGAATATGTTGCTGAACAAAGTATTTTATAGTATCTCAATTGTTATCAATATTACATGTATTAAATTAAAACTTTTTTTTCTTTTCATTATTTAGCATGAATACCACTTAAAGTACATTTGCAAACCAAGCAATTTAAAATTAGTAATGTCTTTAATGCATGCCTTAGGACTCAAATCATCTTCAAATGTAACATTCAAATAAGAGGATACTCTTACAAATGTAATATATATGTAAATAGTCACGTTTTCATATTGATTCTAGACAAGAACAGGTCATTCAGCCCAACAAAGCTCGCCGGTCCTATCCACTTAACTCTTCTAAAAACACATCAAGTCGAGTTTTGAAAGTCTCTAAAGTCCAACTGTTTACCACACTACTTGGTAGTTTATTCCAAGTGTCTGTGATTCTTTTTGTAAAGAAAAACTTCCTAATGTTTCACCCTTAACAAGTTTCCAACTGTGTCCCTGTGTTCTTGATGAACTCATTTTAAAATAACAGTCTCGATCCACTGGACTAATTCCCTTCATAATTTTAAACACTTCACTCAGGTCTCCTCTTAATCTTCTTTTACTTAAACTGTAAAGGCTCAGCTCTTTTAATCTTACCTCATAACTCATCCCCTGTAGCCCTGGAATCAGCCTAGTCGCTCTTCTCTGGACTTTTTCTAGTGCTGCTATGTCCTTTTTTGAATTTTATTAGTTTATGTAGTAGTGTCGCACATTAGCCAGATTGTTACTTATGGGCAAAGTAATAATAAATGTAATTTATTTAAAATTTCTTACAATATAAAAATACAATAAGATAAGAAGAACAACGTAGTAAACAGATTTCATGGGGGGGGATGGTCCAGCTTGCCTATAGGCAACATTTTGAAATTCATCACTTTTACTATTGATCCTTCTATCTCAATATGTAATTGCTTTCTTATTTTTTCCAAGAACATATACAGAGGTTTATGCTCCAATTCTAGTTGAAAGTGATACTAGTAGCTCATCAGAAGATGAATTTGCTCACAATGTTGATTGGTAAGTTTCTGTGGTAACACTTTCTCTTCCAGTCTGAATAAATGTAGTTAATATGGTAATTATTGTTATTTAATAATGATTTAATATCTGTTTCATTTATATTATATGTTCTTTAGAACAACTCATGGTTATCTTTTAAATTAATGTGTGTGTTTTATAGTCTGTCAGCAATGAGTAAAATCTTGTTATATATCCTACAGATATTGTGGCTGTTGCTTTTTTCATATACTTTTTCCTCAGTAGTTGACTTATACTGGTTATTTGTAAAAAGTAAATTTAATTTCTCCTGTTTTTTATTTTTGCATACAGTTTTAATGACAAAATAGTTAGTGTGGAAGACATCCTGGAAAATTTAGCTATGCAGATTAAGTCTGAAAAAGTCTCACGGTTCAATATAAACAGAGATGACATTTGGGATGGAGCTCTACGTGGTTTTAAGCGTTCATCCTTTGATCCAGCACACACCATTTTAGTGAAATTCAGTGATAATACTGGCTACATGGAGAGTGGCATTGACACAGGAGGACCCAAGCGAGAATTTTTAGAACTCCTAATGCAACATCTTAAAGACAGAACACTATTTGAAGGAAGGGAAACTGAAAAATACTTGACCTGTGACAGTGCTGGTGAGTATTATGAGCTGTCACATCCTGTAGTGGACTGACATCTTGTACGTGTATGATTTCTTGTCATTTGCCCAGTGTAGCCATTATATAATGTGCATTAACTATGGCTGAAATAAGTTAATTTAAGCAATGGGTAGTTGAATGGATATGGTGACTGGTTTTGCACTTTGTTTTTGTTTTAGCATTTGATAATGATGAATATTTCATCATTGGGCGAATGATCGCTGTGTCCATGGTTCATGGTGGTCCTAGGCCACAGTTCCTTTCGAAAAACTTGTTCAACTATGTTTTATGTGAAGGTAACTTTTCCCCTGATACAAAAGATGTTTGTGATCCAGAAATACAGATGATGCTAGAAAAGGTATTACATGACTTTATCTGCATTTTAAGTTTTAAAGACTTAAATGCACAGTAATACAGTAATGCTTCTTCCACAGAATGTATTAGTGTTTTTTGAAAATTGTATACTTCATTAATTAGGATTGTTTGTGAGAAAACTAAACTGATATTTATTTCACTGTGCTAACATTGTTTTGTTTGTCTATGCATGTTTCATGCAAATATATAAGTACATATTATTTGTAATGTATTTGATTTTAATACAATAAATTAGATTGTTATGTAATACATGAGACCCTTTTTAATTTGAAATGCTCTGTGTATATGTGTTCCATTAGGCTACCATACTTAGATGTGTGTCTCCTAGACTGCAAGGTAGTCAATGCTGTGGGGTAATCCGGGGAATAAATAGGATCTCCTTTGCATCCCTGTTGTCATCAGTGTATTTGAAGATAGATATTGTAATAGTATTTTTCTGTTTTAAATGTTTTGGAACCCTGGACATGTCAAATATTTGATGTCCTTTGGTAGTGGCTATTACTAAATTACTTTTATAATGCCTCCAGTTTCTACAAAGCAGTTAGATTTAAAAAAAAAAATTGTGTACAGATAATGTATATAAAGAACCATACATAATATGTGTAAAAACAACTAAACAAACAAAATATGCTTCTATAAATCTAAATGTTAAAGTAATTAAAAAAGTTGGTTTAATACCCCTTGGGTTCCTTTTTGGGCAAGTGCTATAAATTTGTTTGCAAACTTTTGAATTAATATGCTTTTCATATTTTAAAAATGCATTCTTTTCTTTGTGACTGACTGCTATTAATGTTACATTTTATTATAACTTTGAAATGAATTAGATCAAGTCATCGTCCTCAGTGGAATGTCTTAGGAGTATAGTGGAGGTGCATGCTACAATGCTTATGATAGCGGGATGTCTTTGCCATGTTATCAGGGAGCTTTCTGATAAAGACAAAATTGTGGAAGATTATCTGAAGTGGTATTTTTTCACCAGAAATGCTGCTTGTATTCAAAGGTAAGCTGTAATAAATGCTTTATTTTTAAATACTAAAAGTTACCAAGATGAAGAAGTAGCATTTACGTTAAACTAGAAGTGAACAAATGACACACTAGAGGGATTGTGCCTCTTGACCAGCATGGAAGTGTCTCAGAAAGATATTGAAGAGTCAATGACATTTGTCTAGCTGAGCATGTTGCCACCATGATTTTCATCAGAATAAATGTAATGAAAGTGAAATTAAGTAGTAGTTAATAGCTAATCGAAATTTTCATGTATTGCTGAGGAATGTGGCACATACAATATACCATATGACTTTAGTCATATACTGTATAAACTAGCAGCAGCAAAGAATATAGGGTAATGGTGAATATATCATGTCATTTTCTAACCCGGTTAATTCAGATGAGGGTTACAGGAGGGCTTAAGCCTATCCCAGCTAGAATAGGACAATAAGCAGGAACAAACTGTTGACGCCAGTCCATTTCTGGGCAATCTCACACTCACATACACTAACCACATCAAACACACACTAGAGCCAATTTAGTGTCACCAATTACCTAACCTATATGTCTTTGGACAGTGGGAAGAAACCAGAGCACCACCCAGAGGAGTCCCAATCAGAGATGGGAAGAGCATGCAAACTCCATGCAGGAAGGACCCAGGACACAAACCTAGGTCTCCTTACTGCGAGTGTACCAGCTCTTCCACTGCCCCAAAATGTCACCCTTAAATGGTGACTATTTCTTAATTATTTGTATAGTGCTGGCATTTTTTTGAAGTAATAAAAAATAGTACAAACATATTAATTTGCACTATATTATTTCTGAACACAGGAAATGTAAAGAAAAAAATAGTAAACCCTGTTTTAGCAGCAAACATAGCAAAGCTAGAGGGAAGTCCAAATGCTTGTTTTGTTATCCATGTGTGTGTTTGTGTTAGAAAGACTTGTTGTTTTCATTGCAACAGTGTATTTACATTGTAGATCTGTATGTTCATAGCAATTACTTCTGTTGACATGTCAAAGATTTTGGAAACAATATCTCATTGTGAGTGCTCCTCAGAAAATGGCAAAAAGTGACAAATTGTAGTTTCTGTGAGAAATGCACTAAAACCAAGAAATGTTTGCATCTGTACTCCTGAGGTTCTAGCAAACAGTGCTGCAGATCTTATGGAAACATATCCTTAGAAGTTGACATCACAACAATTTTCACAACATACAGGTGTGTGTTGATGGTCATATTAGTATGTGGTCTGTGTTTTTGGGCAACTTTTTTATGCTTCACCGAGTTCATAATGTGACATGCATTACATTCTTAAACCTGCCTAATCCCATTCATATTAGGGAGGAGTGGGTTGATGATTTATCTTGCATTGTGTTCAGGATTTAATAAATATTTTTTTATGGGAACTATATCTTTGGTCTTCTGGTATCACCCTGTTTGTCCAGGTTACATTTGGCAAATGTATCATATCGTCAGGGCTTCTGCATTCCCTAAGCTGCTAAGCTATCCATAACATCTTATATAGTCATAACACTATATGCAGTAAGGATGACAGACACTAACCACCTTTCTTAACATGATGTACAATCAGTACATCACAGTAATGAAATATCCTCTCTTGAGTATGTCCTTCCTTGGGCATAAAAGGTGGTTTTACATTGCCTGGTCTATATTGTCAACTCATTCTCTTGGTAAATGCATTTTATTTATTGTTTTCTAATGACACTCACCTTGTAATATTCAGAGTATGAAATAAATAATCTTTATTTGTATATGTTGTTTGCAGGTTCAAAGAAGGACTAGCCACACTAAATGTTCTTGAAGGAATGAAACAAAATCCATCAGGATTCATGAAATACTTCTGTTTTTCTGAGAAAAAAAATAACTGCTGAAATTATAGAGAATCTTTTTGAGTTTAGCCAGCCTGATAGCAACAGAAGACAAGAGGAAGTGAGGATAGCTGCATACTGGGCAGACTACTTGTTAGATATTGAAGGTATGAATTCAAGTATTGGAGAAAATATTTGTTTAGTATACTTACTGAAATATGTAATATTGTGTATAGTATATGTAGATTTTCATCTTACACAATTTATGAAAAAAACTACACTGAATGTAAGCGCAGCAGGAGACACACAAGCTTCTGTCCACAGGATGAGAGTTTGTATTTTGTGTGCCCACAAGTTTAGAGTACAAATCAGCGTTCAATAATTTACTTCTGATAAACACACAACTAAGATAAACCAATTAAGTAATTTCTGCTTTTTTAACTTTTACAATTCATAGGCCTTTTTAGCTGGCTAGCAATTTATGCATATACTGTATTAATTAATGAATTTATGCCTGTTATATTAGTTGTTTATTTCACCAGCATTAAACTAAAGTTGTCACATCCCTTACCCAACAAAGAAATAAGGGTATGGATCTCTTAGGGTGGTTCCAATTTATTATTAATGTTTAAAGATTACTTTTACTATGTGTTTTGGATTGATTAGATGTTACTGTAATATTATAATTAACACTGACTATTGTTTGCAAAGCTTTATATACAGTACAGTTTGACACCTAAACATAGGTTTGGGCTGCTATGCCACGTGATTAGGAATGGGACCAGCAAGAATAAATTATAAATGCAACAAAGCTGCTGACATTGGGGTTGCACAGTATAGTGTTACTGAATCTGAAGATATTAATCCAGATATTAAGGAAAGAGGAAAAGGAAAAACAGTTTGGTCAAAACACATGCATATAAAATAGTTATGCTTATCTGTACAATTCATCTTTGTGCATTTAGCAACAAAATTAAATGTGATGCACCTTATGCATTATGCTATGCACAAAATGTATAATACTGATAGAAACTGCTTGAAGTAATAACATCAAATGACAACAGTGCTACAGATTCATTCTGGGTTTCATACTTCACAAAGTTTTAAACTTTAATAACACATTCCGATAAAATGATTACATATTTAAGAAGCACAAACATGTTCTATGAATTGTTTTGTTGTATGAATTATCTGCCTGCTGTTTAGAGATAGACCGTTATCATCTCACTGTGTTAAATAGTGTGAGTGATCAATATGTAACAACTAGTGTGGGCCAGAACTTTGTTCAATGATGTGGTGCTAATATGTTAAATTAGTTTGGACTTAATGAAAAAAAGGGTAATGTGAATGAGTTACTTAATATGTGAAACAACTGATATTAACATGTGCTTATATTTTATTAGGTAAAACATCATTTGCTGAACCATCTTTGGAAGATATCCTCATGTTCTCAACCGGTATTTCCTCAATCCCATCAATCGGCTTCCATCCAAAGCCAACAGTTAATTTCTTGCATAATAAGTCACCATATCCCATTGCTCAAACATGCACCAATTCTTTAAGCATCCCCATACATAAAACATATGATAAATTCAAATATCATATGAATTTTGGTATTTTAAACTCACCTGGATTTGGACAACACTAAATTCTGATATAATTAATGAAAGAAACCAATCATCATATATTTTTACCAGCCCTGAACTTGCTCTTTCATTATATTTTCCACAAAAATTATACTATTAGCTATGTCAGTTATTATGTTTTGAACGTTTTTTGGCTAATTTTACATTTAAAGTTGCTTGAGTTCATTTTGCAAACATGGACATTTTTTCTTTAATACCGAATAACCAGGATCTTCCATCAGTCATTTTTCACGTAATTTAATTTTGGTCAGTTGTGCACAGCTATGTTTTGTTTGCAATTATGTTATTAATGATGTTAATTTTTCAGAGAAAGGAAGTTGCTAAGTTTTATGTTTATACATATTTTGTGTAAATAGAAATTTTACAATGTAATACTAAGAGCTTTTTGTTATATTTCATATTACAGTATGTAATGTTTTAAACCATACTTTTGAAATAGTTTGACTTGAACCTTGTTAATGTTGCTTCCCTGAGATGTACCATTGAAGTGATCTTGTTGTTATTAAACAAACATTTGTAAAATTAATGTTCATTTTCAAATAAAATATGATGGTTGACTTCAATTTCCAGTTCAATTATAATTATTTTGGTAATCAACTTTTGAACAGAAACAGTCTATCCTGTTTAACCTTTCCTGACACTTAAAAGTTCAAGAAACAAAAACATTTAATTGTTTAACTACTGTCAACCTTTAATTGTACATCAGTAAAAAAAAAAAGAAAACACAATATTTTACTACTTCTTACACTATTCAAACTGCCAAGGTACTTATAGCTCACAATCCTGTTTAAGGATTTTATTACATCATTTAACATCATTGTAGCTGAACCTCTCCAAAACAATGTATCCAATGCAAACTTGGACAATTGTACAAATCTCTGATTTCTGACTTTCTAAGGAGCAGATTCTAGGCTGTGGAACAGGGTAGACATGTAAAAGAGTCCCTGCTCAGAAACATGGGATTGCCTCAGGGACATTTTCTGTATCCAGCCATTTGCTCTTTGTACAACAATGACTGCACCTCTACTGGCTTGACTGTAAAACTTGTAATGTGTGATGATTATGTCATTCTATATGCCAGACTGCAGAAGGCTACAAGGAGCCATGAGAAAATATTAAATCTTTTGGGTAGCAGGGAGGATAGTATACCTAAAAGCAGAACGATACAAACAAGTCACGTCATTTTAAACTATAAACCATTGTTTTATCTGCATTCTTTCACGATCAGTCAAAACCGGTGAAATACCTGTTGCTGCCCCCCAGCTTTCTACTGCTTTCCACCAGCTTTTACTTTACTTAATAACGACCTATAGAGAAAAAAGTGAAAATGAAATTCTACAAATATTAGTTTTTAATCATGTCATTATTGTATATTGTAAGTTATATTGTCACCATTGGTGCATCTACTGTTGAAAGATTAAATAATGCTTGTCACTGTTGCCTTTTTATTGTTATATTTGTAGCTGGAACACACAAATTCATAACAACTAAATTTCATGGTTGTGAAGGTTAATTCAAATCAATTCAATTTGTGTTTCAATTTGCAAGTCCTGTCTACAGGTGGTTTCTGGTACATGCTTGATGGTGCTGGAATAGCTAATTTAAATTATGCAAGATCTAAAAATGCACTCGGGAAAGAGAATACCCAAAATATATTTATTTAAATATAAAGTGTTACAATATTAGCTAAAATAAGTGAGAGAAGTAATAGTACTTTACATCGCGACATACACAAGAAAAAACAAACCACATTGATGCATACTACAAAATATTCAGTTATTACAAATTTCTTTTAGCCTCAAAAATAATTCTACAGCAGATCTCCATGTGAGTGGAGTTTGTAAATTGTACGGCTGCTTTATGAAATCTAAATATTCTTGTATGGTTTCATCTCCACATTTGCAAATTTCCTTGCATTGTGTTGCCAGTTGACGAAGCAACGTATCCAAAGTTTCCTGATTGGAATCTAGACAAATATGTAATATGTTTAAAAGAAGAAAAAAATAAATAAATATATTCAGAAGTCTATACAATTAATTGAGTACTGTGTAGTCAAAACTTGAGAACATTCTTAAAATGAATCATACAATTTTAAAATCTGTAACTCTTCCCTTACAAACTTAGCTCTTTACTTTTACTGATGATTAAAACAAAGAAAAAACTTAGTCCTGGCAAGATATTTTTTTTATATTTTCTAATTATTCTAAATGGAATTGAAACTGTCGCTTTACATATATCAATTTATTCATACCTATGTGGTAGGCTAAAAATCTCACTGGGAATTCCAGAAGGACAAGCTGACATCCTTGAGGGTCTAATTCTGTGTTGGTTCCAGAGGTCTTTAAATTCATTCAAATCCTTTTGCATCAATTCAAGAAAAGCAAAGCGCAGCAAACATTTATGCTGGTGGCTACCATTGAAATTGCCAGAATCTTTCAGATCCACCAGGACTTCCATCCAGAACTGTGACCTGAATGAAACGAAATGCAAGAGCTACTTAAATATAGCTTTGGATGCATTTTTTAATTGCGTTCTTTAAATTGTTTTGTTTACTTGAGTAATAAAGCTTTCAGTGAAGGGCAATCAGTAAAATATATCACTGAAAAGGTTATGGACTGGAAAACTGCACGCAGTTACACATTTAAAATAAATCAAGTCTATGATACAGGGGGCAAGCTGTTTTTTTAACATTATTAATAAACATTTTGCAGTTATTAAGTAAGTTACGACTGCACTTACTATACCAAAATATATGCACAAATATTCTTACCGTTGCTTTCTGAAATGTGCCCACCAGGATTCTATTCTCCGATTCATTACAGAAGTACCATAAACATGACTAGCTGCACCAGCGAAGTGGTCGTTTCCTTGAGAGCGCAACGTGCACTGCATTGCTGCTATCAAGGTGTTTTCTGTTCCGCAATCCGTCCTCAGTCTCACTGGTACAATCCCACGTTTTGCTACACAAAGCACATAATTTGTTGCAATTACTGCTGGGTTATTATTCGTTGGTCCGCATGAAAGCCATAAAATCTTTCTTGAAAAGCCATCGATGCAACCGCTTATCGCTATGCCGTAAGGCTTTAATTTATCATATCCATCTACATGCCAAACGAAGTTTGGACCCAGTGAGTGGTACACTCTTCGGACAAATCTCCTTGTCCTCCTAGCTGAAGTTGCAGATGGATTAATTTCAGACAACAAATTCATGACATCACGTCGCCTCACGCGCAGTTTATATTTCCGCAGTAGCACCTGATGGATGCATCATTCTATATCCAAGAAGATGACCCGGCCCTTGTATCTCGATCTCCATGGCCACACGCACTTGACTTATATTGGAGTAATTCCTACGTTTTGATAATCCCAGTTCTTTCAGGCGCATTTTCAAACTTCTTAAACACATACTTATTCCGTGATAAATTTTCAAAAAATCTAGAATGACCTCATATTTGTATCCTGCGTAGAAGTACTGCATAATCCAATCGGTGACCAAAAGTGTGTGCTCATTCCCACTGACTAAAATAAAAAATAAATTACATTTACGCTTATGCGTCAGTTTGTCACGTACCATATTTTTGTATGATCATGTCATGCTACTTGCAGGGTAAGAGAAAACAGTAAAATGCAAGAGACATATTACCTGTTGGTGGTCCTCCCAACGCCGCGGACGATTGGTCACCTGACGGCAGAAAGGCAAGTGATCGCCCACAGGTGGTACAAAAAGCTGGCGCAGCGCCCGTGCCCAGCTGACTGCCACAATTGGGACAAAACATTGTCTGCCTTTGGAGAATGAGAACGTTTGTTACAG
>JANRMT010062791.1:3707491-3731409 GCA_026402145.1 Polypterus bichir lapradei | reverse complement strand
GTGCTAAGAAAATTAAACATTTTAAAAATAACGTAACACGATTGTCAATGTAACCTTTTGTAAGTAGTGCCTGCAGGATTCAGTGTGGAGAAGGTCTAGAGACAGTGTGTGTATTAACTTGTGGATTTCTCTGTATTTGGTGGCAGTGTGACGAAGTTGCTTCGGAAGACGGCGTTAGCCGCGGAGCTCAGCTCAGTGCGAAATGAGGTAAATGGGAGGGGAGATGATGACGTGACTCCCCCACCCGCCTTAACTGTCAATCCCCCACAAACACAGTCTCTCGGAATTTGCATAAGCACACCCCTTCACCTGCAATTTTAACTTAGTTACAAAGTGATCAAAACTCTCGTTTATATCCTGCGTCCTCTCATTAAACTTGTATCCCGCATTACCCGAGGGCATGTAAAACGCCAGTGGCAGCCTGTCTATTAAGTTAATTTAAAGTTTAGGTTTATACCTTGCTTTGTTTCCGAAGTAGCTGTACTGATGAATATGGTAGTACAGTATATGTCACTCACTCGCTTCTTATTGTTTTGCTGCCCCGCTAACTTAAAAGCCTTGTGCAGCGCCTGTCAGTTCAAAATTGATTGTTTGCTTGCTTTTATCGCTCTCTCTCTCTCTGCTCCTAGCGGAACTGTCATCTCTGACTTGTCATGGAGCACGTTTAAGCTCATGTGTTTGCAGTGTTTGAATAAAAATCCTTTCTGTTTCTACGACCTCCTGTGTCTCTGTGCAAATCTGTGACCCAAGCGTGACAATATATTCCGACGCTGACTTTATATATTCCAGCGCTAAGTTTATATATTCCGACGCTGACTTTATATATTTAAGTTTTGACTTTAGGTGGCAGTGTGACGAAGTTGCTTCGGAAGACGGCGTTAGCCGCGGAGCTCAGCTCAGAGCGAAATGAGGTAAATGGGAGGGGATATGATGACGTGACTCCTCCACCCGCCTTAACTGTCAATCCCCCACAAACACAGTCTCTCGGAATTTGCATAAGCACACCCCTTCACCTGCAATTTTAACTTAGTTGCAAAGTGATCAAAACTCTCGTTTATATCCTGCGTTCTCTCATTAAACTTGTATCCCGCATTACCCGTGGGCATGGAAAACGCCAGCGGCAGCCTGTCTATTAACTTAAAGTTTAGGTTTATACCTTGCTTTGTTTCTGAAGTAGCTGCAATGATGAATATGGTAGTATATGTCAGTTGCTCGCTTCTTATTGTTTCGCTGCCTTCTCAATTATATAATGCATGTTTTCTTCAGCGTATTTTGGAGCTCTTCCTGGTTTTCTACATAGTGCGTTGACAGTCAGTTCACGTGATTACGTGGGCGGCGTGATGATGTCACACGAAACTCCGCCCCCACGGCGGTCAAGCTCAACTCCATTACAGTAAATGGAGAAAAATACCTTCCAGTTATGACCATTACGCATAGAATTTCGAAATGAAACCTGCCCAACTTTTGTAAGGAAGCTGTAAGGAATGAGCCTGCCAAATTTCAGCCTTCTACCTACACGGGAAGTTGGAGAATTAGTGATGAGTCAGTCAGTCAGTCAGTCAGTCAGTCAGTCAGTGAGTGAGTGAGTGAGTCAGTGAGGGCTTTGCCTTTTATTAGTATAGATATATATATATATATACATACACACACACACACACATACATACACATATACATATATATATATATATATAAAATCCAACATCTGTCTGTATGTCAGTCTGCTTTTCACGTGAGAACTACTTAACGGGTTTAGATCAGGTTTGTTTCTATAATTTGCTTGAACATTCCGGTTGATTTTGCGACTTCTCTCATCATGCTAAGTATGTAGTTCACTTGCAGGATTTATTTATGCTAGTCCTTGGCTAATGCAGGCCAAGGAGAGGGGGAAGCGTGATGTCAGGAGTGGGGAGCCAGGCAGGACCCTCATTATTCATACGCCAGCCTCCATTGGAATTGGTCTACCTCTTGTCACATTTTGGAGTGTACCTTGCTTCCACCTAGCTAGCAATACCTGTTAGTTGATTGATTTTTAAAGTTTGTCCCTGTTTCACTACTACGCAGGCGGAGCCGCGTGGAACAGCTAGTGTAGTATAAAAAGAATATGGAAATAATTGGGAATTAATGAAATTATATATAACAAATGTAGCAATAAGAATGAGTAAAGAAATTGCTAAAGCCAAATAGTATAAAAAAGTACTGCTAAAGAAATTATAGATCTTAGTAATAAGGCAGTTTTATTACTTCATGAGACAGGAAATACATCTTACTTACAAATGTGTTTAGATGCTATATATAAATAGAAAGTACAAAAAAAAAAATGTTAGGTCTCGGAGGAGGTGGCTTGAATTGGGAGAAAAACAATACATAATGCTTTTACAATGTGAAATATAAGGAAATCTGAAACAATGTTAATTAGAAAACAGAAAACTAATAACTCAGATGCTGAGAATCAAAAGTAAACTACACAAATTGTTACAAATTTTCATCATAGTTGACATTCCTGTGTTGGGGATGAAGATTCTGATATAAATGTTTTCTTTTTGGTGATTTTGATATCAGTGAGGACTTTAGAAGCATGTATAATCAAAAATTAACCAAAGAAGAAATAAAGGAAATTATGGTATTAATTAGTAAATTCTCTAAAGTATTTGAAGATCAAATTATAGACTTTGTTTTAGCGGAATACATTGAAGTTATAGATAAAAAAGCACTGCCTTCATGATTGAAACTAGGGCTCCTAATTCTTATTCTAAAGCCTGGAAATGGCCTGCTGTTATTAGATAATTGGAGAACTATGATGTTTTTGAAATAATAAATTAATGTCAATCAGGATTCAGAAAGGGCAGACATACTGTATTTGTAACACTATGGTTCTTGATCTTATTCCTTACTTTGAATTAATTAATGGTGGTAGTTTAATTTTATTTGTAGTTGTTGATCAGAATTGCATTTGGAAAATAGATCTCATTATTTAAAGAAAGGTATCCTTTTTAATACTGTGGAAAAAGGTGGTTTATGTTTATATGTATTAGATTATACAACATCAATTTTCAAATTAATAAAATTCCTATTAAACCCTATAAAATCATAAACAGGCCTTTTACTAAGACAACTTCAGTCCCCACAATTTTGTTCTATGGAATAAATTTATTATTTTCAGAAAGAAAAACTTGGCATGAAAATAATATCTCATTGGTTAAATATGCCTTTTGTGAAAAAATATTGATAATTCTATAAAACAGTTTCAGATGGTTATAAAGTCTATCATTGATGAAACTAAATGCTTTTGCTCACCTGTGAATGCCGGTCATAGTATATTCACTAGAACTCTATTTACTGATGATGTAAACATTTAGGAAAGAAACAATAATAAATTATTAAGGAATTTACTAAATAGTACCACCATTCCTCCTACAAAAAATTATTGAAATTAATTATGAAAAATACAACAGTACTGTATCTTTATTTCCTATAAAATAAGGGAGGTTTACTATAAAATAGCACATGAAATATATCGTACAAAGGGAACTTTAGAAAGATTTAATCTGGATATTGACTATAAGCGCACTTTTCTGGATTGCAATTCTTATTAACATATCTGTCGTCATCTCCTGACTCACCAATATAAGAAAAACCCCACATATGGTACACCATTTAAATCTTCTTGGTGTCTAGTTATGAAAGACAACAAGACTTTTGGAGTCCCCTAGTATTTTTGGCCATCTCAAAAACTCATTATTAGGCCATTCAGACCAGGAAAATATACCCTTATGATAAAGAGCAAACTGATAGGTGTTTTCACCAAAAATAAGAAAGACTTGAAGTTTTTTATGCTTTTTTGTTTTTATTTTATTGATTTTACTAAAATCAAATAGAATTCCATACAAATAACTCAAGTTTTACAAAAACAAAAAAAATGCTAACAAATCATCCCCCACTCCTGAGAAAGAGAGCTAGGCCAGCAGTGTAAAACTTTATGCTAGTAAAAATAAGTAAATAGATAAATTAATACGGGCGGCACAGTGCTAGCACTGCTGCCTCGCAGTTAGGAGACCCAGGTTTGCTTCCCAGGTCCTCCCCGCGTGGAATTTGCATGTTCTCCCTGTATCTGCGTGGGTTTCGTCCGGGTGCTCCGGTTTCCTCCCACAGTCCAAAGACATACAGGTTAGGTGCATTGGCAATCCTAAATTGTCCCTAGTGTGTGGTTGGTGTGTGTGTGTGCCCTGCGGTGGGCTGGTGCCCTGCCTGGGGTTTGTTTCCTGCCTTGCATCTTGTGTTGGCTGGGATTGGCTCCAGCAGACCCCCGTGACCCTGCAGTTAGGATGTAGCAGATTGTGTAATGGATGGATGGATAAATTAATAAATGAATAAAGATAAATGGAGTAAAAGAGGGGAGAGAACCTGCTTCCTCATTTTAAATGCTTATTCTAAAATGTTATTGATTAGATCTTGCCAGGTTTTGAAAAAGTTTTGTACAGATCCTATAAGTGTGAATTTGATTTTTTCCAGTTTCAAAGAGTATATAACATCAGTTACCCACTGACTTAAAATAGGTGAGTTAGGATTCTTTCAGTTGAGCAAGATAATTCGACGTTCAAAAAGTGAAGTAAAGGCAATTACAGTTTGTTTGTCCTTCTCCACTTTAAGCCCATCTGGAAGTACACCAAACACAATTGTTAATAGATTAGGAATGATTGTGACACCAAAGGTGTAAAGGCATTTTAAAATTTTAGTCCAAAATGATGTTAATTTCATGAAGGCCCAAAACATGTGGCCCAGTGAGGCCAGAACTTGATTACAGCGTTCGCAGGTTGGATCTTGCCCTGGAAACATTTTGGACAATTTTAAACGAGAGAGATATATAATTTTGAGTTGAATAATTCTATGCTTTGTGCATATAGAGCTCGGCTGAATTCTGTGCATTGCTACTTTTACTTTCTACTCCTTTTCTGAGATGTTGAGTGAGAGATCCTTTTCTTTCTGCTCTCTTGGATCTTTGAAACGGAGGGACTGTAAAATGGTTTTACATATTACGGAAATGCTGTCTGAGTCCTTGAGACTGAGCAATATTTTTTCCAGCATAGAGGTAGGTAGGGAGGAAAATTGGGCAGGTTCTGTTTAACAAAGTTTCTGATTTGTAGGTAGTGAAAGAAATGTGTTGCTGGAAAGTTACATTTGGAGTGTAATTGTTCATAGGATGCAAAGACATTGTCTATAATATCTAAGTGATTTAATCCTGAATGTTTTCTAGGCATTAAAAACTGCATATGTTTGACAGGGTGGAAAAAGGTGGTTCTTGTGCATAGGTGCCACACATAAAAGCCTCTCTTTCTTAAAATACTTCCTACATTGGTTCCATATTCTGAGTGAGTGAAGCAGAATTGGGTTGTTAGTATATTGCTAATAACTTGTATTTATTGGGGTGCAAAGCAAGGAATATAAAGGAGTACTGCAGGATTTTATTTCTATTGTGGACCAAGCCTGTGTATGTTCATATATTTGTGCCCAGGTTTTTATAGCTTGTATGTTTGCTGCCCAGTAATAAAACTGAAAGTTAGGCAGAGCCATGCCACCTTCTGTCCTAGGTCTTTGTAGGGTCTCCCTTTGGATACGTGGATGTTTTCAATTCCAAATAAATTAGGTTACGGTTGAATCTCATTTCTTAAAAAATGATTGAATGATATATATTGGAATGTTTTGAAATAAAAAGAGAAGCTTAGGAAGGATATTCATCTTAACAATGTAAATTCTTCCAGCTAAAGTGAGATGAAGGGTTGACCGTCTATGCAAGTCTTGCTTAGACTTGAAGTTTTATATGCCACACCAACCGACCCCAGGGGTTTACCCTCTAATGTAATGCGAGAAGTGAGAGTTATTACTTTTTATTTTAAGACTTCAAAAAATGTGGATCCATAATACAAGTATAGGTATGCAGTGTGTCATATTATGCTAATTTGAGATTGCTGAACATGAATATAATTTTTTTTATATTTGATTCTTTACTACTGGTGCTAGTCTTCTAAGTGACACCCCCAGAACTTTAAAAGTGACACATTTCTAGTATAAATATATAGGGCATCATTTTAATTTTTTTTTAAGGTTAATGATTATGAATATGATGTTATTTTTTTTTTTAAAGTAACCTCTGTAGAGCTTGTTGAAAAAAATTGTTTTTAGAATAATCTCTCATTAAGGAGAAGCTTGGAATGTCATGTACATATATTAACTGTGGATAATGTATTACTGTGCAAATAAGAATTTGACAAGAAGGTAAAATATATTGTAGATTTTTTTAAAACTTTAAAGGAAATTTTAAATTTTCATTTTTTTGATAGAACTTATAAAGTATTTTAATGATGAAGTTTTAAAAATTGACAAGCAATAAAATAAATATATTTAAACAATTTTCCATTTATTATTAGAATAAATATCATCATTATCTTTGCCAAATAATTTTAATGATTGTTTCAGAATGAATAATATTTTTATTATACAAGGAACGTTCAAAAAGTTTACGCACTGTCATATTATTGTTGGAAACTGTTAAGGTGGGAGGAGTAGTAATTGGGCATTAAAAAGTTGGTACGATGCTGGGAAAATTGCACCACAAAGGAAGGTGACTATGTAGAAAATTGATGGAATTTGTTTTTGAAACTCTTAATAAAAAGGGTTAAAAAAATGCGGAAACATTTTGAACATCCCTTGTATTATGTATAGCCTTTTATTGTCCTTTTCATGAATATTCATTATTTTTAATAAAATTCTTAAATTGAAAAAAAGACAGCATGAAACATGGCATTGTCACAAGACTCTTCAGACATAACATATTCAATAAATTAGTCACACAAACACTGGACTATATAAAATATTAACCTTACACTGTTTTACATCTCATTCACTAATTCTTTTGAGTTCAAACTAAATCATTACCCACTACCATTAGTCACATGATTCTTATTTATTTGATACAAAAACTGAATCAGCACCTGCATATGAATCACACAATTCTTCTTCACTTACGATTCTCAAACATAGTCTTATTTTAATTATGCATTTTCACTATGTTGTCATGCTTTGTGCTTTCAAAGAAGACAATGCTACTTGATAAGAATTATTTTAGCGTGCCTAATATATAACAAATGTAATTATGTGTTACTTATTTAATTATATATTTGTGCTTCAAGATGACCCAGGGGGATAGACATTTTGTAATTTTATTTTGTTTACTTTAAAGTCTCTTTTTATTGTTGTATTTTCATTCCAGCACCTATTTCAAGTGAACTGATACACTATAACTGGTTAATTTGAAAGAAACAAATCAGTAAAGTAAACTGAAATGCCCATCAATCTTATTTCCTAAAACTGCACTTACATAACAGATCTGCAAATAGATTATATTTCCCTTTCACCACAGTGACTCCTCCTCTTTCCATATTTGCCAACTCATTGGACCATATAGGTCTAACTGACATTATTAATAATAAATGATATGTTCAGAGTGCTACTTATAAAAAGATAAAAAGTTGTTAATACTTTTACCTATTAATTTGAAAATGGGCTTTGTATAGGATGTTCATGTATTTTTTTAAATACTTTCACTCTATTCAGAATGAAACCTCCAGTTTATGAAACATATATTGTTACACTAGCAAAATACCCGCACTTCGCAGCGGAGAAGTAGTGTGTTAAAGAAGCAATGAAAAAGAAAAGGAAACATTTTGAAAATAATGTAACATGATTGTCAATGTAATTGTTTTGTCACTGTTGTGAGTGATGAGTGTTGCTGTCATATATATATATAAATATATATATATATTTACACACACACACACATAAACATATATATATACATATCTATACATATACACATATATATATACACACACACATATATACATACATATATATATCTACATATATACACATACATATACATACACACATACATACATACAAACATACACAGACATATATATACACAAATACATATATATATACACATACACACACACATATATAAACATATATATACATATACATACATATCTACATATATACACACACAGCTATTTCGTATCAGTGCAATACGCTGCTTGTTAAAACGGATAACTCCCGCTCTTACGTGCAAGTCTGCGTGGATATTATGAACTATCGGATTTGTTCAAGTTCTATTTAAATTTTAAATAGAAGGAATTTTTATTTAGTCGACAGAAATATCTTTGGTAGGAATGGTAAAAACAGACAGGAATATTATTCCTGAATAAATCAACTCAAACCTTAAACAACTTATAATATTTTGCTCTCCATAAAAATATATCCTGTCTAAATTATACAAGTTAGAAATAAAGTAAACGTTAAAAGAACAAACATTCAAATTTCTTTACTCTTATGTAATTTTATATAAAAAATAAACTTAGATTTTAAATATCCCAAAAGATTTTGCTCTCCATAAAAATATATCCTGTCAAAATTATACAAATTCAAATATGAACATGCTGCATAACAAAACCTGGAAATATAAATAAAATGTGTTCCTTTCAGCAATAACAAATCAAATCATTCAGTTGTCTTTGCTCATATGTCATTTTAGAGCTGGACGCCTGGCATCTTTTTTTGGCAACAAGTTCGTTTATGTTTGGTATGAGGTTCTGTGTTGTGGAGATTCTGAGGATGGACTGCAGGTGCTCATCAGTGAGGCGACTCCTGTGTGCTGTTTTGTTAGTCTTTATCACTGAGAAGAGCTTCTCACACAGATATGTGCTACCAAACATGCACAAGGTTCGAGCCGCATGTAGACGGACTTTTTTTGTTCTTCAAAGTCACCAAAGCGCCGTGCAAACTCAGTGCGCTCAGTTTATCAGCAAAGTGCGTATTTGGGAACACCGTAGTGACGACTTGGTTCAACATTACTTGGCAACAGGGAAAGTGGGGCAAGTTGCACTGGTGCATTTGTGTCTCCCATAAAAGCAGCTTCACTTGAAATCACTTTGTGATTGTGCACGGGTAAAAACGTCCGCTGAAGTGTCAGATTCTTATTTAATTCTTCTGCTTTCTGTATCTTCTGCATTGCATTCAGGTCTTTCAGGTTATCTTGATGTTTTGTCTCATTGTGCCGTCTTAGATTAAATTCTGTAATTACACCCACATTAGCTCCACAAATGAGACACACGGGTTTACCGGCAATGTCAGTAAACATATACTCAGCCTCCCATCGGTTTTTAAAGGCTCTATGTTCAGAATCACCTTTTCTCTTCGGCATCGTGTGGGCTAGCTTCACAATAACTTGCACCTTCATAAGCTAGACTTGATTAACGCGGTAAGTGTTCGGCAAGGCAGCTGAAGCGCTGCATTATGGGATCTGTAGTTTATTGTGTTACCAGCGCTTCATATACCCGGGCCATTAATAACAATAATACAGTATATAAAATGATCTCGCGGGCCGGATATAATTACACGCCGGGCCGGATGTGGCCCGTGGGCTTTGAGTTTGACTCATATGGACTAAATAGAACTTGAAAAGAAATATTTTTTGGAATGTGATCGCGCAAGTCAGTACATCGAGCCCGCGTGCTATTGTGGTTTTGCTTGTGTGCTTCAGTAAGTTACCGTCCCCTCGCTCTTACTTTTTTACCGTTCATCTAATGAATACACTGAGTATGGCTTTACCACAACAATCATTGATCGCGAATAAAGTATCCATTATTCATGAAGCTTCAATAGGTGAATAGGTGATCTGTCTTTCTGCGTTAACCGCATGCGTTTTCATACGTCTCAAACTAAGGGGATGCGAGGTTAAAATAAATCGAGAAGCGCACGTACATACTTAGTGCATCCCCTCTCGGGAATCGAACCTCGGACGTGGGCACTACAGGCGAATGCTTTGCTATCGCGCCACTGCGTGTGGTTTATCTATTTGAGCATAGCAGTGTAATTCGGTTTTTGTTCAGCACTCTTTGGAACTGTTACTTTTTGTCTGCGCACTGCGTCAGTTCACGTGAGCCGCTGAATATGGTTTTATATGTCACTCGCTCGCTTCTAATTGTTTCGCTGCCTTCTTAATTATATAATGCATGTTTTCTAAAGCGCGTTTTGTAGCTCTTCCTGGCTTTCTACGTAATGCGTGATTACGTGAGAGGCGTGATTATGTCATACGAAACTCCGCCCCTCCAGCTGAACTCCATTATAGTAAATGGAGAAAAACAACTTCCAGTTATGACCATTACGCTCAGAATTTTGAAATGAAACCTGCCCAACTTTTGTAAGGAAGCTGTAAGGAATGAGCCTGCCAAATTTCAGCCTTCTACCTACACGGGAAGTTGGAGAATTAGTGATGAGTCAGTCAGTCAGTCAGTCAGTCAGTGAGTGAGTGAGTGAGTGAGTGAGGGCTTTGCCGTTTATTAGTATAGATTATAATTACATGTGTATATGTTGTGGCACATGGCTGGGGGTGGTACCCAGCCGGGACGCCCAGGAAGACCGGAGGAGGGCTTGCGCCTCCTCCAGACCACAAGGGGACGACCACCCTGGTTGTGTTGGGGGCCACGGGTAGGGGGCTTGGAAGCCCAACCCTGTAGGGGCCCGTGACCACCGCCAGGAGGCGCCCCGGTGCCTGGAGAACCCTGGACCTCAGCACTTCCGCAACACCAGGAAGTGCTGGGGGGAAGAAGGCTGGGGACGCCCGGAGGGCTTCCGGGTGCGCGGCCGGCACTTCCGCCACACAGGGGAATGTCCGCGGAGGAGTGTTGGGGAGCAGATGGAGCCCATCCGGGCTGCTATAAAAGGGGCAGCCTACCTTCATTCGGAGTCAAGAGTCGGGTGGAAGAGGACTGGAGAGAGGAGTGAAGGCGGCCAGAAAGAAGGCACTGTGAAGAGAGGCCTGGACTTTGGGGAATCGGTGCTGGAGGCACTGGGTTGAGCACTACTTGTAAATATTGTAGATAAATAAAATGTGTGTGTTGGGTGATAAACTGTTGTCCATCTACCTGTGTCCGGGTCCCATTCCACAGTGGCGTAGTCGGCAGGATGCTCTGCCTGGTTCAAGGCAGGGACCTGCAGTTAAAAATTAGTCTGTGGACGGCCAGGCGCAGCAGCGGAACCCACACACACGGTGCAGGAGCGGCGCGTGCACAACCCTGCGGGAGCGGTTCTCCCCACGGACCGCCACCAGTCCACAAAAGGGCCATATTCCCCTGGTGCGGGGAAATAACAGTGGACATTGCAATGCAGCAGGCTCCAGCCGGCGCGCTGTTGCTGAGGACGTCCGGGACGGCATCGCAGTAAGGAATGCCGTGCCAAGGCAGGCGCCTAGGAGAGACGGGACCCGGAACGTGAGTGCCCTGCCCAACGACGGTCGGCCCTGCGGGGTTGGACTTACGGTTTATCTTGCAGGCAGGGGCTGCCCGGATCAGCGTCAGAGGAGATGCTGCAACTGAAAGAGCCAGCATGCCGCCGCACCAGGAGGAAAAGAGCCAAAATGGCCGCAGACCGGAAGACCCCCCCCTGTGACAGGCACGGGATTGGGCCTTGTGTCTTGTGTGCCCGCCGATGATTGGATAGAGGCGGGACCAAGGAATGCCCGTCTCGTGCCAGAGAGAGACACGATTGGGCCAGAAAGAAGGCACTGTGAAGAGAGGCCTGGACTTTGGGGGATCGGTGCTGGAGGCACTGGGTTGTGCACGGACTTGATTTGTAAATATTGTAAATAAAATGTGTGTGCTGGGTGACAAAGCGTTGTCCGTCTGTCTGTGTCAGGGCCACGTTCCACATTGTTTATATTGTATGTATGTGTACTTTTTTTAACATCATTCCCTTGGTTTATTACATTAGGGCTTACTATACTTATCCAGGGCTGCTGTTTAACATCATTCATTGGGTTTACTCCCTCAAGACTGTTTAAGGTTACATTTTTATACTTATGCTTATAGTATTTGGACTGTATTGTTAATAGATATCTCTATTTTGCTCCATATAAGCTGCTGCTGGGGGGCTTGTTTTGTTTTGGACGTGCTCTGTCTCTAGGTATGTCAGAGGACTGGTACTTTGTGTGGTACTTTCTAGCCTCACAATGGGAGACAAAATGAGGGAGCAAGCTATTTCTAAGCTATTCTTTTAAGCCTTATAATTATAAGAACCAATGCAACATTAGGCTTCATGGCAATAACTCCTGGGAAAACTGGAAATTAAGGTCAAAGTTGTCTTATTTTAAGTTAAGACTACAAGATGACAGTAAAAGCTCAGAAGCAAGACCTTCATGACCAAACAGTTAACCTTGTGAGCTGGGATGAATGAAAGAGAAAGAAAGTATTCTCTCACCTAACAGGTCTAAACTCCAAAATAGTATTTTTACAGGAGACCCACTTATTAAGCAAGGTACAGTTTAGGCTGCACAGAGACTCAAATGGCCAAATATTCTGCTCCAGCTTTACAAAGAAAACTAGAGGTGTGGGAATTCTTATACATAGAACAATAACATTTGTAGTAACAGATGTAGTATCTGATCCTGAAGGGAGATATGTGATTGTCATAGGTAAATTATTTAACTGTAAAGTGATTTTGATAAATATCTACACACCCAATGTGGATGATATGGACTTCATCCAAAATGTATTTGCATCCATTCCCAATTTGAACACACATAAATTTGTAATGGCTAGGGACTTTAATTGTGCTTTAAATCCAGACCTAGATAGGTCTCCGGCTGCAGGGACGATGACGTCTAACACCGCAAAACCAATTACACAGTTTGTAACAGATCACAACTCATCAGACCCCTGGAGATTTTAAACCCAAACTCAAGAGCATATTCCTTCTACTAACCAGTGCATCACTGCTACACAAGAATTGATTAATTTTTTATAGATAATAATTTCTTGCCTACGATTAAATCTTGTAAGTATGACACTATCGTTATTTCTGACCATGCTTCTCTGATCATAGAGCTAAAATCACTCTGCCCGACATACTTATCTTGCAGATGGCATCTTATTATTAAATCTTTTATTAGCAGACAAGAACTGTATAGAATTTTTATTCAAGCAAATCGATTTTTTTAAGAGCAAACCTTGGAGGTTTCTACAGGAATACTCTGGGCAAATGTGAAGGCTTTCTTAAGAGGACAGATTATCTCATATCTTACCCACAAAAATAAATTGGAAACCAAGAAGGTATCAGAGCTAATCAGTGAAATTTCTAGAATAGATCCAGAACATGCCAGGTGTCCAAATGAAGCACTTAACAGGAAAAGACAGGCTCTGCATTCAGAACTCAATCTCTTGACAACTAAAGAAACAGAACAACTCATTTTTAAATCAAGACATCATTACTATGAACATGGAGAGAAAGCCAATAAAATGTTAGCTCAACAAATCCACAAGCAGGAAGCTCGCAATGCAATCCCAGCAATTACCAACACAAATGGAGATAAAATCATTGATCATAAAAAAATCATGCACACATTTAGAGTCTACTATAATTCCTTATATTCTACTGAGCTTAAAGAAGACAAGACACAACCTAATGCATCTCTGGATGCATTACAGATACCACAACTAGATACTCTCAGTACAGAGGAACTGGATGAACCTCTGGCACTATCAGAATTACAAGATGCTATAAACTCACTTCAGAGTGGGAAAGCAGCAGGCCCTGATGGCTACCCTGTTGAATTTTATAAATAAATTCTCAATTATGCTAGCTTATCTTTTATTAGCAACATTTACAGAAGCTAAAGATTATAAAATTCTACCTCAAACTTTTCATCACACTCTAATTACCGTCTTTCTTAGGCAAAATAAGGACTTATTACAATGTGCATCATATAGAACGATCTCACTTTTGAATAATGATGTAAAGATACTTCCAAAGTCCTTGCTAGAAGGATTGAGAAAGTGCTTCCTTTGGTAATATCACAAGACCAAACTGGATTTATTAAAGGCAGACACTTACTTCCAATCATCTATGCCTGTTTAATGTGATATATTCACCCACAAAGTCAAACACCCCAGAGGTATTATTATCGTTTGATGCAGAAAAAGCATTTGATATGGTTGACTGGAACTACTTTTTTACCATATTGGAGAAATTTGGATTTGGCCTGAATATCTGTGCATGGATCAAACTACTGTATACCTGCCCGGAAGCTTCACTTTGTATTAACAACATTAATTCAAACTACTTTAAACTAGAATGGGGTACTAGACAAGGATGACCCTTGTCACCACTGCTGTTTGCAATCACCATTGAGCCACTGGCTGCTCACTGTCAAAATGTTTATGAGATAAAGGGGATTATCAGAGAAAGACTTGAACAGAAAACTTCTCTATGTGCAGATGATATGGTGCTGTATATACCTGGGCCAGAAAATACTGTGTCTGCAGTCTTTAGAGAATTTCAAAAGATTTCTTGTCTCAGAATTATTTTGAACAAAAGTGTGCTCTTTCCAGTGAATTTTCAAGCACACAAAATTAGATTGGACACCTTCCTTTTTATCATCGCAGATCAGTTTTAATACTTAGGGATAAACATCATGAGTAAACATAAAGCTCTTTATCAACAATATTTTGCTGTCTGTGTGGAAAAAACTCAAGCAAGACTTACATAGATGGTCTACCCTTCATCTCACTTTAGCTGGAAGAATTAACATTGTCAAGATGAATTTCTTTCCTAAGCTTTTTTTTTTCTTTTCAATACATTCCAAAATATAAATTATTTTTAAAGAAATTAGAATCAACCAAAACCTTATTTATTTGGAATTCAAAACATCCACATATCCAAAAGGCGACCCTACAAAGACCTAAATAAAAAGGTGGCATGGCTTTACGTAACTTTATGTTTTATTACTGGGCGGTGAATATACAAACTATATTAAATGCCATCTACTAAATGCCATCTGTCATTCTCCATTGAGGAACTGTCCATAGCCCTATAAAATCAACACAGTTCAAGTGGGAATCCTTGTGAGTTTATTTGTGAATATTACTGTTTCTTGGTTTTGATTTTTCTGAATATATTTGCTCTGTCTAAGAAATCTGATTTCTGGATTGTATAGTTTTTGGGTTCATTGTAGCTTGCCCTTTAGGTAATTTATTTAAGGCTGTTGTTTACTCTGTGAAGCTTTTTCTGTATTTTTGGTATGTTTGTAAATAAATCTTATAAAGATTCTTTTCATAATCTGATTTATCCTTCTACCCCTGCAACCTTGGTCTGGATTAACCGGGCTAGAAAATGACATGACATTTAAGTTATTTTGAAGCATACTGTATTTACGAGAGTACCACACGCACATTTTTTCCCGAAAATTAGCATTAGAAAATCAGGTGTGTGTCATACACAAGGAAACTGCGAGTCATACATGAGGAAACTGCTTGGGCTCGCTCTCTCGCTCGCACTCTCTCTCTCTTGCTTGCTCGCGCACTCGCTCTCTCTCACTCGCTTGCTTGCGCACTCGCGCTCTCTCTCTCTCTTGCTCGCACACTCGCACTCTCTCTCGCTTGCTTGCGCACTCGTGCTCTCTCTCTCTCTTGCTCGCGCACTCGCACTCTCTCTCGCTCGCTTGCTCATGCACTCGCGGTCTCTCTCGCTCGCGCACTCGCGCCCTCTCTCTCACTTGCTCGCGCATTCACGCTCTCTCTCTTGCTCGCACACTCACTCTCTCTCTCGCTTGCTTGCTCGCGCTCTCTCTCTCACTTGCTTGCTTGCTCGCGCACTCGCGCTCTCTCTCTCTCTAAACGCTTCCTATACAACCACAACACGCATCGTACATGGGGAAAAATTATTTTCACGATTTTCTTTGTAAAAATTAGGGTGTGCGTCTTACACGACGGCGTGTGGTACACGAGTAAATACGGTATATTTCTTTTCGGCCTTCAAAGGCCTGAAGCAGGCCCTTTGGAATTATGAGGTTAATCAATTTTGAATGAGGCCTTATCCTGGCAGTAACAGGAGGACTGGCCTGGAATGTGAGGGGTTTTGGAGGCCTCACACCCTTGTTGCTTTCATGAAGGCCCAACTTCATGACACCAGGTGTACAAATATTTACTTCACTCACTGAAGATACAAATGCAAAGTACAGAAATGTAAAAACAACATGGTATTTATTAAAGCATAATAATACCAACAGAAGAAAGTTTAATAGAAAATAAAACAGCAAAAGTCTAGATATAGTCTGGAAAGCTTGCTGAAAAGTGTCAATGTCAAGGGTGAATGTTGTCTGGGGCTATTTAATTTAGCAACTGGCATGATGTTCAAATTATATGGTCTCTCTTTTTTTACCTCTCTTTTTTAATTTATTTTGGTCTCTGATGTTGGTTCCTATGTCATCACTATGCTCTCTTGTCCATTATTTATGCTGGGCTCTGAGACGTGATATTACATGCATTTGATTGGCTAGCTGTCCTTGTGATGGACAATTCTGCATATAGTCTTTGATCCTGTGCATGAATTGCACTGCTTTAAATTCTCAAGTTACAAACTGGCTGAAATAGCTTTGATCCTGTGGCATCCACACTTTTTTCTGCTCCCTCTACCATTAAGTTTGTAACGGTCCTCTGGAATATGTGTGTGTGTGTGTCACTGTGAGTGTGCACCTTTCACCACTCCTGTTGTTGGTGGAATGGCTTAATTTGTAAGGCCGGCCAATGGAACATGGGGAACCTGGCTTGGACGGCCCAACAAACTGTAAGGGAATGAGGAGCCAACAGTATGTAGATAGGTGGTGGGAAAAAGGAGAGAAGAAGTGCAGAGACAAGAGAGAAGCAGATGCCATAAAATGAAAAGGCAAGAGGGAAAGAGATTAACACCGCATGGAAAACGTCAGGTGAACCCACTTTCATTTTAAGACAAATTATTTTTTCTTTCTTCTGAAGGTATTTGGGAGAGGACCTGATGGCCAGCACAAGGGATTGTTGATCTGTACGTTTCCTGGAACAGGAGGTATGGTTCGGCGCATCATTCCCCACCGCAGACTGAGATAGTTATCCCTTACAGAAAATATTTAAAGGATTACGAATACATTATTTTTTTCTTTTTCTCTCTCTCAAATATATGTATTAGTGGTGTATGTGTTTAAGTGTTTTGTGCCATGATTTGTGTTGGGTGGGAAGCGCTGCAGCGTGTTAATATGTATATAGGGGTTTTTGTTACAGTAAGTATGTGTAATTTCTTCCAATAATCATTTTTACCTTAACTCTGCAGTCACTGGTGTGTTTCTGTCTTTGGGTTGGTGTACTAGGAAAGTAATGTTGGTCGCTCGCACCCCGGATTTTTTTTTTTTTTTCTCTTTGCTGCCGCTGTAGGAGGGCAGCGCATATTATAATCATGCCGGCTCTAGAAGCGATACAAGTTATAAACTGACAAAAACAGATGCATTAAAGGTAAAAAACATTGGTACAATAATGGAACAATGTATAACAGAGAATGCTTGCATGTACATTGCCTTAGGGCTGTAAATTAGTTTATCATGGTTAGCTTGAGAAAAAATAAAAATCTAATATAAGAAGTCTGCATTTTCAAAATATGATGATTTTATACTCCAGGACAGTTGATAAGAAAACCATTCTACTTAAAAAAAATTATTAAGGTGTTTAAAATAGTTTTAACTAATAACTGTAAAACTAGGACAAACATATATTACATGGTGCAACGTTTTCAAGAGATATTGTCTTAAACATTAAAAGTTCAAATGTGTGCTTAATAGAAACCAACACTATTAGTAAGTGATTTATGCCAAAAAATAACTCTACTTTTCATTATGAAAAGACCATAAGATAGCTGAAAAAGGAACTGGAAATTTGGAGAAAAGTGACAGAGTTATAGGGAAAAGCAAATGCTTGCTTTTGGGCAAAGCAAAAGACAACAGTGTTGAATATACCAATAGATGCGTTAAACAAAGGCACAGGTATGGATCACTCAGTTTAAACATTTATTTCGGGTAAGACAAGGATTGTGTTTATGGGGTGTACTTATCTGTACAATCATGTGTGAAAATTCAATATGATTTTTCCTGATATCTTGTTCATTTGCAAGTTACTAGATATTTCTTATTTTAAGATACATAAACTAAACTAAACTACACGTTCATGTGTAACTTTTGCTTCTATGAAGCTGGCACTGAAGCGCAGGAAATATCAATTACTTCAATATTTGCTGTTACCCAAGAGAATCTGAAGTTATTTATTTTAAAGATTAAAAATGAAATTTAAATGTGTTACTAAAAGGAGTTTTTCTCACAGATTTGATACAGAGATTTTTGTTGCTGAATCTTTGGGATCTGCATTTACAGTTCTCAGTGGAGAAAAATATTGAATAGTTACTGTACTTAAGTTACCTCAATCAAAAGAAGGTAGGTAAGCTATCTTTTTTTTTTTGCAGCCATTTTGTTTACAGTTTCCAGGGTTGTTGTCAATCATGTGACATGATGTCTTGTTAAGTTCCCTGCAATAAGAGACCAGGCTCAGTATCTCAGCTTTTGAATAAATACTTAAAAATTTTTGCTGAAAGTTCTCATGATTTGTTATTTTTCTTTTGATTATAGAAATTCCTCCAACTGGGTCCTGACTCTTTTTCCTCAATTTGTGTCCCTTTTAACTTCTGATTTACCTTATTTTTTGGTTCAGCTTGCTTGCTGTTTAATGTGGGATTTGCCTGTTCCTTTAACCCTTTACTTAACTGGTCATTTTTCACTCACTAACTAAATGTGAACCACACTAAGGCAAGTATAAAGTGCAGCTATCCAAAGCCAATACTTGCTATAGGATTGTCATTGCCTTCAAAATATAATGAGACTGTTGCTGTGGACTTAAACTTGAGTTAAAAGCATTGGTTTTACTCATAAGTTCATGATGGCAAAGAAACTTACAGAAATTATGAAGCAGTTTGTTTGATCATAACTCAAGGATTGCCAAATATATTTTACAGCGGTAACGGAGGAACATTTAACAATGAATAAAATACAGATGATTGAATATTACAACATTGAAACAAAAACAACAGTACCAAACACTGTATGTAGTAATGGACTCCTACAAATTCACAATCAAACAGGGATGGAAATTCTATTGAAAGTAAAGTAAAACACTGTAGGTAATCAGAAAACCATCCTACACAGGGTTCTCATTACATAGTTATAGCTCATGGCAGCTTGTTTTGAAAAAATCTAAACCTAAATTCAGTTTTGGTTGACAAGCCCCCAGTACTTAATAGACATCACAGTCAGAGCCTGGGTTAGACATCATATCAAGGTTTTACATGTGTTATATAAAACATTAACTTAAGTACAATATCCATAATGGATCTGCAGACACAACTGAATCTTACAGCTGAAAGTATGAAACTACAGAGAAAATATATTGCAATTAAGTTTACAGTATAAGATAAACAAAAAATACAGGAGTTTTCATACTGTAATTTTTATAAAACATACAGGACTGTACCATACTGAAAATTTTTAGAGGAGACAAAAATATTTTGTTAATAAAGATATTGAAGTGACTGTAGAGAGCAAAATAGATCCTGCTAAAAGTGAGGTGAAAATTGTAGCTGTGGAAACAAAAGATATTCAACAACTTTTGTGCTCCCTTTAGGTTGTACACTTTGCGGATGTCTACAAACTAAACTAGGTCAAAGCAAACTGAAATTCAGAAAAAACAGGATATCTTTGAACAGACAGGAAAGTCTATAAATATATACAAATTAATGTGCAGGTAAGTTTTCACTATACTGAGCCAGATGAGCTTGTTGACACTATAGGACAGCAATGGCGAACCTACAGTACCGTATGACACGTGTAAAGGTGACATACCACAACATTTTGGGTGACAAACCAGCATTCACTAACACCCAAGTTACCAAAGAAACTGTAGAAACAAAAATATAAGAAATATGAAATGCTGCACTACCCAATGAATTCTCACCATCTGTATCGGCAAATTATCTTTCATCATAGCAGCCGCATATTGATGTTAACCACTGCACCAATAGCTAATTTTCAAGATGCAAGCGCGATATCTGCAACTGCAGTCTCCAAAATGAGCACAGTAATAGCATTTGTGTGAAACCCGCTTTTGCATGTTCATGTGAAGAGCATTGAGTTATTTTGTTCCAGGAGCCAATTCAACAACACTCCTGCAGACGTAAGGAAGTTATTAACCTCAAAGACTATTTCAGTATAGTCTAGAGCCTGCAAAGGGCAGTGATGAGATTGTTTTCTCTTCATGGTTACACTTCTGCCAAGGGCAAGTAGTCGGCATTTCTAAGTGTGTGTTGTTTAACATTTCTCTCAAATATCCCTCTTAATCCCTCCTAAAACTGACTTATGTTCCACGCTATTCACCATTGTGATGAATAAGCAGCACAAAAACTTTATTGTTTGCTGTGCATGGACAATAGCGATAGGCAAAGCTTTGTCAGAATCTGGAACATTTCCTTCCATACTGTTGTGGGGTACAAAACCTGTAAATTTTGGTCTATATTTTCATTATATTTTGTTCAAGACAAAACAACAGATGAACTTAAATATAGGTCACTAGCATGGACAGTTGACACCAAAAGTAATCTGTTTTCCTGAATTCTACCAATATCAGTGCCATCTGTTTGAACTGAGCAGGAATTCAGGAGACGCTTCAAGCTGTATTGACGATTTTATCACCTGTGAAGGAAAAGGCACCAGGACTAAATTGGTCTATAGCTTTGGAAAGGAAGACATGCTATGGTTCAAGATGTACCTGATTATTTTACAATCTGTGACCAGAAGATGATGCCATGGGACTGGAAATTACAGCTTGAGACAGGAGATTGTTAAAACATTAGAAACTTTATTGCTTGGAAATTCATTCATCATATTGACAGCCAGCCAATCAGGTGCATGTAGCAATCACATCTTGTGAACCCCCCGGTAGAATTTTATAATAAATATGCCTTTGCTATCCATATTTTCTTTTATGGTTTTCTCTACTGGTATTATTATTCATGTAATAAATACCACGCTTCTTTTAACTTTCTATACTTTGTCTTCATATTTAGAGTAATTGAAGTAATAAGGTAAATTTCTTTGAGCACCTGAAGCAGTGCGGAAGTGCCATATGATCCAAGCTGCAAGGTTTATCGAGCTGCAGATGAAGAGCTCTGTCCAGTAATGAATAGTGCGTTAAAGTAAAACATTCACTGGTTGATAAATGGCCTATAGCCAGGGATGTTGACACTTTGTACACTTGAATATATTCTTGAAGACCAAAGGTAATATTTAGGTCTGAGATATATCTAAGACATCGCACGTTTTTCAAGCCTATGATAAGTAAGTCTCTTGAGTACTAGGGAAAGAGGACTGTGCATGTGTCATTGATACGGTACTTGTGTGGGTTAAAGTGCTAAGGAGTAACGTGCATGTGTATATGTCTTTCATATGGTACTTGTATGGTTTGGGTCTGTGTGTATGCATATTTATCTATGTATGTGTTTGTTAATCTTAAAGTGCAACAGTTGGCCAACCCGGTAACAAACTTGATGAGTACACTTACCCTTAATGAAAATAGGTAAAGGGTAAGTAGAGGGAAATACCACGATAACACACCTATCAATCTCTTAGCAAAACAAATCTGTACAAAGCCTAAAATAATGGAGGACAAATGCCCAACATAGGGATGTAAATATAAAATTGCTCTTATAAACTCAGAAAGTTGCAAGAATAACAGGATTTGTGTTAGCATGCATTTTTTGAAGGGTATGAAGTCTGAGATTTAAATGTATGTTATTTTTTTTATGAGAAATTGCAAGAACTTTTAGGAAATTACAAAAGTTGTAAATTTTTATTTCTTTAATGTTCTAGCCCAGTTATGGATTCAGTGATAAAGGATATGGTCGAAGCTTTCAATATGCATGAACTAAGAAGTATGGCATTACTGACAGAAACAGCAAATCATTGTGCCTATTGTGTCAAGAAGCATGAAATGTAACAAGACATTTTGAAATAAATTTTCAGTGACTTTTGGAGCAGCTACACTGCAATGAGTGTCAATCAAATAACTTCCTTAAATTTTGAAGAGGCTCTACAAATTTAAAATCAGCAAGTTTCAGTATTGCTCAGTCCATACATCAACATGGAAAGGCCCTTGGTGAAGGGAAGGTTATTAAAAATCTCTTCTAAAATATACACATTTTTATTTCAAAATATGTAAAATAAAGATGCTATTATTAAGTGTATTTCTGATTTACTACTCAGAAGAAATACCATTAAAGACAGAGTGATAACAATGGTCTCCAGCGTATAAAATCAATTAAAAGGAAAAAAATAACAAAATATTTTTTGATTTGTCTTGATGAAACTATTGGTTTCACCTCATCAGCTCAGTTGGCCATCATTGCTATATTTCTCCCAATGGTAACACAATGAGACAAGAGCTGTTAATGCTCAAAGCAGTGCCAATAAGTACATCAGGGAACCAAACATGCAACATGGGACATTCAATATGGTGGGAAAAAAGGTTGGATTTGTGAAACTGTTTATGGAAGCTATTGGATATCCACTTGTGCCGTTTTATTGCATTATCCACAAGGGGGTGTTGTGTGCCAAGGTAGGATTTGGAGAACTACATGATGCAATGACAGCTTTTAAGCCACTGCCTAAAACAACTAGCTTGGATCCAATGATTTTAAATAACTATTGATTAATTTCCAATCTTTCTTTTATGTCTAAATTACTTGAAAGAGCTGTCACTGATCAACTTAATGCCTACTTGTGTGACAATAATCATTTTGACAAATTTCAATTCAGCTTTTGGTCCCGTCATTCTACAGAAACTGCTTTGACCAGAATAATCAATGATGTGCTGATCACTGTTGATTCAGATTTGATGTCAGTGTTGCTGCTCCTTGACTTAAGTGCTGCTTTTGACACCATAAACCATGGCATACTTTTAAGCCGCTTGGAGAAACATATCAGCATCTAGGGGATGGTACTTTCATGGTTTCATTCTTATTTATCAAACAGAACTCAATATGTAAGTGACAACAATGAAATTTCTGAATTTTCTGAAGTAAAGTTTGGTGTAGCCCAGGGATCAGTTCTTGGCCCCATGTTTTTTCCATCTATTTGCTTCCCCTTGGTGACATCATTTGTAAAAATGTTGTTAATTTTCATTGTTACTGTAACGATTCACAGCTAAGTATACCTGTAAACCCAAATGACACTTCCCAACTGCTAAATTTAGAGGCATGTCTGTCAGAAATTTAAAAAATGGATGAATATGAACTTTCTGCTCTTAAATGCTGATAAAACAGAATTATTGGTTGTTAGACCAGCCAATTACAGACATCTGTGCAAGAACTTGAGTGTTAATATTGATGGCTGATCTGTGAAAGTTCAGAATCTGATCCATTCTATCTCAGCTTGATGCTGAAACATTGATAGATGCATTTGTTTTATAGATGCATTTGGTTTTTTTCTAGACTTGATTCTTGTGTCTTCAGCTTGTTCAGAATTCTGAAGCTTGTGAACCCCGCCCGGACACAGACAGGCGGACATGTTGTTAAAACACCACCACACGTTTATTTACAATATTTACAAATAATATATGGGTCACCCAGACCCCAACAATGGTCACACAGACCCCAGTCTATTGGTCACTCAGACCCTGTCACGTGCACACAACACCCCAATCACAGTCCTGGCCTCACAATGCCTTGTCTTCGGGCCGCCTCCACACTCCTCTCGTGCCTCGTCCTTCTTCCACCCGACTCCAGCCCTGAATGAATGGAGACGGCCCCTTTTATAGGGTTCCCGGATGAGCATCAGGTGTTCCCGGCAATCCCCCTCTGGCCACGCCCCAGCGTGGCGGAAGTGCCGGCTGTCCTCCCGGCTGCTCTCCGGGCGCCGTCATAAATCTTCCCCCCAGCACTTCCTGGTGTGGCGGAAGTGCTGGGGTAACA
>JANRMT010062791.1:3691871-3702917 GCA_026402145.1 Polypterus bichir lapradei | reverse complement strand
ATATATATATATATATATATATATATATATATATATATATATACAGTCCCTGACAAAAGTCTTGTCGCTTCTCTATTTTGTAGAAACTCCTGCTATTAACCTGACTTTTAATTAATCAACTGGTGTTAGAAATAGCTCATATGAAAAGCTAAAGCCCTCCCAAATGATGTTTAATGCACTGAAATAAATTAGTTTCACTGAAAAAAGATTTATCATTTAATCAAGACAGAAAGGTCAAATTTGGGCAAGACAAAAGTTTTGTCGCCTATAAAGAAAATGAACAACTTTACTGCAAATCCAAAAATATGTCAGCAAATTAAGTAGTGGTGCTGTGAGATCCAAATTTAATATCTTGTATGACTTCCATGAGCTTGAAGGACAGCATCCTTGCGGTTTGGCAAGGATTCATACAATTTATTGATGAAGTCATCAGGAATAGCAAAGAAAACAGTCTTGCATGCCTCCCAGAGTTCATCAATATTCTTTGGTTTCGTCTTCCATGCTTCCTCTTTCATCCTACCCCACAAATGCTCAATGATGTTCATGTCTGGTGACTGGGCTGGCCAATCCTGGAGCATCTTGATCTTCTTCGCTTTAAGGAACTTTGATGTGGAGATGGAAGTATGCGATGGAGCACCATCCTGCTGCAGAATTTGGCCTTTTTTATGGTTGGGAATATAAGAGGTAGCTAAGATTTCTTGGTATTTTAGACTATTGATGTTGCCTTCCACCCTGCAGATCCCTCGCATTCCCCCATACTGGATGTGACCCCAGACCATGATTTTGCCAAACTTCACTGTTTTCTGGGTAAATCTCGGCTCCATGCGGGTTCCAGTAGGTCTCCTGCAATATTTGCGGTGACTGTGGTGTAATTCAACAGAAGATTCATCTGAAAAATCCACCTTCTGCCACTTTTCCAGCGTCCATCCTTTTAGCAGGCTGTGGGCCTTGGCAAATGCCACATGGTTTTTCAGTTGTCTTTTGTTTAGTGCTGGCTTATAGGCACTGATTCGACCATGGAGGCCATTTCGAGACAGAATCCGAAAAACTGTTCTGGTTGACACAGGGACTTCAGGTGACCAGGTCTCGTGGAGCTCTGCTGCAGTGGAAAATGGGCTGGCCTTGGATTTTCGAGCCAACAAACGGTCCTCTCGAGCAGTTGTCTTGCGGGGTCTTCCTGACCTGGGCTTGTCAAAAACGTCTCCAGTCTCTTCAAATCTTTTTTTTATCCTCTGAACTTGACGCTGAGACACATTGAAGGTGTTTGCCACATCAGAAGTGGATTTGGTCTTCAGCCTCTTGATAATCAACACTTTAGTCTCAGGGTGAATCTTAGGCATGTTTGCAGAGGTCTAGTTGCAGTTGATGTGAAGGTCTAGTGTACTGGGGTTCTTTTTATACACACCTGAGACCTAATTGATCCATTATTAGTCACAGGTGAAGCTTATATGACAAGGCGACAACACTTATGTCTTGCCAAAAATTGACTCAATGGGCTTTACCAAGCTGTGAATATTAGAATACTTTTTGTCAGTTTCGTTTTGCACTGAAACATTATTACAAAAGCTGATGGGATTAAAATGACCCATTTCTTGTAACAAAATCTTGATTAGAAATATATTGTAGCGGTACTTCAGGTCAATTTGTACACAAGCGACAAGACTTTTGTCAGGGACTGTATATATATATATATATATATAATCCTAAGCCTAAAAGTGCAACGATTTTATGTCACTTTTTTGTCACACTTTAAATCTGGCTTACTTTAAAACCTTCATATATATGCCTGGTATCATTCTTTTCAGAATTTATCGAACTTTAATGTTATGTTGTTAGATTTTCAGATTTTTATTCTATTTTTAACTTATAAACTAAAAAATATCAAGAACTCACATCCTGCAAGACGAGACTTTGTGCCAAAAGAAAACAGGAAAAAAAAAAAAACTTTCACCTTCGTCCAGTTACAAAACGAATCACGAAGGAGAGACTAAAAAATAATAGTCAAAACAAAATAAATCAGCTAAGCACCTACTATATACACAAAGAACAGTATGTCTATCCACTACTCAATTAAATAAATCAGTAGCATAGAGCTACAGTGCAGCTTGAAGACCTGGTCAAAAGATGACCTCTGGCGTTGGGACCCTGGTTTTATATCGAGAGCCCTTTTGACCATCGAATCCGCCTTTAAGTTCCCGCAGACTTCCAATAATCAGACACGTCAGGACGTGCACCATTCAGCAGCACCTGCTCAGGTACAGTCCAGCCTATTTAAATGTTCTCTTTCTCGCGTGCGCACCTGTCTGCTAAGTAAGTACTATTTTACTTTCTCCCGCGTTCACTCCTATACTTTGCCACACTTGTGAATTCTCTTTTTTACCGGCTACTTTAAAATGAAGCTTTTAATCCCTCAGATCTGTTCCTCTTATTTTAAATATACCACTTTCACCCTCTCTCCTCCAGCGGTTATGCAAGCGTGCCTCCACACTTGGCCATCAGAAACCGTGAGCGCGCTCGAAAAAGAGGCCCAGACTCGTGCCTCGGCAGGTTTGAGCCATACAACTTGCTCTCGGAGCACCTGCAGGCTTCCAGGCAGCCCTTTGAACACCCCGAGGCTCAAACTGCTGCAAAAACTTTGTACCGCTGCCGTGTTAATCTGCGTATGGCCACCAAGACAGGTAAATGAAAACTTTATTTCTTTTTACATTTTTCTTTCAAAATGTCCATGATAAGCCCATCGGCTGCCTCATTTGCGTCATTTACAGCCTCTGAATTTGGCTTATCACACTCCCCACCCCACAAAACTATTGGCCATGCAAGCGGGACAAATAATCCGCTGCCAAATTCTTCTTTCCTGCAACGTATGGTATCTGAAATTTATAGGGCTGTAGCACCAAATACCACCTCGCAAAGAGTGCATTGGAATGCCTCAATCGTTACATCCATTGAATAGCTCTGTGTTCACTCTCTACAAAGAAAGTATTCCCTAACAGACAGTATTTTAGACCAGGCATGTCAAACTCGGTACCATTGGTGGGCCGCTATGACTACCATACGTGCGTCAGCGGGCCGCACTGTAACAAATACGATTATACTATTATACAAAGTTACTGTAGCTTTCTTTCCAATACTGAAAACTTTAAAAAATGTTAAAGTTTAGTTAAGCAATTTATTTCCATTCACTCTCCATACAACAGCGTACAATTAGAGTCTTAGCCTTTTAGCTAGGTCCTTATATTATTATATTATATTCATTACATTATATTCATTGCTTATATAGGAGTCTTAGTAAGTCTTGAGCGATGTGGGGTTTTGGTAGCTTTCATTAACGAAAACAATTGCTCACAAAGGTAAGTGCTTCCGAACATAGACAGTACTCTCGATGCCAACTTACAGATCTGCACATACGAGGATGGCAGGTAAGCATACAAGCCTAGCACACCAACTTCGTTGTATTTTGCCTTCAGAATAGAATCTGACTGCAGTTCAATCAATTCCATTTGGATATTCTCAGGCGCATTCTCAACGCTGTAAGAAAACAGCGCAAAGTGCTGTTCGTGTGAACGGAAATCATGAAAACGCTCACTGAATTCATTGCTCAGTAATTCAATTTGGAAAACAAATCCTCCAAAAATCAAATTTTACTTTACTAGGTTTACTTCGAAGTATATATTGTAAAATAAGCCGATATGCAAAAAGCCACCTGACCTACACTAATTTTACAAACTCAAAATCACAAAAATATGTTAATAAACAACTCACGAACCTCTCGCGTCCACTTCAGATCTTCAGCTGTAGTCTGCACTAACTGTTCGTTACTAGCACAAAATTACTTAAAACTAGAGCAAAAAAAGTGAAAATATGCGCGCAATTACTACTCGTGATGGTCAGTTCTGCCCAGTGGCCAGTCTCAGCAGCCCAGCCGGTAGTGTAACCTAGCAGGGGCGGCTCTAGGCTCATGGCGGCCCAGGGAAGAGAAAGAATCGGTGGCCCCTTCGCCCGCAAATGTCAATATGGTATCTTATGCACGGCGGATGGCCACGTCCGTTGCGGACACTGCATAGCCGCCTCGTGCTCATGACATGCTTCTATATGTGCGTGTCCATAACTTGAAAACCAAGTGGCGGCCGATGATATTTTCATATTGTAGAACATTATAATACTACATATAGCTTACCGCTCCGACTCTAGCGACATTAGTAAATACAGCGTACTAATTAACAAGAAACACAATGTTTTTCGGCCAACTTTGCCGTCAGCTGTGTCGTTATTTTCTTTTTCTGTTTTATATTCAATATATATTGGCGTGGCGGCCCCTGGGATTTGGCGACCCTGTGCAGGTGCATAGTTTGCACATGCCTAAAGCCGCCCCTGCAGCCTAGCACTTCAGTTGTGACGTTGCGGCTCATTAACTTTGGTCAAGGCACGTGGCTATACTAGCAGATGACGTTTCTGGTACCGTAATGCCATGGGAAAACGCGCTTTTGTTAGAAGGCAGAAGTAAGAAACGTCAATAAGTAACGCAGAAGATGCAGAATGATTCAATCACAAACGATAGTAATCATTTTGTACAAGTTCAGTGTTAACTAGGATCTGTCATGTGGGCCACATAGATTTCTGTTGCGGGCCGCGTGTTTGACATGCCTGTTTTAGACTATCAACAGGCACCAACAGGTCAACTTGCAGTGCATCTGTTTAAGTGTGGCATTGAATCTCCCCACCAGTCCATCAGTCTGCAGGTGATAAGATGTGGTCCTCAACCCCTGAATACCTAGCAAGCCATACACTTGTTTTAATAAAATGGATGTAAGGTTGGAACCCTCATATGTTAGGATTTGCTTAGGGATTCCTACCCTTGAGAACAACAGTATTAAAGCTCTTGCTTTGCTTGTTGCACTTGTCTTCTTTAGGGGAAAGGCTTCTGGGAATCTAGTTACATAATCACACAGGACTATAATGTAACTATACCCATTCCTGCTTCTTTCAAGTGGCCCTACAATGTCCATAGCAATGTGTGAAAATGGCTCCTCTGCCATGGGCAAAGGCATTAGAGGTACCCTGTCTCCTAGTTTAATAGGTTCTACTTTCTTACATTTTGTACAGCCTTTAATATAGCAAGCCACATCTTTAGTCCGTCCTGGCCAATAGAAGTGCTTAGCCAGCCTGTCTGATGTCCTTGCCTGGCCCAGATGACCTGACCAGGGTATACTATGGCTTAATTGCAAGACTTTCCTTGTCAAGCATTTAGGCAGCACTTATCTCTCCCCATATTCATCCTTGTGGTACAACATATTGTTGAGGATAACAAACTTTTCACCAGTTTTTGCCTGAAAGCCCCTTTCTGCCTTGTCTAAACAGGTACTCAGATTGGGATCTCCATGCTGAGCGGTGGCCACGTCATTCGGCCAGTCAAAGGTATCACTTAAAGATTTCCAACTCTAGTAAGAGCACATTGTCATTCTGGGGAACACCCCAGAGCTTCTCCTGCCTTCTCAGCCTGTTGGACTTACGGTTTGTGTCTAGGCTCTCAGCAACAGAAAATGGCAAGAAGTCCCAAGCAGCTTGGGCACTTGCAGACTGCTTGGCTGCCTGTGCTCTTGTAACCACCAGAACCTCTGCCTCCAGAGCATCCTGTAACAGGTCTTCTATGCCCGGCACGTCCAGCCCTAAGAGTACTGGGTAAGGCATACTTTCTAAAATACCCACGGGCAACTCATACCCCTGGCCTTTAATCTCCAGATTAACCCTGACCATGGGATAGGTGACCTCATCACCATTTACATATCTCAGTACTATGTCCTGCCCTGATTCAGCATCTAGAGTATTCAAACAATCCCTGCGTATCAAGGACTGAGTGCTTCCTGTGTCAATGAGGGCCATGTACTGCTTCCCTGCAATTGTCACCCTAATAACCTTCTCCCTGTTATTGCAGACAGTCTTCTTCGAAGGTAAGGGACAAGGAATAAAACAAAGCTTGGCCTCTCTAGGCTTGCTGGAACAATATCTAGCTATAAGTCCTCTTTGATTACACTTGTAACATATAGCAGCTTCCCTACTTTTACCTCGCTCAGGAAGACTGTATACCCCACTGGAACCACGACCCATATCGACCCGAGACATACCTCTGGACGTACCTGTTGGCCTGGGTTTCACATTGATTTGTTCTTTCTTTTTCAGATCCCTATGGTGATTGTTCTTCTTCTCAGATTCTGAGCCGACTGTCAAAAACCTGAAAAAGTTGTTCTAAAATGATAAAATCAATAACCGGTTCTACTGTGTGTTTTTTTGGTTCTAGCCACTTGAAGCAAAGGTCTGTAAGTTGTGCTAATAGTTCTTTTGGAGACTGGTTTTCACTCCATTCCATAGAACGGAAACAAATCTGGTATGTCTCTGTGCTAATGGCGAATATTTCCAATATGGCACCCTTTAAACTGTCATACTGTAATGATTCTTCTGCTGGCATGGCTAAAAATGCTGCTTTTGCCCTTCCAGTCAGCAATAGAACTAGTCAAAATGCCCACTACGTCTTAGGCCACTCGCATATTGCCGCCAACCTCTCGAAGGTAGGTAATATTCAATATCTTCTGTCTCCTAACATGGCAATAAATGAGGAAAATCCTTGTTATGGACCGGTGAATGCCTGCTTCTCTCCATAGGAATGACAGGGGTTGAGGATCGGGACTGCTGTTGCACTCTATTCACTTCTCCCAGCAGCTGGGTGAACTGATGCTGCAAGCTCTGGATGCGCTGATCTATACGCTGCTCATTCGCCTCTTCGGCAGAAGTAAATTGTCTGAGAAGCACTTCTAGGGAACCTACATCCCCTGTACTGGTATTGTCCTTGCCAACTGGAACTGTACCTGTGTCTACTCCCTGGGAATGGTCTGGAGTACCAGCTACAGGCTGTTTTTATGGAGCCTTAATGTACACAAAAAAATCTTTTGGCTGAGCTCAAATTCTGTCTCTCTCTCTCCTCCAGCTTTAGATCCCACTGCTGCCACCAAACTTGTGACACCCTGGGTAAGGACCCAGTTGTACAACTCCCAATTTGGGGTGTCAGTAGACGAGACCAAGCAACCAAGAGATGGAGTAATAGAGACTCGGGCGACAAAAAAAACTATTCAAAAATCAGAAATCTATTTTATTCCAGTAAAGTCCATACTATTTTACAAAGAAATGTCTTGCAAAAAAAATTTACAAAGTCCAATGCAAAGACAATTCCCAAAAGAAAAATCAGTGCAGGCGTTATAATATTTAATAATAATTTTTTGTATTTATATAGCTCTTTACTCCAGTGGCTTCCAAATCAAAAGTGAAGAAAAGATCAAAACAGAAAAAAAAACAACTTTCACCTCCTTTGTCCAACTACAAAATAGATCACAAAGGACAGGCTAAAAGAAAATAATCAAAACAAAATAAATAAACTAAGCACCTACTAAATAAACAAAGAACAGTATGTCTATACACTATTCAATTACACTGTACACTACAGCTTGAAGACCTGGTCAAAATACGACCTCTGGCGTTCGGACCCTGTTTTAATATTGAGAACCCTTTTGACCTTTCAATCCGCCTTTACATTCCCACATATTTCAATAGTCAGACAAATCGGGACATGCACCATACCTCAGCACCTGCTCAGGTACAGTCCAGCCTATTTAAATGTTCTCCTTCTCGTGTGTGCACCTGTCTGTCTGTTAAGTAAGTACTATTTTACTTTCTCCCGCGTCCACTCCTATACTTTGCCACACGTGTGAATTCCCATTTTTATCGGCTACTTTAAAACGAAGCTTTCAATCCTTCAGACTTGTTACTCTGATTTTAAATATACTACTTTCACCCTCTCTCCTTCAGCGGTTATGGAAGCATGCCTCCGCACTTGGCCGTCAGAAACCGTAAGCACCCTCGAAAAAACGGCCTCAGACACATGCCTCGGCGTCCAATACTATCCACTTGCAGAGCCACAGCACCATATGTCACCGCAGTTCTAGACCCGCAGTTACAGACCCGGAAGTGACGTCTCTGTTGTTTCAGAACTGACTTCGTAAAATTACTTTTGGAAGGTTTCGGCAGGTCTCGGCAAAGCCTGGAAAGAAACATCGGGTGAAGGACCCGTTCAGAAATAAAAAAAAAAAAGATAAAAATGAGAAGGAAACCAAATAATACGCATCATTGTGAAGTTCAGAGGGTTTCTGCCATTACGTCGTGTCACACATCAAACTAAACAATACAAATAGTTTCTGTGAAATATTAATATTAACATTTCCGTTGTGTTCAGGTCTGTGGGAACCATTTAACATGTTGTCAAAATTAAAATCATCAAGATCTGTGTTAATTGAAAATAGTTTTTTGTTTACATTCATGAAACGAAATATACAATATAATTATAATGTTTACACCACGTTAGAGTTTAGTAAAACATTAATAATAAAAGTGATTGTTTTTTAAAATGTACTATGCATGTGTGCAATATTGTTCTAAACCAATTTAGAATTAACATTTAAGTCAATCTAATATTTTTAAACATGTATGTGAAGAAAATGGCAATACATATTCTACACTGAATTATGCTATATATTAATTGCCTTATACAGAACTGCTCTAGTTTTTGTCACGTATTATTATAAACGATCGGCTATCAAAAGAAAAAAACTAAAAATACTAATAAGAACACAATTTATTTATACAGTACCTTTCCTATGCCCAAAATTCAGAAAGAACAACAGGACCTATATAACATTGGCTACAAATAATATCTTCACTAAGTAAAGATAAATACAGGATATACAAAACATTTAAATAGAATAAAAGACAATAATGTAGACTAAAATACTACATATAATACTCCAAACATATCTTGAGCATATAGCATAAATTGTGAAAAAAATTCAAACCCTGAGTACGTGGACAGACAGGGGGCGGGGGAGAATGGGTGAACTGAAAGAAGGGGCAGAATGTCAGGTCTGTTTAATGTCCTCCTAAACAAATGAGTTAAAAACAAATGAATGGAGTCAGCTGATCTCATTAATTTTGGGAGGTCATTCCACAGTCAGGGCGCTATATACAGCTGAAGGCCCTGCTATCACCCACAGCGTGCAGGTTAGTGAGGGGCACAGAATGAGAGGACCTTAGTGGTCCTGAGAGACACAGACTGGCAACAGCGAGCACATTGCAGCCATCCTGCTACACCTTCACTGCTCCCTGTGTCTTACAGGATTGAATATCAAATTCTGTTATTAACCTGCCCACTAAGGCCCTCTTATTCTGCGCCACACACTTACCTGCACTCTGTGGGTGACAGCAGGGCCTTCAGCTGTATATAGTGCCCCGACTGTAGAATGACCTCCCAAAATTAATGACATCAGTTGACACCATTCATTTGTTTTTAACTCATTTATTTAGTAAGACATTAAACAGACCTGACATTCTGCCCCTTCTTTCAGTTTACCCCGTCTATCTGTCCAGGGTTTGCATTTTTATCACAATTTATGCTGTTTGTTCAAGATTTTTTTGTAGTATTATATGTAGTATTTTAGTCTGAATTATTGTCTTTTATTCTATTTGAATGTTTTGTATATCCTGTATTTATCTTTATTTAGTGAAGATATTATTTGTAGCCAATGTTATATAGGTCCTGTTGTTCTTTCTGAATTTTGGGCATAGGAAGGGTGCTATACAAATAAATTGTGTTCTTATTAGTATTTTTATTTTTTTCTTTTGATGGCCCATCGTTTATAATAATAAGTCACAAAAACTAGAGCAGTTCTATATAAGGCAATTAATATATAGCATAATTCAGTTTAGAATACGTATTGCCATTTTCTTCACATACATGTTTAAAAATATTAGATTGGCTTAAACATTTATTCTAAATTGGTTTAGAACAATATTGCACACATGCATAGTACATTTTAAAAAGCGTAATCACTTTTATTATTAACGTTTTGCTTAACTCTAACATGGTGCAAACATTGTAATTATATTGTATATTTTGTTTCATGAATGTAAACGAAAAACTGCTTTCAATTAACACAGATCTTGATGACTTTAATTTTGTCGACATGTTAAATGGTTCCCACAGACCCAAACAAAACGTAAATGTTAAGGGTGTATTTCACAGAAACTATCTGTATTGTTTAGTTTGATGTATGATACGACGTGATGGCAGAAACCCTCTGAACTTCACAATGATCCCTATTATTTGGTTTGATGTACTTTTTTTCCTTCTCATTTTTATTGCTTAATTTCTGAACGGGTCCTTCACCTGATGTTTCTTTCCAGGCTTTGCCGAGACCTGCCGAAACCTTCCAAAAGTAATTTTACGATGTCAGTCCTGAAACGACAGAGACGTCACTTTCGGGTCTGTAACTGCGGGTCCACAACTGCGGGTCTAGAACTGCAGTGACGTATGGTGCTGTGGCTCTGCAAGTGGATGCTACTTGCTCTCGGAGCATCTGTAGGCCTCCAGGTAGCCCTTCGAACATCCCGGCGCACAAATTGTCACTAAAACTTTGTACCGCTGCCGTTTTAATCTGTGTAGGGGCGCGAAAACAGGTAAATGAAATCTTTATTTCTTTTACAATTTTCTTTCAAAATGTCTGTGATAGGCCAATCCCCTACGGTGGCTCTGAAGAGCAAAGCGCAAAAACAAATTCAACAACAAACCAAATGAAAAAACAAAATAAAAAAACATAATGAAATTAAGTAATATATGAAAACATGAAGTTAACAATAAAAAGTGAGGGCATAAACTTAGCAAATAGTGAGAGCGTAAAATTAACAATTAAATTACAGAGCATGAAATTAACAACAAGTGAGAGTGTGAAATTAACCAAAAGAAAGAGTGTGAAATGAACAAAAATGACAGCGTGAAATATACGTTAAGAAGCTGCAGCATGAAATCAACATTAAGAGGCCGCAACATTAAATCAACAAAAACTGAAAACGGAAGTGAACTTCACAACGGAAACAGCATTTTGAAAACGGAAATGTCCACACTGGAAATGAGATTTTCAAAACGAAATCTCTGCATGCGTAGTTGGAAGA
>JANRMT010062791.1:3624694-3653564 GCA_026402145.1 Polypterus bichir lapradei | reverse complement strand
ATAGATAGATAGATAGATAGATAGATAGATACGGGAACAACACTCATATCAATGACAAAACAATTACATTAACAATCATGTTACGTTATTTTTTAAATTTTTCCTTTTCTTTTTCATACCTTCTTTAACACACTACTTCTCCACTGCGAAGCGCGGGTATTCTGCTAGTATGTATATATACTGTATGTTTATGTGTGTGTGTATATATATATATATATATATATATATGACAGCAACACTCATGACAATGACAATGTCAATCATGTTACGTTATTATTAAAATGTTTCCCTTTCTTTTTCATTACTTCTTTAACACACTACTTCTCCGCTGTGAAGCGCGGGTATTTTGCTAGTATATACAGTATATAGATTATATATAAAACGAAACTACTATAGTTAATACAGTTATCTATCTGTCTAATGCCTTCTCTTTCTGCCTATTATATAGTGCCTTTCCTGTTAATATCTGTTGTACAGTGCCTTCTCTATCTGTGTATCTAGTGTATTTCAAATCTATCTGTACTCTCACCGCCTGCTTGCCTACCTGCAGCGTCTGATGATTAATTGCAGGGATTAAAAAAAAATGTGTATTTGTGTGATACTGTTATCTGTCCGTTGCCTTGTCTGTCTGCTATTATACAGTGAATTCCTTCTCTATCTGTCTATGTAGTAATAATAGTATTACTTTTTGGCTTCCCTGTCTGCTTTGTATATACAGTAGTGTATTTCCTATCTATCTGTCATATATAATTCCTTTCATGTCTGTCTATCTATCTACCTATCTAGTGGCTTCTCTGCCTGTATATTATTTACTGTATACCTTGTTTTTTTCTGACAGTTTTGTATCTGTTATACGGTGCCTTCCAAATCTATCTGTCTGTCTAGTGCTTTTCACATCTACTTGTACTCTCATTATCTGCTTGCCTTCCTAAAAGTATCTGTTGATTAATAAAAAGGCTGTACCATTTTTCAGTTAGTAGTGCTTTCTCTGTCTGTCTTTTATACAGTGAACTCCCTGTCTATCTACTGTATATAGTAACAGTAATTTTATTATTATATAGCAGCTTCCCTATCTGCCGATCATATAGTGCCTTTCCTTCCTATATATTTATCTATCCCCTTAGCTGTATTTTATATCTACAGTGCATCCGGAAAGTATTCACAGCGCATCACTTTTTCCACATTTTGTTATGTTACAGCCTTATTCCAAAATGGATTAAATTAATTTGTTCCTCAGAATTCTACACACAACACCCCATAATGACAACGTGAAAAAAGTTTACTTGAGATTTTTGCAAATTTATTAAAAATAAAAAAATTGAGAAAGCACATGTACATTAGTATTCACGGCCTTTGCCATGAAGCTCAAAATTGAGCTCAGGTGCATCCTGTTTTCCCTGATCATCCTTGAGATGTTTCTGCAGCTTAATTGGAGTCCACCTGTGGTAAATTCAGTTGATTGGACATGATTAAGGTCCCACAGTTGACAGTTCATGTCAAAGCACAAACCAAGCATGAAGTCAAATGAATTGTCTGTAGACCTCCGAGACAGGATTGTCTCGAGGCACAAATCTGGGGAAGGTTACAGAAAAATTTCTGCTGCTTTGAAGGTCCCAATGAGCACAGTGGCCTCCATCATCCGTAAGTGGAAGAAGTTTGAAACCATCAGGACTCTTCCTAGAGCTGGCCGGCCATCTAAACTGAGCGATCGGGGGAGAAGGGCCTTAGTCAGGGAGGTGACCAAGAACCCAATGGTCACTCTGTCAGAGCTCCAGAGGTCCTCTGTGGAGAGAGGAGAACCTTCTAGAAGGACAACCATCTCTGCAGCAATTCACCAATCAGGCCTGTATGGTAGAGTGGCCAGACGGAAGCCACTCCTTAGTAAAAGGCACATGGCAGCCCGCCTGGAGTTTGCCAAAAGGCACCTGAAGGACTCTCAGACCATGAGAAACAAAATGCTCTGGTCTTTTGAGACAAAGATTGAACTCTTTGGTGTGAATGCCAGGCGTCACGTTTGGAGGAAACCAGGCACCACTCATCACCAGGCGAATACCATCCCTACAGTGAAGCATGGTGGTGACAGTATCATGCTGTGGGGATGTTTTTCAGCAGCTGGAACTGGAAGACTAGTCAGGATAAGGGGGAAGATGACTGCAGCAATGTACAGAGACATCCTGGATGAAAACCTGCTCCAGAGCTCTCTTGACCTCTCTCTTGAGGAGTGGCTTCAGGACAACTCTGTGAATGTCCTTGAGTGGCCCAACCAGAGCCCAGACTTGAATCCAATTGAACATCTCTGCAGAGATCTTAAAATGGCTGTGCACCGACACTTCCCATCCAACCTGATGGAGCTTGAGAGGTGCTGCAAAGAGGAATGGGTGAAACTGGCCAAGGATAGGTGTGCCAAGCTTGTGGCATCATATTCAAAAGGACTTGAGGCTGTAATTGCTGCCAAAGGTGCATCGACAAAGTATTGAGCAAAAGCTGTGAATACTTATGTACATGTGATTTCTCAGTTTTTTTATTTTTAATAAATTTGCAAAAACCTCAAGTAAACTTTTTTCACGTTGTCATTATGGGGTGTTGTGTGTAGAATTCTGAGGAAAAAAATGAATTTAATCCATTTTAGAATAAGGCTGTAACATAACAAAATGTGGAAAAAGTGATGTGAATACTTTCCGGATGCACTGTATTATACAGTGCCTTCCCTGTTTATTTATATATCTAGTGACTTCTCTGCCTGTCTGTCTATTATGCAGTGCTCTGACTGTCTATGTCTTATGGATTTTAAAAATAACAGTTATAAAGACACCTGTTCATGTTAATTGCAGTCTCAATTGTTAAAAATATTTTAAAAGGAGCATCCCACATGAAAATACAACGATCTGACTGACTGACTGACAGTTCATATCACGTAATATGGTTAAAAAGAAATAAAAATAACACTTTCTCCCCAGAGGAGCAACGGGCCTGCTGTGCACTAATTGGCTGAGCAGTCTGTGTCAACTATCCGTGACTGGTCAATACTGGTGCACTGAGAGTAACAACGCTAAAGCAGCTATAATATTTCTAATACTTTGGCCATTCCGTGCATCATTATATTGTGAAAGGGTGATTAAAATCGGATACCTTAAACTAAAAAACGATATTCGGTTAATTTCAGTGTATTTGATAAAGCCGCGTCAGGGATGTGAATCAAATAAATAAAGGGAAAGCACACAGGAACAATAGCACTACTTTGACGCTGGGTGCCGCCAGTTTGCAAAACTGAGCTGAAAAAGTGTACTCTATGGTTTGATCTGGTGTGAAAATTTGTGTAGTTTTACGCCAAGTTTATTTTTTCCTTGCGATGTGAGCGAAGAAACGGACGTATGCAACATTTTTGTGCGTGGGCACCATTTGTACATGAGGCCCCTGCTTTTTCTTTGTCCTGTGTGGGCCAACCCTGGTTCCATCCTAGAGGAGAACACCTATGCATTCATTTAATTTCAAGAATAAAGCTGGAGCAAGACAGACAAGTAGGAAATTGTCCAGTGTAATGTGTGTTCTAAAAAAAAACTATTCCTTCGAGTGCCAGAATAAAAGTATTTCTGCTAAGTTCTCTCTAAGTTCTGTTTTTTTATGCCATTCTAAGCCCTAACACTAGAGAGCACGTTGCTGCACTCACCACACGCTGAACCACATGGATTGGGACCAAAATGAAGTGGGTGACACCTCAGCACCACACTGAAACAGTGTGAGGTTTTTTTACAGCGGCCAGAGTATCAATCTTGCTACCAACCCCTAAGCTCCCACTCAGGGGTCAACATCCAGACCAGTCCACTGGCAGCGTGCAGGAGGGGCCAACAGAACAGGGCCAGACCCAGAGGGCAACATGCACAGAGCTTATTATAGTCTCCCGGGGGAAAAGACCACACATCTAAACCCCACAAAGGCAGAGTCCTTTGCAAAAGGTGGGTGAGCCACGGGCCAGTAGGCAAGGAGAATCTTTAACTGGGAGTTTGAGCCTGAGTGACAAGCCCCACCCCAGGCATTTTGCCTGTGGGGCAAAGTCAGGTGCTGGCTAAGGCCAGACTTAAATAATGTCCAGAAAATAGTGGAGCAGATTTCCTGCGTACTGTTAATAAACGTGCTACCTGATAATCTCACCCAGCTGGCCTGGGGACAACCTGTAAAATATATAATCGACCACATTGGGCTCATGGAAGAGCTGCAAGCGGCCTCCTACTCTGAGGACACAAAACAGCCTTAGTATGAATCCCAACAAGCATGCGTCTCTAACTCTGAGCTCCACCATCTCCACCTGGAACGAATAACGAAAGCCCCTGGGCTGCGATGGTGATGGAGGGTTGCGGAGAGGCACTAAGAGAAGGGTGTTGAGCTCTGGTTAATCCCCTTTTGTTTCCTCACACAGGAGTGGTAATAGTGAATGGACATAAATTGTTGGCCCTTGTGAATTCCTGCAGCAACATTTCCATTGTTGCTCGCTGCTTTGTATTACCGTGACAATGGCTTAAAAACAAGACCAGTCTGACCTGTGTACATGGAGATGTCCATCAGTACAGATCCACCTTCTGCTACATCGGTTTCGAGGGGACTCTGAAGAAGTTGATGGTAGTGGTCCTAGAAAACGCTCAGTTTCCGGTAATACTAGGGTGAGATTGGTCTGATAATAAGAGTGGTTTAACACTAGCCACTCCTAACTACAATTTGTGCCTAGTGATGAATGGTGAAGACACAACCCCAGCTGCCTCCATGCCGTGTGCTCCGTCAGCATAGAGGGGAAATTCGCTCTCTAGTAGTGACGTGGCAAATCCTGGGACATCGGGCATTGAAATGATATCAACAGGCGCTGTGACGGCCCAGGATGAAACCACGCCCCTTGAGGTTGATTCCAACCCTTTCTCACAGATGCACTTCCAGTTTAGACAGATGCTGGCTTCATTCAAAAGAGAACAATGAAATGGTGATTCCCTTAGATTTGCAAAAAGTGCAGTAGTTCTGGTGAATGGCCATCGCATACAAAATCCCATGCCACAGGGCCCTCACTTTGTATTAAATAATTACCTTATTTATCAAATAGCAGAGCATGAGGGGGAGGTACAGTCACTGCTGTTAGTCCCACGGACTTACCAGCGGCAGGTTTGTGAACTGCTACACACCCACCTCCTGGGAGCCCACCTGACCACCAAAAAAACCCGAGTGGATTAACTTCCATTTTTATTGGCCAGGAATCAACAAAGAGGCCCATCATTTTTACACGTACTGCCTAGAATGTCAACTATGGTAGATTCCTAGGAGGGAGCATGCTCTTTTAATGCCCAGTCCCCTTATTGATGTCCCCTTTAAACATATCGGAGTCAACTTAGAAGGACACCTGGAACCCTCATCTAGAGGACATAAATATATATTAGTCCTAGCTGATTACACTACCCAGTATCCTGAAGCTGTTTCATTGCACTCAGCTACTTCCAGATCATTGCAGGTGAATTGGAAGGGGTCTTTTCGTCAGTCAGCATACCTAAAGAAGTTCTGACAGACCAGGGGACGCCTTTTACCTCAGAGATGTTCAGGGAAATGGCCAAGTTACTTAGGATAAAGCATTTAACAATAGAATCCCTGAAGCCTAAGAAAAAAAGTCATAATTCCGGGCCACATTAAATTCCTTATCACCTCTCCATTATCGTCTTCTGTTTTGCAAATGTGTCGATCTACAGCTTTACAAGTTTTTGGTCATTTATCGCCGGGGTGTTCTTCAAGCCAGTGCCGATGGTCTTCCTTGGGTTCACAACCTCTTGGACAAGAACGCTTGATCCAACCACTTTGGGCTGAGAGGGGGCACTGTGTCACACACATGCACATGGGAGGCAGCTAAAGGACTCAAAAGAGGGTTGTTCCATGCCAAACCAGGGAATGGCAGAGTGCACTAATCCTTTCACTTTTGTCCCTGCATACCAAAAACGTGAAATTCTGCCAGGACTAAATGATGTCACTTCTGATTCCAGGGCCAATGATTCCACTTCTGGTTATTGTCCAGATGACGTCAGTTCCCCTACCTGACTTTAATAACTGCCATATTCAATTCTTTATTGCCATGTGTACAAGTACAAGTACCATGTACAGTACAATGAAATGCTTGTTTGCATGTGCCCCTGCAGACAGTGAACATAGACAAAAAAAAAACCCACACACAATAAATAAATGAATATAAATAAGTAAATAAATAAAACCAGAATCCTAGGAATAAATGGAGACAGTGGCAGAAGTATATGTGCACGTAGCAGTGGAGGTGACTCAAGGTTACTGATTGTTCATGAGTCTGCAGTTGGGTAGAAGCTGTTCCTGAACCTGGAGGTGCGCGTATGAATGGACTTTAGTCGCTTCCCAGTTGGGAGGAGGGTGAAAAATGACAATGCAGGTTGGCTGGGGTCCTGCCTGATACAGTTCACTTTCCTGAGACAGCATGTAGTGTGGATGTTATGGATCGCAGGGAGCTGTGTGCCAGTGATCTGCTGTGCTGTGTTCACCACATGCTGCAGAGCTCTGCAGTCCTGAACTGAGCAGCTGCTGTACCAGGATGTGATGCATCCTGTCAGGATGGATTCCACAGTACACCTGTAGAATCTGCACAGGGTTGTAGGGGACATCCAGGCTTTACTCAGTCTCCTGAGGAAGTAGAGGCATTGTTGGGCCTTCTTGACTACTGCCACAGTGTGACTTGACCATTTAAGGTCATCAGTGAGGGTGACTCTGAGGAACCTAAAGCAGCTGACCTGCTCCACAGCCTCACCTCCGATGTAGATGGGGCTGTGCTCTGTTGCCTGTTTGCGGAAATCCACAATCATCTCCTTAGTTTTGTTAACATTGAAGGTGAGGTTGTTGTCCTGACACAATTCTGACAAGAGTCTGACCTCCTCCCTGTAGGCTGTCTCATCGTCCTCGCTGATCAGACCTACTACAGTGGTATCATCAGCAAACTTGAGGATGGTGTTAGAGCTGTACTTAGCTACGCAGTCATGGGTGTAGAGAGAGTAAAGCAGGGGGCTCAGCACGCTGCCATGCGGGATGCCAGTGTTGATGGTGATGATGGAGAAGGTTTTTCCACCAATATGCACTTGCTGAGGTCTGCCGGTGAGGAAGTCCAGTACCCAGTTGCACAGTGAAGAGCTAAGCCCCAGATCCAGGAGTTTAGTGATGAGCTGGGATGGAATGGCGGTGTTAAATGCAGAGGTGTAGTCCACAAACAGCAGCCTGGCATAACAGTTCTTGTTCTCCAGATGAGACAGGGTGGTGTGAAGTGTTATGGAGATGGCATCCTCAGTGGACCTGCTGCAGTGGTAGGCAAACTGGAGGGGGTCCTGTCAGGGATGATGTCCTTGATGTGTTCTAGCATCAGTCTCTCAAAGCACTTCATGGCTATGGGAGTAAGTGCTACTGGGCAGTAATCATTAGGGCAGTCTACTTTATTTTTCTTTGGGGCAGGAATGATGACCGTGTGCTTGAAGCAGGTGGGGACAGATGAAACTCTCAGAGATGTGTTAAAAATATCCATAAAGACAGCAGCTAGCTGGTCGCAACATGTTTTTAAAACACGACCTGAGACTCCATCTGGGCTGGCTGCTTTGCGATGCTGAGTCAAGAAAAAGTCTTCCTCACATCATCCTCGGAGAACCCCAGGCTGGAGTCTTGCGGCACTGTGGGGGGGTCACACAGGCCTGCCCGTGTTACCGAGCTTGAAGCAAGCGAAAAACAAGTTCAACTCATCCGGGAGTGAAGTGGCAGTAGCTGTGGCCGTGTGTGTCCGGGGTTTGTAGTCTGTGATCAGCTGAATACCCTGCCACATCCGACGAGCATCTGCTGTGCTGTTAAACTGAGAGTCCAGTTTGTGGGCATACTGGCGCTTTGCGTATTTAATGGCTTTTTGGAAAGCATACCTGCTCTTTTTGTATGCCTGCGTATCTCCGGAGTGAAATGCACTGCTGCGCTCACGGATCTGCCGGCATACTTCAGCACACATCCAGGGCTTCTGGTTGGGAAATATGCGTACAGACTTTGTGGGTACGCAGTCATCCACACATTTCCCGATGAAGGAATCAGTCCTTTGCTAAAACATGTTTGCCAAGTCAGACCTCATGGACTTATTCCAACTCTTACAAATATGCAGTGAGAAAACACACTGTACACGTGATCATTGCATGAAAGACAAAAGATGTTTTGTATGCTTGGAGACTGGTCAAAAGAGGGGCCACACAAGAGGTAGATCACAGCCAGCTCTCCCAAGCAGTTGCATGGCAGATCAGGGAAACTATAAGTTGCTCGCACTTGAGAGGGCAAAGTGTAAGCATACAGAGTCAGACCTTCGATCGTGAGGGAGACCCAGAATACATTTATGAAGGAAGCTGTAGGTTAGCACCAGGTGGAAGTGCAGTTATCTATCAGAATGTGCATAAACTGGAAAAATATGACAATCTGTTTTATGCTGATTTGTTAGTGAACGACCAGGTTCTGTTATCGGCATTAGTTGTTCAATGGCTTGGACAATGAATGAGGATTCTGAAGAGAAATATTTGAAGACAAGGACATTGTTAGGGACCAGTCATACACCCACAGGTGTGGGTTGTGGCAAGGTTGCTTTAAGGATGCTTTATTTAGTCATGTTTACATAAGAAATCATGAAATTTGCCTTTTCAGTTCCATCTAATAAGACAAAGAAATTAAACAAAACAAACAGAGACAAGAAAGGTTAAGGTAAGGCAGTTTGATAGTGTATATTTACACAAAAATGGTTACAGGATACTTATAAAACCTTAATGATTTCTGCGATATTCCTTATTAAAAAGTCATATGGCAATAGGAAGAAAGGAAGTTCTGGAGTGATTTGTGTGGATTTTTAGTGTCTGTCCTTCCTGATTTACTGAAGTTAAGTTTTACATGTAATGGATGTCTGTCATTAGTTGAGATTATTTCCAGTTTCTTTAGCATTGCCGTCTGACACACACTTTCCAGATCATCTACATCAGTTCAAATAACTTTAGCTGCATACTTAGTAATCTGCTGGAACTTTTTTTAAATTATGGTTTGTCAGACCACTAAACCAGGCAATGAAACTGAAAGTGATAACAGCCTGAATCATACTGCGATAAAAGGACAACCTGAGGTCCTTCTCTAGTTTACGGAGGAAAAATAAATGCTGACTGCATGAGAATATTTTTTTTGTATTTGCATTCCGCTTAAGACTTTTGTCTAAGTTAGTTCCTAAGTATTTATATTCATTCACTATTTTTACTTTCTCCCCCAAAACAACAATGGGTGAACATACAGATTTCTGTGTCTTAAAATCAAATATCATTTCTTTGGTCTTTTTTATATTCAGAGTCCTGTACCTTGACTGTCTGTACAAAAAAATCCTGAATCAATAATGTTACATTTTTCCAAGTCAGTATGAGAGGCTGTATGGTATTGAGCACTGAAGAAAAATCCAAAAATAGTGCTCTGACATATGTACCAAGATGATAAGAAAAATTACAGATCTGATGTAAGATAAAAAGCATAGCATCTTCAAACACTTCCATTTGCACAGTAAGCAAATTGGTGGTAATTTTCAAAATTACATTGTCTCTGTCATTAAAATGTTTTTCACCAAATTTTTAAAGCATTTTTTTTAATAGGTGAGTGCCACTGTTCTGTAGGTTTTTGGACAGCTTGGCTTGGAAACCTTAGAAGGACGGCTTGGACTGGAAACCTTAGAAACAGGGTAATGAGTGATTGTTTCCACAGCTTAGGTACAATGCCACAAGTCAGAGACTAGTTAAAAAGCAAATGAAAAACTGGTGAGAGCTGCTTGAAGAAGAACTTTTAGAGCCGACCTGATATGTCGTCTGGCCCCACTGCCCCTTTAGTTTTAACCTGCCGTAAGCCTTTCTCCACTTCAGATAAACTGAACCCTATCACAGCAGAACTTATAGTGTTTTTATAAAGCATTTCCTTTACTTCTGCTATTTGGGTGCTGAAATTGCTTGTGTTAAATCTGGTAAAAAAGTTAAGTTCATCTGCTAAAAGCGTCTGGTTTATCAGCTGGAACTTTTTAGAACTCAGTCCTGTGATTGTTTGAAGGCCTTTCCAAACCTGTTTGGATTGTTATCATATAACAGCTCTTGATTTTTTTCCCATACTTCTTTTTATTTTGTTTGATTAGCCTGTTAATCCTTTGCTTTAAAATTTGTTTTTCTTCTATCTTATTTTCTTGATGAGCATGTTCTTTTTTCAATAGTAATGCTTTAACCTCTTTAGTGATCCATGGCTTACTTTTGGGGTACACCTTGACAGCTTTTTCCTAAATGATCATAGAGTCACAAAATTTCATATTTTCACTTACAGTGAAGGTGGCCTCATTAAGTGACTGTGAGGATGTCAGTTTATCCCAGTCAGTACAGGAGAAGCATTTCCATCATACTGTCCTTGCACCAATTTTGTGTTTTTAGTATGGCTGGTTTTCCTTATTTCAGTTTCTGTTTATACTTCAAATATAGGTGAACAACGACATAGTCAGACACACCCAGCATTGCTCTATGATGTGATATGTAAGTGCCAGGGACGTTTCCATAACACTTGTCTAGTGTTTTATCCCCTCTAGTAATAATATCTACATACTGATGGTAAACTGGTAATACTGATTCCAGGTTGCATAAATTAAAATCACCCATCACAAGTTTGAAAGAGCCAGGTGATTTGATTTCTAGATTCTGAACAGTTTCAAGAATCACTTCAGCTGCAGCTCCCACATCAGCATGCGGCAGTAAGTAAACTACTGTCACAAATAATTGATTAAACTGTCGTGGTAGATAGTATGGGTGTTGTCCGATGGTGAGTAGTTCAATATTTGGCATGCAGATGTGCGCTTTTACAGTGATATTCTCGTACCACCTTTTGTTAATGTAAAGCTACACCCCACCGCCCGTCTGCTTACAGGAAGCTGGGTTTCTGCCATGCTGTACACAATCCAATACATCCGCTTCAACAGCTGTATCTGAGTCAATATTCTTAAATCAGGTCTCAGTAAAGCACATCAGACAGCTTTCTCAGTACTCGTAGAAGTATCGCACAGATGCTCTCAACTCATCCAGTTTATTCCGCAAGGACTGTTCATTACTCATGATGACAGTTGGCAAAGGTGTCTTAAAACTTCTCCTTCTCAGACGTATTTGAAGTCCACCTCTCTTTCCTCTCTTTCTGGGTTTCTAAACTTTGAATTCATCCGGTATATTAGTACTACACATAGAGTAACTGGTAGCTGGTCTCAGTGATATCAGTGTATCCCGGCTGTAAATGAACAGTGCCAAACACACACTTTGGGTTTCCTGTGCAGGTGGAGTGTAATTGTCCCGTTGTAGTACAAAGGTGATAATAATCAAAAGTAAAAAAAAAAAAAAAAAAATTTTGCAAATGTTATAAAGCATTTTATATAAATAAATACTTTACACGATTTAAGAACAAAAAACAGGCACAAAACATGAAGAGATGCACTGAGTGGTCTGCTATAGTGCAGCGACCACACACATGAGACAGTGAACATGTGCAGCCTAAGTGCATCTATCAGTTGACATTGAGTGTTTATTGGCAGGTAATGAGTGTACCTACATTGATTGTGCGAGGCCAGTGCGATCAAATGATACTTGGCACTAATGTGATAAAGCATTTGTTGAGGCAACTTAAGTAGTGCCTTAGTTATTGGCATACAATGCGTATACCAAGCTCCTTGGGTAAGTCTATTATTGAATAGTTCTTGGGCATGCTGTATGTCCTAACCAGATGGAGGGGTGGCAGAATTCCAGATGTAGCGGGAACAGTGAAATTGACAAATGCAGTGGCATTATTACCCATTCATGAGCATAGTGTACGGTGTAAACTCCTAGCTAATGTACCAATTTCTGAAGAAAGCACCATTCTGGCAGAGCTATCAACATTTCAGTCTTATAGGAGAAACATCTTAGTAGGGACAGTGGTGACCTCTATGAGTGGAGACAAGTGGAAGCCTGTAAAGTTTATGAATCCAAGCGATAAGCCTTGTAACTCTTAGGAAGAATACCAAAATACCTGACATATCTCCTTGTGTGGCACTGGAGGATTTTGAGCTGGATGATGCTGACAAATCTGGCACAGAGTTAAAAGCACAAGTGTCAAGCAATACCTTAATGCAATAACTTACCTAGTAAGCCATACGTAGGGTATTTTTTACAAATAACACAATATAATGTAGGACAATAGTACTCAATACTGCATTGGATGTTGCCACAGGTTTGTATAACATTATACAGTAATCTAGTGAGAAATGTAACCCATTTATAGAAATTTCCATGGTATAGTGAAATGTGTGATTTTAGTCATTTTTTACAGTTATTATAATATTATTGTTATTAATAGTCATTTATTAGTTACTAGCCATCCCCCGCAATTCCGCCAGCATTGTAGTGAAACATGACAAACTTTAAAAATCACTAAACAAATAGGTATCGCTAGCTAAGCAGAGGCAAGGTCAGCTCCAAAACCTGGCCAGAGGTAGAGCAATTTGAACGGAGGATGGCGCGTGAGTGAGGAAGGCCCTGCCTGGCTCCTCACTCTTGATGTCACTCTTCCCCCTCTTGGATTTGCATGAATAAATTCGCTTCTGCAAGTGAACTATGATACTTAGTGCAATGAGAGAAAAGAGGTAGACTGTTGTTGTGTCAGCCCACCCCACCATCAGTGACGATAAGGACTCCGAGGAGGAAGACAATGATGTGGCAATCCCCAACTTCATCTCACCCACCTACAACTTCGACACTCCAGCATGAGTAACATGGACCCCTCTGCCTAAAGGAAGTGCATGTGGCCTGTAGTAGAGGTGCTTGGAGACGAGGATGAGGACGAAAACAAAATTGACAAAGATAACAAGGATGAAGACCAGCCAGCACCACAAGCCAAGAGGCCTACCTAAGAGAGGAAGCCAAAAGATAGGCTAACCACCAGGAAAAATGTTGACCTGGACAACCCAGCCCTGCCTGAGTACCAGCACTTTCTCCATGGCTTCATTGAGACTCCATTCAAGTACTTCAGCAGGTGCTTTGGTCCCTCAAGTCTCAAACCTCATGTAATATAAGAGGTTCAGACTAATGAAGAGGCTTGTCCACTTCAACGACAACACTGTTCAGCCTTCTGGCCTTGATATGCAACATAAAAATGAAAAAATTTGAAAAAAGTCACAATAGTAAAATCTCTTGTAATATCCTTCAATAACTTTGTAGGGTTGACATTTTTAATTACCAAGTATTTCATTAAGAATAATGAATTGGAGCAGGCTGACTCTTCTTTGCCTTTTCATGAAACTCACACAGCACAGAACACAGCGGGCAAAACAGGAAAGGGTTGGCATGGATGGACATAAAGTAAAAGTGTGTAGTAAGACTGAAACACCTTATGACACTACAGAATCATGAACATGGACATTTATATAAAGAATCTGGTACAATTTCAATGTTTCTGGGCTCTTTCTTACTACTGGAGTTACAAAGTAATCACGTAAACTGCTGCACCATCCTGCCTCCATTTCATATAAATGTTATTGTATTACAAATTGTTATAACTCTCTGTATCCAGATAAAAGTGCCTGAAACTAAACTTATCCAGTCCACGTGTGACAGAATTTTTTTTTTTATTTCAAACATATAATAATATAAAAGTAGTACAATACAGTATATGCTTGTGTCTTTATTCATATACATGCACAAACACAAGGGACAAGGCAGACACTATGGAAATTTAAATACAAAACAAACAAGGTGCTAGGAACTTGGATAAGAGCCAAATCAGACAGATAGATAGATAGATAATTTTTCCCCATGGGCATTTTGGCTTTTTACACTTGATTTGCATATGAGAATTTTTTAAAAATGTTCTTTCAAATCATATCTTCAGTTATGGAAACATGCATATGTTTACCAGTAATTTTGTCTTGCACTGGAAAAATGAAACACTGTACAGTAAATATCAAAAGCTTATGCAATCTAATTTAAATTCCACCTTTGGCTGATATGAAGACTGAAATGAAGATAAATGATGTCAGACCTTTTTTAACTTTCATTAGATCAGGTAAACAACCAATCTGAGTGCACAGATTGTTAATATTTAAGTGCAAAACAGGTTGTTTTTTCGAAAAGTAATTAAAATTACTTTGCCGTGATTGCATATTGTGTACACCTTTTAACTAATGCCTTGTATAAACACCTTTTTAAACCAACAAGTCTATTTGGCCAGGTTTTTTTCCAACTTCTACTCTATTTTATTCCATTCTGCTTAATACAAAAGTTAAAGCTGAGTTGAATTGTGAGTGGGCATGCTGTGCACAGCTATCTTTATTGGAGTGTACAGATTTTTTATGGTACTGAGGGCCAGTCTCTGTCTGGGCTATTACAGGAGACTGATTTTCCTCTTTTAAGCCTTTGTTTGCTTGTATTATCTGTGTGCTTTGGATGATTGTAATGTTGATAGGTGAAATGTCTCTTTAACTAAAGCCTTCTGTTAGTTAAAGGCTAACTAATACGTGTTTTGTGCTAAAATAGGTTGGTATTTGGAGTCATTTATATTTCACAAATGTACTGATTAGTGCTAGTGTCCTTATCAAAGATTAACAGCTCTATACACTAAAGGTTGTTTACATCAAAATGTTTGACAGTAGGTACTGTGATAGCATTTTTTGGACTGAAATTATAACTCTCTTCAGACAATGACATGTGAAAATTGTCCACATGGTTTTGGAATACTGAATGTGTCTTCATAAAAAATGAATATGTACTTTGATGTTACTTTTTTCAAGCAGTAGCTCAAGTCTTCCCACCATACCCCACAGCTCAGAGCTGTGGAAAATGCAGGAAATGATTTTACTATATAGGGAGTGGCCAGTTAATGACATTAATTCCTGCAGTTGGATACGCATAGCCTCCATGCTATGTTTTCTCCATAACCAGTTATCAGTTTTGGAAAGACATTGCGATAATCACAATATTCTTGTAGTGTAATTTTTTCTATGCTTCTTACTGATAGCTTCCACAGTGTAAAATCATGTACATATTAATCCAATCTATTCATTGAAAGATTTTTTAATTACTTTTCTAAAAGTGAAATACTTGCTTTTCCATTAAACTAAGAAAAGGTGGAGTTACCCATCATATTCACTATGTAACTACATGTATCATAATTAACTGACATCTGTACAAGAAAAAATAAATGAATACAGTAAATTAAATAAAGAATATATATTACAAACCGCATGAACTGGATTACCCTGATCAACTGGGTTCTTGAAATCTGTTCGGAGTTCATCAAAAGCAATTATCTGAAAAACAATTTGCACAGATTAACTAAGTTGTTAACCTACTTAACTGCTTCATTAAATTATTTTGTACAGACTAGATCAGTGACATGGATTATGTTAATTTTACAATAATTTAGTCCATTTGAGATTTTACTATTCAATATACTTTGGTATAGTGCAGTACAAAAGATAGCAGTATGACCATTTTGACTATGTTTCTTAGTAATTGTAATGATGCTTGTCTATTTTTACATGGTTGTATTAATAAGTATACAGCTGCAATATCATTTGAATCACAATCAGAAAACATCAGGGTCCTACATGCAGCTTGCACAAAGCAAATCTAGTAATTGTTACATTTTTAAAGTTGCATACTGTAATTCAGTAATGTATTACATTTCGTTTAGATTGCTTCTACACCGTAAGGGTTAGTGTATAGAAAACAATACTGTCACAATATCAAGAGAAGACTAGCAAGTGCAGTTATAACAGGAGGCAACTGTTAAATAATTTACAGTGAATAAGCCTAAGTTTATTTAAAATTCTGTTAGTATTCTGGAATGTTTTATTAATTTTATTACTATTATTATTTATTTATTTATTTATTATTATTATTATTATTATTATTATTATTATTATTATTATTATTATTAATTTATTATTATTATTATTTATTTTTATTTTATTACTATTTTATTACTTAAAAGAGTATCTCATCTATTCTTACAAGAGGAATAAAAATTATTAATGTGATTATGCCATTTTCTTGAACTCTACGAAAATGCAATAACAGAAATGAATATATCAGTATTTTAAATTCTTCACTCGCAGATAAACTATGTAAGCACAAATGAAAGAAATAAAAATCAAGAAAATGCAAATGTAAATTACTCATATTTCATAAAGATATTTTAGAAATGACTAATTGTTAATGTGCATTTGGACATTAAATTATTTAATTATTATTTTACATAGAAAGCTTTGCATTTCAACATCACATTGTGCTTTTGTTAGTGCTGACGCCTTACATTTCAAGAAGTCTGGAACTGAATTTCTGCCCAGTCACTGTATATGTGTAATGTGTATGTTCCCTCTACGATGGTATACTTTAACATTCTACTCACATCCCTCATGAATTTTCACCCAGACATTGTATGGGCACATTTACCCATAATTGCAAATGATTTCTTCTGTATAATTCCGTATTCCACTCAGATTTAACAGATGTACATATTGGGCAAACTTGTGAGTCAAAATTTATTAGGATGGTTGTGCATATGCAAAGGGAGCTAGCAGTTAACTAAATGTCTTTTTCTCCATTTACCAATTCATCAAAAACATAAAACAGGTAAACTTAATACTTATCTATCATCATACCATTTTTTTTATCGTTATTTTATTAACAATGATACAAGTTGAAAAAATCAAAATTACGAAAAGGCTGATTGTGGTGTGTAAAAAAAAAATATTCCCAAATATGTCAGTATTGCTTAGTGTGTCTATAGTAACACGATAATTAAATGATTATAACATAAAATAAATGACATTGCAATTGAATTTTGTCTTAAAATATTTTTTTACTTTCAAATACAGCCAAATATAAATGTTTTAAAAAACAATGTAATTTTTAAAGTCTCTGTGAAGTTTTGTCTTGTGTCAAAGCAGGCAAATGTGTGCATGAGTGTATTAATCCCCTGGGGGAAACTGTCTTTTCGCATGACCTATGCAAGGTCATAGGAAGAATCTTTCACATAGACTTTTTAATTACTTTCACAGAAATAATATGAATAATAATTTAATGTGAAGAATTTAATTCAAATAAAGTTACTTTCCACTCTTGCTCACCCTCTGTGAAAATTGCAATTGCTTATGGCAGTGCTAAGCAAAATGAACTGAAATGAGCAAGAAAACACAAGCTGAACTTATTTGCATTTTTTCTTCTATGGCAGTTAATGCAAGTTAAAGATAAACAGTTGGAAATGTTGGAAAGTTTTCATATAACCTAAACCTAACAGTACTTGTTAATTTGAAAAAGTAAGAATTTGTTAAAAAAATATTTTAGCATAGCAAGGTAAAGAAATGGGGCTAGCTCTACCAAATAGGTATACTAGTCAATTGGCAAGATTGGCAAAGTTTGCATTTTGTCAGCCATAATAGACATAACCTTTGGTGTAAGGAGGGAGTGGGTTTTGGGGATCATTGGTGCCCAGATCCTGATTTTAGAATCCAACCTTTAAAACACACTTCAGTTTGCATGTAAGTATGAATCATGTGAATCTACAAAGCTGACCCACCTCCTGGCTCTTTGATGTACAGTAATATGTATAGCAATGCATTTAGTCTTCTGTTGTTTTTGGTGGAACATTTTCACTTTTGCCTAGGGCAGAAAAAAGCTAGAGCCAGCACTGAAAATAACATAAAGTAGATCTATGAATTACAGGTGGAGGTGAATATTTAATTCTGCCCACATTTAGGCACACCACATTCTGCAAGCTGTAGCGAGGACCTTCTCAAAGTGAGGGGGGAAAAAGAGAGAGAGTGAGACATATATATGATTGGGGACTTAAAGAGCAGTGCTTTCAACTCTTATGACATCTGCACTGTTGCTGAAATCCATTGTACTGCATATGCGGCTAATTTGAATCGACTCACAGAGTCGGAGGAAGAGAATGCGGCTGGTGTTTCCCAGCTGAGTGGTGCAAGGTAGAGAAAATGTCATTGGAGATGAAAGGTTAGAGCACTGTTGGAGAGTGGCTGATTACACATATAGCTTTCAGTAAACATCATATGAGGGAATAGGGCTTAAACACTAAATTTCAAATTTTTATGAGTTATGATATAAGCTGAAAATGCCATTACAAATCACACAAAATGAAGATCTGTGAACATATATTATTTTGTTATACTTTACAACCACCAAAGGATAGTATTAAATTATTTCAACATATATTAAATAATCAACACTGAAAACAGAAAGGCAATTGATTCAGTAAACAGGGCAGATAACAGTCAACATTCAATGCCCTCACAAATTAAATCCAAGAATGTAGAATATAATTCTTCAAGCCAATGTGGTCTCAAATAATTGATTTTCTACTTTTTTTTTGTTTATGAATACATTCAAGCCACCTTTAGATTGTGCCACAGAAAATTCAAACAATGGCCACTTTAGGCTCTAGAGCAGAACTGGAAGACTGTACATGTGGACATGCACAAAATTATGCCAAAACGCTATAGTGCAAGGTCGAAGGACCTGCCCCAAAAACTCAGAGACAGTTTACCAGTTCCAGGCTCAAAGAAAATTTCTAAATCAACAACAATAACATTTATTTATATAACACATTTTCATACAAATAATGTAGCTGAAATTGCTTTACAAGAGGAAGAAAGAAAAGATAATAAAAAATATAAAAATAAGATTAGGCAAAGAATAAAGTAAAGCCTGATGGCTGGGAGAACAGAAAAAATTAAAAAACAAAATCTGATGGGGTTCCAAGGCCACAAGACCGCCCACCCCCTTGTACTTTTCATTATTGTATGTAATACTTTTCGTAAATATTTTACTGGTGCTATCTTGTATTTAGTCTTGACCTTGCTTAAGTTGCAGATGATGTAGGGAAATAACAAGATGGAGTTGTCGATCTGTAGTTTCCAATGTGTCATGTGGAAAATTTCATTAATGCATGATATCACATTAATGAAAATTTACACATGATATATTGGAAATTACAGGTGAACAACTCTGTTTTGATGATTAAGTACTGCAAAATGTTAAATATATTGGTGTGTGCTTTTCTCTGCTCAGGTGCACACGAGCAGCCTTATGTATTCTGAGGTTTTGTTCAACCTAAGACTTACTTATGCAAGGAAATAATTACCATGAAACTGAAAGAAAACAAACATAACAGTCTAAATCGAATAAAATAGATTATGCTTTTTATTTGATTTTTCAATATTTGCTTCCAAATTTCACAATCAGATGAGGCAAAGAGAACAAGATCATGTGCATAAAGCAGAAATACTAAACCTAAACTCCCCAAATGGACACTTTCACAGCCTCGAGTGCACACTGATATCCTTTCAATAAAAACCACAAACAGGAGTGACAAGACACAGTTACCCCATATTCCAGCAGCACTTCCCACATGCAAAGGTTCTTGATCATGCTTTTACCATATCTGCAAAACACATGTTGACTGCGTTATCATATTCTCATGCACCCTCCAGCAGCTGTACCAGGGAAAACAGCTGGTCGGCTGTTCCACAGCCAGATGAAATCCATATTGTTTTTACTGTATATTTTGCTCAACCATTGGATGGTGTCTCCTCTTCAGCACCCTGGTATAAGCCTTAATTGGAAGGCTGTGGAGTGTGATCCTTCTGTAGTTGGAAACACCTTCTGGTCACCTTACTTAATTATGCTTTATGCAGATGTTGTTGTCCTGTCTGTTATATTTCAGCCAGGACCCACCCTTCATTCAGGTGTCACAATTATGTCTAGTTTTTTTATGGTAACAGTGCTGATTATTTAGTTCTTATATGACAATGTTTATACTGAGACTTTCTGTATATTTTGTGGGTGGTCCTCCAAAAAGCACAGGCACCTTTCCATTACTGCAAGAGACTGTCATCTTTTCCATTACTTTCCATTAGTGCAAGAGAATGTCATCGGCCCTATCAAGGCTGAGGAAAACCCATAGTTCCTTGTGCTTCATTGTGAATGTGCTTATGTTGGTAAGTTTATTTATGATTATGATTCTGAACTTTTGTGAATTTTCTGGATTTTGGCAGGTAAAAGTTGCAGACAGAGCACTGAAGTCCACTGATAGCAAGGACATCATGCCAACTTCTGCTGACAGTGCAAACAAGCTTCTGAATTTTGTAGAAGATGCTTCGAAAGAAGCAGAGTGTTCATTGCCACTTCGTGCACCCACCTGTGGATACATTACCAGGATAGATTGCTGTGCTAACTGTAGTCCTATTCCAATGGGGGAGTGTTCTGCGTGAGCTGGTTCTTGCTTCGCGGCTGGAGTACACCAATAACCTTGAGACTCCAAAGGACTAGAACTGTACTAAGATGAGATGATTGCACTCTGGAGTTACTGTCAGTGTTCCCAGGAGGGAGTGCTCTGCCAAGTTGCTGCCCGTGTTCCCAGAAGGAGAACTGCCAAGTTGCTGCTTGTGCCTCAAGGAGGGTGATGAGTTGCATCCGGTCCAATGTCTGGCAGCCTTGTAACCCTAGTCTTCCAGCTCAGCTGGGCCAAAGCCTTTTCTTCTTGAAATCCAGCTATGCATGAAGCAGCAGACATGAGGATTAGTACTGTACTTCCAAATCTGAGGTCATGGTTCTCATTTGGAAAAGAATGGATTGGGTTAGTCTCATCTGTTGAATGAGAGGGACACCTAAAACAGTGGTCTGTTGGCCGCGGTGTCTATTTATTTTTATATTTGTTTAATTTTTAGATATCCAGTATGTTAATAATTTACTTAAAATATAAAGAAGAAACAAAAGAGAAACACTCTCCAAAAGTCTTAGTTGCAGATTGAGGCTAAGGAGACAGATGAAGGCCACAATCTCCGGGATCTCCCAGTGAAACATTCATTTCAACTCCGTGAATATGAGAGTGAGGCTAGCAGTGAAACCGGGTTACATATGAATGGCAAATCCAAACTGGGGAGCTTTGCCTCAATCAGCATCCATTACAAACACCCACATCATAAAGGCCCCCTCCCAACCCCTCCCCAGCCGCTTAGAACCTGTAATACACTGGCTTTAAATGACTACATAATGCTGTCAACGCACAGCACAGAAAATTGCATGGACAGGGTTTTTGAGCTGAGATCACTGATTATAAAACGTTGGGTGAATGTAATAGGAAAACACAGTAAAAGAGACAAACTGAACCAGTTTATGAAGGATCTGGGGCTAGGTTCAAGTAATAATTTTAACATAATGTTGAAAGAAAATCTAGCAAAAATGGATGAAAGCATACAGAAAAAAATAGAAGTAAAGCACATACCCACATCTCTTATTGAGGAGGTAGAACAAATAATATCTGCTGTTGTTTAAAGAATAACTACACTAGAATCCAAATGCAGTAGACTTCGTAACAAACTTGTGGTGTCTGAAGATAGATATAAAAAGAAAACCTTTAGGATTGAAGACCTGCTAAAAAATTGGAAGGTCTTAATCCAGTAAAACTTGTAGCAGAATGTTTCTTTAAAATATTGGGAAAGGACTTTAAAAGTGACACCAAACTTATCGCTTGTGTGGACTGCATCCTTTGAGGCCTTGATGTTTAATAGTTAGATTCAATAACCTATGGGCTGCGGTGGGCTGGCACCCTGCCCAAGGTTTGTTTCCTGCCTTGCGCCCTGTGTTGGCTGGGATTGGCCCCAGCAGACCCCCGTGACCCTGTAGTTACTATATAGAGGGTTGGATAATGGATGGATGAATAACCTATGGGATAAAGAAATCTTGATATTTCACTTCTGACAGAAGTAGGAGATTGCATTTAAAAACAGCCAAATTCATATATTCCCATGTTTCTTTTCAACAACTCCAGGAAAACGGGTTGCATTTTATAGCATTAAATAGTGCCTACATAGAGCTGATATAAATCTAGTCTTCTGTTCTTGGCTAGACTAAAATAGTAATTGGCGGTTGTTGGACAAAGTGTGCCTTGCTCTTTCTTCTATGTTTTTAAGTGGCACACTAGGCCCGTTAAGATGGCAGATTTAACAGGGATGCAGAAATTCAGCCCCATTGACCCCAATCAGTATTCCTGAAAACATTGCTTAACTGCAGCACTTACCGTACCAGGATCAGTCTGTACTTCATCTCATATTTGCAGGAAACCCTTTCAGAAAGTGACGAATAGATTCCCAAGTATGGACAAAGAGCTTTAAGTCCATCAGGGTGGATGTCAACTTTTGTCAAATAGAGGGGTTAATTAACTGTAAACAGTGATAAAAACCTGCCGTTATGTTTTAGTTGGACTCTCTTTGCTAGAAGGAAAGTTAGCGTCATTGGTTTGACCAAGATTCCCTGTGCTTGCATGAGTAGTGAGGAGCAAACAACGGCAAAAATGGCATTGACATTGGGCAAGAAATCGAAGAAAATGCATATAGTAAAATACTCCATGGACAACGGTTTGCATATTATTGCTTAATTAGACTCTGACATGTCAGACTCCGATTTTGATACAATTGGTCGATTTTGAATGATCACCAGCTGATCGTGATGCTGAACAGATTCTTTTACCTGACATGCCTATGGCAATGTTCACCTGGGAGGACCGCCACTTAGAATAACAAGAGGTACAAACCAGATTGCAATGCACTGTGACCGCAACCTCCGCTTCTTCCCCCACCCCCTGCCATGCGATGACAACCTGGCAGACAACCTGCTGCACCTTCCTGACAAACTGGTGGTCACAGCACACAGGAACAGACGTGTTGATTTCTGTGTGAGACCATTGCTTTGTGTGCAAAGAGTTAATTTAATAACTGACAGCTTTAATAGACAAAATAAGCACCTCTAAGGAAGCACTTGTTCTGTAAATGGAAAGGAATTTAATTCAATCTCCAGAGGTTACACCTTCCTTTAAAACATGCTGCATTTTTCTCTGAACTCTCTTGCTTACACTCCCTGAAACTGCTCTCTGAAACTTAAAAGATTTTTGGGGGCTGAAAGCTGAGATCCTCTCCACCAAGCCAAACCCAGAGCCAGTGAATGAGCCCAGTCCAAGAAGACTGCAGCTATTACTCAAGGAAACTTCAGCATCTTTAACTCTTGTGCCAAAAAGAGTAACGTTATTTCCCTACAAAGTCTCAAAGGACACAGCAAAAAGCCTAACTGAGAAAAGCACTGCACACCACAAACAAAGAACAATATTGCAAGGAGAAAGAGGACAGTCCAACACAACAAGAATCCTTCACTTGAACCCAAAGCAAGAACAGCTACAATTCCACACATTAGGCATCATCCTTAAAGATTTCACATTGTAAAACTGTTTATCTGTGCCAAGATAAATTAGAACTCTAAATAAATAGCAAGTAAACAGCCAGCCTCCTGTGTTTTATTTTTGTCTGTCTTGTTTGTCTTCTTTGTTGATATATATGAAGTTATCATATTTCTATAATACTTGCGTTTATCATTATTATTATTCTGTTTCTTAAAATAAGTTTGCTTCAGTTAGCTTGATATAAATCTACAGGTAATGGCCGTAGACAACAGAGAAAAGTAAGGAAAATAATACAGTAGCCTTATCAAATTATTTATTTAATTAATCGCCTATGGGAAAACTGATAATTAATTAATTAAAGCTGAAACATGTACCTTTGCTTTTCCCTACATTTTTTATGGTGTTGTTGGGTGGGCAATGTAGAATCATTCATTTCCTTACGTGGCCAATCCTATATCTTCATCTCTTCAGAGGAAGTGGAATAAGAGCTAAAAAATTCTTTCAAAAACTTTTAAACATTAGATGTTCACTCTAAAGACACTAGTTAAATTGTGTATGTGGAATGCAAGGAAGAATGTCAGCAACATGTGAAGGCATGATTAGGCATTTTTGTTTGCAACTTGTACCATTTTCAGTATAACACATATTTGCACTCACTTTTGCACTCTATTATAAGGCTTCGAGCTTGAGTATGGAAAAGGCACTACATAAATAAAATGTATTATTTTATAATTATTATTATTGTTACATATTGTACTGTATAAAACAAAATAATGAGAAAACATTTCTTATAGTTTATACTGTATATTACACAGTATATTTTATTATGTATACATGTAGTAATTACTTAATAGCAAGTGGTTTTGAATATTACTGTAGATGTCCCTACTAATAATTGTGCTTCATGTTGCTCTCGCTTCTATTATATCCAATTTTAAAACCATATTCTCTAGTCTTGATGTGCATGTCCAATATGATTGTATCGATGATTCTGTCTTAGAATTTAATTCTTCTTGTAAAACAGTATTAGACTCAAGTGCTCCGCTTAAGATACACTGTAATAAGGGAAGACCTGCTCCCTGGCTAAATAAAACTGCGCGATTGGTGCGGTGTGCTGCGCCTGTTGAACTGCAGAAAGGCGTTGGAAAAAAGATGGTCTGATTGTTTCTAAACAGATTTTTAGGACTTCTCTATTCAACTTCCAGGTTGCAGTTAAGAAAGCTAAACATAATTTCTTCGCTGATTTACAGTAGTTTCCCGTCATTCTAAGAATCCTAGGGTTTTATTTAATTCAATTAATGCGGCCATTCACCCTCATTCTGTGATGGGATTACAGTAAATACAACTGTTCTTTCATGTGAGCAATTCCTTTCATTCTTTGTCAGTAAAATTGATAAAATTCACTGTGGTATTGTTCCAACTGACTATGAACTTCCTACTGTTAATCATGGTATTGTCTTGGAATCTTTTGATCCTGTCTCTAACTATTGACACCCTTAAACCAGCTCTCAGTCCTCTTGAAATTGTACCACCATGCCTCGTAGTGGAAGCCTTTGATGTTTTGGGTCCATCTTTACTAGCCATTATCAATGAATCTATTAGTGCGGGGGTTGTGCCCTCATTTTTTAAACATGCTGCAGTGTGTCCCTGTCTAAAAAAGGTAGAATTAGATCCTGGTGTTTTAGCCAATTTTCTCCCAATTTCCCAATTGCCATTTCTGGCTAAAATATTAGAAAGAATTATTTATAATCAATTGGTTGATCACCTTAACTCCAATAATTTATTTGGGATCTACCAATCTGGCTTTAGGCATTATCATGGTGTTGAGACGGCCCTCCTTAAAGTATTCAATGACATCTCTATTATTACGGACTCAGGTGGAGCTGCGGCCATTGTCCTCCTGGACCTGACTGTTGCCTTTGACACTATTGACCACGAGATGTTGCTGTTGCGGCTTGAACATCTTGTTGGGCTTAAAGAGGGTGCTCTTAACTGGTTCAGGTCATATCTAACTGGTAGACACTTTTCAGTGACTTTAAATTCCTCTTTTTCGTCTACTGCTCCTCTTAAATGTGGTGTTCCTCAGGGATCCATTTTGGGTCCTATTTTATTCTCTATATACCTTCACCCTATTGGAGCTATTTTTAGAAAATTTAACATTTCTTTCCACTGCTATGCTGATGATACACAGGTTTATATTCCCATCTGCAATGAATAATTTTCTTGATCTGAATCAAAATAAAGCGGAGGTGCTTATAGTGGGTCCACCAGCTAAAGCCCAAATTGGTCTTGGACTTCTCGACACTTTCTCTGTCTTTTGCAAACCTCAAGTCTGCAATCTAGGTGTTATCTTTGACAGTAACTTCTCTTTTGAGAAACAAGTAAATTCTGTAGTCAAGAGTTGCTTTTTCCAGCTTCATCTATTAGGTAAGATCAAGCCTTTTATTATCTTCTAGGGATCTTGAGAAAGCTACTCATGCTTTTATCTTTTCTCGCCTTGATTACTGCAACTCGCTGTATTTTGGGATTAGCAAATCCGTGATACACAGGTTACAATTGGTCCAGACTGCTGCTGCTCGCTTTCTGGTTGGGGCAAGAAAGTATTACTCTGTTTCTCCAATATTAGCTTCTTTACACTGGCTGCCTGTCAGTTTTCAAATTGATTTTAAAATCTTGTTGCTAGTTTTTAAATCTTTACATGGGCTTGCTCCTGCCTATTTATCCAAATTGTGTGTTTTACACCAGCCATCTAGAGTGCTTAGATCTTCTGGTCAGTTGTCTCTTGTTGTCCCTCGTACCAAGTGTAAAACTAAGGGGGACAGGGCTTTTGCAGCTGCTGCTCCTCGCCTGTGGAACTCTTTACCTCATCATATAAAGGAGTCGTCTACAATTGAACTGTTCAAAACAAGATTAAAGACTCATTTCTACTCACTTGCATTCTGTGACTTTCAGTAATACTGATGGTTTCCTCATTATGATTATGTAACATTACCTTTATTTATTATTTATTTTATTTATGTTCATTTATTTTATTTCAGGCGGCACAGTGGTGTAGTGGGTAGCGCTGCTGCCTCACAATTAGGAGACCCGGGTTCGCTTCCTGGTTCCTCCCCGCATGGAGTTTGCATGTTCTCCACATGTCTGCGTGGGTTTCCTCTGGGTACTCCGGTTTCCCCCCCATAGTCCAAAGACATGCAGGTTAGGTGCATTGACGATCCTAAATTGTCCCTAGTGTGTGCTTGGCGTGTGTGTGCCCTGCGGTGGGCTGGCGCCCTGCCCTGGGTTTGTTTCCTGCCTTGTGCCCTGTGTTGGCTGGGATTGGCTCCAGCAGACCCCCGTGACCCTGTAGTTAGGATATAGCGGGTTGGATAATAGATGGATGGATTATTTTATTTCTATTTATGTTATTCATGTTAATTGCATGTTTTTCTTTTATTCTATTATTGTAAAGCATTTTGGCCACAGCATTCCTATGTTGTTTGTAATGTGCTATATAAGTTGACATTGACAACATATTAGTAATACACATAAATGTTTATGCATGTTTGTAGGTTTGTATACACATGCATATATACAGTATCTGCAGTACATTACTTTCATTTCGGCTGATCTTTGATAACACTATAAAAAGAGTATAACTAGAGCAAAAATATATAAACACTACTACATACAGGTAGTATTCTGCATAAGTATACAGTATAATTTATATCAATAAGTGCATATCTTTTGAAACATCTTTCTCAATTATCTAAATACACCTATTTTTTCAGGTTACTGTTTTACTCCAAATTAACTACTAGGTAAACAAATGAACCTGATGAACTGAATGGTCTCTTCTCATTAGTCAAATTTCTTATATTTCAGTTTGCGCTTTAGTTCAGCACTTCTGGTGGGATTCTTCATGTTTTGGGCATGCCCAATCTCTTGGTATGTCAGAGGACTGGGACTCTGTGATGTTTGGTCTCAGGATCTTGTTCTTGTGATGGAATAAGGGAACATGAGATCTGCAAATGGATTGGAGTGGCAGCAGCAGCTGTACGGCACTCTACCGGTCCATAGTGGTAAAGCAGGAGACAAGTCTAAGGACAAAACTCTTGATTTATCAGTCAATCTACATTCTGATCATTATCTGTGGTCATGAGCTGTGGGCAATGACTGAAGTAGCATAAAAGTCACCTAAGAAATACAGAATGAACAAAGAAAAATTACTTGAAGCAATAAAGTGAATTATAACTCTTCACCACCTCATGAGATGTACAAAAGGAAATGTTGCACTTCTTTCCCAAAATGGTATCACCAATTTGAAACCATAAGGCTAAAGAACGAAACCAATCAATGAGCTACCATATACATCTCTATCTTACATAAATATTACAATTGAACTAAGCTATACAATATAAAACAGCCTTTCATTACAGAGGTAATATGAAAATCAAAAGACAGCTCAGAGTCTTGCATTATGCATCATCACTGCAATACCTCACACATTTAGCCATAGCAAAAGATGGTAAAAGTTGGAGGATTGGGATTCTTCTTTTCTCTTAAAATATGTGTTGGATGATTTTTAGGTGATAGACAAGGGCTCTCATATGTTAAAAAATGTTCTGCTATGGATGTGCAGGTATATAAAATTTGCCTCAAGTGTAAAATTCAGTATTGGTTTAGAATCAATGTTCGACTAAATGGCCTTGCGATCCCATTCTGTTAACTAGGTGCTTGATATTATTATAAAATGCCACTGGCTCCTAAGCCACAAAGTAGGTAACAATCCCCAGCTTTAAGGCTTTGCATTTTCTACTAATACCTTTTAGCATAACTATCCTCCCAAAATGAAACAATACTATACTCCTTAGCATCAAGTATCTGTAAAAATACAACATCACGGTGAACTCAAAACAAAACCCAATCCACCACCTAAGAGTTATTCCTTGCAAAGCATATATATTCAGTGCAAAGGGCAAACTCTTGCTCTTGCACAAATTTTCTTTTAGCTAGAAATAGTCAGACAAAGATTTTGCCAATTATAAATTGATATAAGTGTGACAGTAGTTATAAGCAATTATTGAAAGAGAGAACATATACTCCCAGATACTTAAAATCAGAAACAGCCAAAAATCTGCTAGGGATGGTGGATGCAATACAATGCAGTATATAAATGACTACTGTAACAAAATCTCAATAACTTTCAATAAATGTTTGAAAATGTTTAAATAGATCTATAACTTGTAAGAGGGTAGAGGAACCATCTTTAAAATATACAAGGGTGCTGTACATATAAAACTAGCAGAATACCCGCGCTTCGCAGCGGAGAAGTAGTGTGTTAAAGAAGGTATGAAAAAGAAAAGGAAAAATTTTAAAAATACCATAACATGATTGTTAATGTAATTGTTTTGTCATTGATATGAGTGTTTTTCTCACATATTATATATATATATATATCTATCTATCTATCTATATATATCTGTGTGTGTGTGTATATATATATATATATATACTAGCAAAATACCCGTGCTTCGCAGCGGAGAAGTAGTGTGTTAAAGAAGCAATGAAAAAGAAA